>OW964566.2:25635960-26007597 GCA_943138885.2 Tholera decimalis | reverse complement strand
AACGTGATAACATCTCTACTGAAAGCATACGGAAAAAATATGGATACCACGCCCGCAGAAAGCCGCTCAAGTTGTTGCCTTGCTCGAAGCAGGCCTTAATTCAAAGTGAAGTTGCTCGACGACTAAATTTGAGCCGCTACTCTGTTCGTCGTGTGTACCAGAGGTTTCAAGAGACCGGTGGCTACATTCGGCGACCAGGATCTGGCCGGCGACGAAGAACATCAGAGCGTGATGACCGCTTTCTTGTGTCGAGGTCCTTTAAGAAATCGGCAACTGAATGCGGTTCAACTGGGACAAAGAGCTTCGAGAAGTTCGCAATGTCAGTATAAGTCGGTGGACAGTCAGAAGAAGACTTGGTGAAGCAGGACTGACTTCACATCGCCCAGCAAATGGTCCCAAATTGACCATAGCTCACCGACAAGCCCGACTACAATTTGCCAGGGAACATTTAAATTGGACGTATGACCAATGGCGGTCTGTTATGTTCTCTGATGAGTGCAGAATGACATTACATGGTCATGATGGACGCTCTAGAGTCTACAGAAGGTCATCAGAGCGATTTTCACAATGCTGCATAAGCGAACGTGTGGCTTTTGGCGGTGGATCGTGTATGTTTTGGGGTGGCATAATGTTGGACACTAAAACTGACATTGTATTCATCATTGGAGCGAATACCGGCCCGAGATCGAGAGGTTTGACGGCTGCACGATACATCGAAGAAGTGCTCGAAGGACATGTGAGGCCGCTTGCGTGGCTTATGGGAGAAGATTTTCTCCTAATGCACGATAACGCGAGACCGCATGTCGCTAGAACAGTTTGCGAATACATGGAAGACGTTGGAATCACCGCGATGGAGTGGCCAGCTCGTAGTCCCTGATCTCAATCCGATTGAGCATGTCTGGGATGAGCTAAAAAGAAGAGTTCGAGCAAGAAGCCCTGCTCCTACGCGCCTCCGAGAACTTCAACTTGCCATTGAAGAGGAGTGGAACGCTATACACAAGATTTCATGGTAAAATTAATACGGTCCATGAAAAAACCGATTAAGAGCTGTAATTAAGGCTAGGGGAGGGAATTACACCTTATTAATAAACAATTTGATCAAGAATTTTGAGTTTGATTTTCATTATTTCTTAATCGAAATTGGGTAATTTTACCCGTTTGTTGGTTTTGTGCCGTAAAACCTCTTATGGGTATTTTTTACACTGTAATTTGATATCATTAGAAAGGTAATGAGGTAGACTTTCAATTAGTGTGTGTGTTTTTTTAAAATATTTATTCAGATTCATAAAAAAAACTGCCTTAACAAAGAAAAGTCAAGGTGTGCGATTTTATTGCTCTCAAGTGTATATAAAGCTAAATTACCACTGACTCACTCATTGACATATTTGTTCTCCCAGATGGTGGATGGGGAGGTGGGTATATTTTGACAGACTCGTAAACAAGTAACTCTCAAACCTACGGAAAAAGTGCCAAACCTCTCCTTTTCACCCCCCTTCTCCCCCCTCCCTATCGTATCTCGGAAACTACGAGACCCGTATTTTTTTTTACGGATTCGTAGAGAGGAGGCTCAGTAAAGTAAAAACCATTTTTCAAAGTCGCCCCCCTTGCCCCCCTTCTCACCCCCTTTAGGCGGATCTCGGAAATTAAGAGACTTGGAACATTTTTTTTTCAGATTCATTTAGAGGGGCAATGCTTTAGTCAAAATAATTATGCAAACCATCCATACCCCCCATCACCCCCCATTTTGATTTTTACTAGGTACTGAAAAAACTGTTGATTCTTACTTTTAACTATAAACGGGCCTTCAAATTTTTTATGCCATGCCCTCCCCTCCCCAACCTCCCCTAAAATTGAAAAGGCTGTAACTTCATAACGATTAGAGATAGCCATTAGGTGTTTGAACAAATATTATATTAGGCGTCGAAACCTGTCCGGTGGTACGTAGGGCCTGGGTGAAGCGTAACTCAACGGAATTAATTTAATTTGGAGCTGCTGCTCTGTTAGGGTTATGTTTGAAATTTTACTACATTTAGGGGTTTTAAAAGTGAACAATGCACCACCACAAGCACGCGAGGTGCTTGCACCTCGCGCAACACGCAAATACTAAACCCCCCCATCAACCACCCCACTTTTTTTTTTTCGCAAGCACGCGAGGTGCTTGCACCTCGCGCAACACGCAAATGCTAGTTATACTATATAAAGCTAAATTACCACTGACTGACTGCCTCACTCACTCATTGACATAATTGTTCTCCCAGATGGTGGATGGGGAGGTGGGTATATTTTGACAGATTCGTAAACAAGTAACTCTCAAACCTACGGGAAAAGTGCCAAACTTCCCCTTTTCACCCCTCCCTATCGTATCTCGGAAACTACGAGACCAGTATTTTTTTTTTGTTACGGATTCGTATAGACGAGGCTCGGTAAAGTAAAAACCATTTTTCAAAGTCGCCCCCTTGCCCCCCTTCTCACCCCCCTTAGGCGGATCTCGGAAACTAAGAGATTTGGAACATTTTTTTTTTCAGATTCATATAGAGGGGCAATGCTTTAGTCGAAATACTTGTGCAACCCCCCCCCCCATCGCCCCCCCCCCCTTTTTTTTTTTTTTTTCACAAGCACGCGATGTGCTTGCACCTCGCGCAACACGCAAATACTAAACCCCCCCCCCATCACCCCCGCCCCCCCACTTTTTTTTTTCACAAGCACGCGAGGTGCTTGCACCTCGCGCAACACGCAAATACTAGTTCTATTATATAAAGCTAAATTACCACTCACTAACTGACTCACTGACTCATTGACATAATTGTTCTCCCAGATGGTGGATGGGGAGGTGGGTATATTTTGACAGATTCGTAAACAAGTAACTCTCAAACCTACGGGAAAAGTGCCAAACCTCCCCTTTTCCCCCCCCCCTATCGTATCTCGGAAACTACGAGACCCGTAATTTTTTCTTTTTACGGATTCGTATAGAGGAGGCTCGGTAAAGCAAAAACCATTTTTCAAAGTCCCGCCCCCGCCCCCCTTCTCCCCCCCTTTAGGCGGATCTCGGAATCTAAGAGACTTGGAACATTTTTTTTTTCAGATTCATTTAGAGGGTCAATGCTTTAGTCGAAATAATTGTGCAACCTCCCCCCCCATTCCCCCCCCTTTTTTTTTTTTTTTTCACAAGCACGCGAGGTGCTTGCACCTCGCGCAACACGCAAATACTTGATTTAGAGGGGCAATGCTTTAGTTTTTTTCACAAGCACGCGAGGTGCTTGCACCTCGCGCAACACGCAAATACTAAACGCCCCCATCACCCCCCCCATTTTTTTTTTTCACAAAAACGCGAGGTGCTTGCACCTCGCGCAACACGCAAATACTAGTTATATTATATAAAGCTAAATTACCACTCACTGACTGACTCACTCATTGACATAATTGTTCTCCCAGATGGTGGATGGGGAGGTGGGTATATTTTGACAGATTCGTAAACAAGTAACTCTCAAACCTACGGGAAAAGTGCCAAACCTCCCCTTTTCCCCCCCCCCCCTATCGTATCTCGGAAACTACGAGACCCGTATTTTTTTCTTTTTACGGATTCGTATAGAGGAGGCTCGGTAAAGTAAAAACCATTTTTCAAAGTCCCCCCCCCGCCCCCCTTCTCCCCCCTTTAGGCGGATCTCGGAATCTAAGAGACTTGGAACATTTTTTTTTTCAGATTCATTTAGAGGAGCAATGCTTTAGTCAAAATACTTCTGCAAACCCCCCCCATCACCCCCCCTCTTTTTTTTTTTTTTTATTTCACAAGCACGCGAGGTGCTTACTTTTTTTTTTTTCACAAGCACGCGAGGTGCTTGCACCTCGCGCAACACGCAAATACTAAACCCCCCCCATCACCCCCCCATTTTTTTTTTTTCACAAGCACGCGAGGTGCTTGCACCTCGCGCAACACGCAAATACTTGATTTAGAGGGGCAATGCTTTAGTTTTTTTCACAAGCACGCGAGGTGCTTGCACCTCGCGCAACACGCAAATACTAGTTATACTATATAAAGCTAAATTACCACTAACTCACTAACTGACTCATTGACATAATTGTTCTCCCAGATGGTGGATGGGGAGGTGGGTATATTTTGACAGATTCGTAAACAAGTAACTCTCAAACCTACGGGAAAAGTGCCAAACCTCCCCTTATCCCCCCTCCCTATCGTATCTCGGAAACTACGAGACCCGTATTTTTTTTTTACGGATCGTATAGAGGAGGCTCGGTTAAGTAAAAACCATTTGTCAAAGTCGCCCCCCCCCCCGTCCCCCTTCTCACCCCCTTTAGGCGGATCTCGGAAATTAAGAGACTTGGAACATTTTTTTTTCAGATTCATTTAGAGGGGCAATGCTTTAGTCGAAATAATTGTGTCACCCCCCCCCCCCCTTTTTTTTTTCACAAGCACGCGAGGTTATTGCACCTCGCGCAACACGCAAATACTAAACCCCCCTAATCTCCCCCCCCTTTTTTTTTACAAGCACGCGAGGTGCTTGCACCTCGCGCAACACGCAAATACTAAACCCCCCCATCTCGCCCCATCGCCCCCCCCCCTTTTTTTTTCACAAGCACGCGAGGTGCTTACACCTCGCGCAACACGCAAATACTAAACCCCCCCCATCAATCCCTCCTTTTTTTTTTTGTTTCACAAGCACGCGAGGTGCTTGCACCTCGCGCAACACGCAAATGCTACTTATATTATATAAAGCTCAATTACCACTCACTCATTGACATAATTGTTCTCCATCTGGGAGAACAATTATGTCAATGAGTTAGTTTTTTTCACAAGCACGCGAGGTGCTTGCACCTCGCGCAACACGCAAATACTAGTTATACTATATAAAGCTAAATTACCACTAACTCACTGACTGACTCATTGACATAATTGTTCTCCCAGATGGTGGATGGGGAGGTGGGTATATTTTGACAGATTCATAAACAAGTAACTCTCAAACCTACGGGAAAAGTGCCAAACCTCCCCTTTTCACCCCTCCCTATCGTATCTCGGAAACTACGAGACCCGTATTTTTTTTACGGATTCGTATAGAGGAGGCTCGGTAAAGTAAAAACCATTTTTCAAAGGCGCCCCCCTTGCCCCCCTTCTCATCCCCTTTAGGCGGATCTCGGAAATTATGAGACTTGGAACATTTTTTTTTCAGAGTCATTTAGAGGGGCAATGCTTTAGTCGAAATAGTTGTGCAAGCCCTACCCCCCCATCACCCATCCCCCATTTTTTTTTTCACAAGCACGCGAGGTGCTTGCACCTCGCGCAACACGCAAATACTAGTTATTATATTATATAAAGCTACATTACCACTCACTGACTGACTCACTGACTGACTCACTGACTGACTCACTCATTGACATAATTGTTCTCCCAGATGGTGGATGGGGAGGTGGGTATATTTTGACAGATTCGTAAACAAGTAACTCTCAAACCTACGGGAAAAGTGCCAAACCTCCCCTTATCCCCCCTCCCTATCGTATCTCGGAAACTACGAGACCCGTATTTTTTTTTTTACGGATTCGTATAGAGGAGGCTCGGTTAAGTAAAAACCATTTGTCAAAGTCGCCCCCCCCCCGTCCCCCTTCTCACCCCCTTTAGGCGGATCTCGGAAATTAAGAGACTTGGAACATTTTTTTTTCAGAGTCATTTAGAGGGGCAATGCTTTAGTCAAAATAATTGTGCAACACCCCCCCCCCCCCCATTTTTTTTTTCACAAGCACTCGAGGTGCTTGCACCTCGCGCAACACGCAAATACTAGTTTAATTATAATACTACAAATTGGCACAATGTAATCGTGAAATTTCCTATGGTTTTTTTCTTATATCTGTGTAGTTACAAAGATTTTTCAGTTGAAATTTTAAGGATAAGCAATTGAATACTTATTATTTGTCGAATCATAATTACCGTCACTTAATAACAACTCATGTATTGGACTGTTACATTTAAGCGTAGCCAGATTTTAATTAAAATGGAATAGCTCTCTGAGGAGTTGGAATAGATACATCTAATTTCGCATGATGCTTTGTGTTTATAAAAGGTACAAACCACCATAATTGGTAAATTTCTAGGGTTTCTCATTGAAGCACAAAGATCGATTTTAGGGTTTTCGAAAATCAATTTCTTATTTTCCAACGGTGTTGATAATAGAAAAAAACAAAATTGCACAGTATAAGCACAAATTAGGATCCACCGTAGTAAAAAAAAATCGTAGTTGTATGCTATGCCGTTTGAGACGTACAGCAATTTGCTAAACGTTACCCCAGCGGCATCTTGAATAACTCCGAAACCTCAAGACGCACAAATTTAATTTTTTGGGCACATTTAGGCACAAATGTGATCTAAGTAGCTAGGTTGTACTCAGCTACGACCACCGGTTAAAAAACATGCCGCTGGGGTAACGTTACTCCAGCGGAATCAGTTTTTCGTGAATATCTTTGGATGGGCTGGACACAAAAATTCCAAATTTCGGGCACATTTACACGAGATGGGGTACTTTCAAGCCGAAATCCTGAAAAGCGACATTCCGCTGGCGTAACGCACACTACTTGTAGAGCCATTTTGTTTTAAATTGAACTTGATTGTTGATCAAATTGACTTTAAATACTGGAATCCTTTGTCACTTTTTATGTAAATGGCACTTGAATCAATCTGATTAACAAACACGCTGAACCAGTTTCTCGGCCTCACCCTTCAGTTTTGTTTTCAAGTGTTGCATTTTTTGAGCCTTCGAAAGTGTCGGATTGTCATGGAAAGTATAATCAATGGTTGACTTTTAGAGACCTCTACCTTGAAAGTGTACACAACAGTCCGACACTTTCGAAGGCTCAAAAAATGCAACACTTGAAAACAAAACTGAAGGGTGAGGCCGAGAAACTGGTTCAGCATCTTGGCATCAGTGCTGAGAACTACGCATCTTGCTGGGAGATGCTGACCCACCGCTACGATAACAAACGGCTGTTATTCACATCATACATGAACACGCTCCTGAATCTACCCGAGTATTCAGCAACCAACCGCGGCAAGCATACGTAAGCTCCATGATGTGATGATGGAGTGCTTGAACGGGCTCAAAAACATCGGGCTAGATACCACCAATTGGGATCCGATCGTGGTTCACCTGTTGATTCAAAAACTAGATAGCGATACGTACAACGAGTATTTAAAGGAGATCAAACATCCAAGAGAATTTCCCGACCTGGAAGAGTTTACCGACTTTCTAGAATCAAAATTCATCTCACTGGAAGTTCTGCAGGGAAGTAGCCAAAAATTATCGTCAACAAACAAACCATGGAAATCTGAAAAGCAGCCTCATAAGGGATTCCAAAGCCAAAATAACAACAACAAGAATAAAACGCAGGGGTCGTCGTACTTTAACCAGTCACAAAACTCGCCAAAAACCTTCTTCACGACAGCAAGAACATGCCCAATATGCAAAACTAATCACGTCTTGATGAATTGCGAACAATTCTTGGCTATGAATACAAACAAACGGAATGACGCAGTTCGCAACTTGCATATTTGTAAAAACTGCCTATTCAGCCACGGAGAAAAACAATGCAAATCACGAAAGACGTGCAAATTGTGTCATAAGGCACACCACACACTTATGCATGAAGCTGAAACTGAACTATCTAGCAACAAACAAGCAACAAGGGAGGAAATCGCATCGTCAACCCCTTCGACTTCCTATGGGGTCAACAACATAACGAACCAAGAAAAGGAAGTGTTGTTGACAACTGTACTTTTGAAGGTCAAAACAATTGATGGAAACTTCATCAACTTGAGAGGTCTACTTGACCAAGGCTCCCAAGTGAGCCTAATAACGGAAAACGCTGCACAACGTCTCCGATTACAGCGACATAAAATGAGCGCTGTAGTATCGGGTGTTGGCACCCTTAGCGGTAACTGCAAAGGGGCAATGAACTTAGAATGCCAGTCAATACATTCAGACTACAAAATTTAACTTTGAAGCGTTAATTATGAAAAAACTCATAAGCAACTTACCTACCGCATCGTTTTCAATCAGCAACTGGGACTATTTAGAAAACTTAAAACTAGCGGATCCACAGTTCAACCTGTCGGGCCCGATTGATCTGCTCCTGGGCGCGGACATCTACTCAGAACTGATCCTAAACGGCATCATCAGGAGTGATAACAGATACCCAGTAGCTCAACAAACCAAAGTAGGCTGGATTCTATGCGGAAATGTAAAGACATTCAACTGCTTGGTGACACTAAACGATTTTGAAAACATGGCAAGATTTTGGGAAACCGAGGAAATTCCTGACAAGTCAGCATCATCCAGTGAGGAACAGCACTGTGAGGAATATTACAACGCAACTACCACAAGATTGGCAAACGGACAATATGTGGTGCAAATGCCTATGAAGCCTAACTTCGAAACAAACTTAAAAAGTGCAAGGTCACAAGCATTAGCACAGTTTCTTCAACTGGAAAGAAAAATGCTAAAAAACAAAGAACTCAGTTACGAGTATAAGCGTTTTATGAACGAATACATCGCTATGGGACACATGAAACCTGTCACAGGAGAAAGTAGGGGCCAAGTCTACCTACCTCACCATGGCGTGTTGAGAGCTGAGTCCACTACAACTAAGTTAAGAGTAGTATTCAACGCGTCGTACAAGACAAAAGGAGACAGCAGTCTCAACGATCACATGTACTGCGGTCCAAACTTACAAAAGGATATACTTACACTACTGATTAATTGGAGAATGTACAGATACGTCTTTACGGCAGATGTAGAAAAACTTTATCGTTTCATCTGGCTGAATGAAAAACAACAACATCTGCAAATCTGGAGATCTTTCCCTAACGAACCTCTACAAGATTGGCAGTTAGTCACAGTGACTTACGGAACGAAAAGTGCACCTTATCTGGCAATGCGCACCCTACAGAAAATCGCAGAAGATGAAAAAGATACCCATCCGGAAGCTGGAAACATCCTGAAAAACTACTTCTACATGGATGATTTGGTTTACGGGCAGGATACTGTCGACGCATCAAAAACATTGGTCACACAGCTAATTGAGTTGCTGAAAAAAGGAGGATTTAACTTGAGAAAATGGAAAACAAACGAACCGATATCTTGGAAGACTTGCGAGATGATCAAAAGAGCCGCAATACGAGCGTTGACTTTAGTCCAAATAAACATCAAACTCGAAAATGTTGGGCATGAGGTGGAATCAAGACAACGATAGCTTCACATACCAATGGAATCTACCAATCAAAAATAAACTGACTAAACGCGTACTACTGAGCAAAATAAGCAAGCTATACGACTCACTTGGACTATTATCGCCACTTACAATAAAAACCAAACTTCTGTTCCAAAAAATCTGGATTAGTAAAATCAACTGGGATGAACACTTACCCGACGATCTCGCTACGGAATGGGAAACCATGAGAAAAGATATCCCGTTGCTAAACAAACTTTCCATTCCACGATGGTTACAATGTCTAGAAAACGACCTAGAGATACATGGGTTTTGCGACGCAAGCGAAAAAGCTTACGCGTGCGTCATTTATAGCCGAGTGAAAAATCAAGCCGGCGAATACAAGACGATACTAATTACGGCAAAAACAAAAGTTGCGCCAATCAGCAATAAGATAACGGTACCTAGAATGGAACTTTGCGGGGCCGTTTTACTAGCCAAACTGCTAGAAAGGGTTCAGAACACCCTCTGCAATAAAAACCTTAATTTAAGATGCTGGAGCGACTCCAAGGTCGTTTTAGCTTGGTTGCAAGGCAATACAAATCGATGGGAGAAATATGTAGCTAACAGAGTGAAACAAATAAACACCATTATCTCGGCAAACTGCTGGAACTATGTGAAGTCAGAAGAAAATCCTGCTGACTGCGCAACTCGAGGTCTCACACCTCATCAACTTCTAGATTTTAAACTTTGGTGGAATGGGCCAGATTGGTTAAAAACAAACATGCCAAAAATCCATCAAGACAATAACCTGAACTGTACAACAAACACTGAGTTGCAGGAAATAAACTGCTGCGTAGTCACTAGGGCTTTCAGTCTCGATGCATTACTGAGTCCCGGGACAAAAAAAAACGAGACTAGGTGTGGTCTCGAAATTCCCGGGAAAAACGAGACTTTCGAGACTATTTCAAAACTAGGTTACTTATTTATAAGCTATGCAATTAGAGTCGAATCAAGATATTTTAATCAAGTAGCTAGTTACTTTCATAAACAACCGCAAATTAAAAAAAAAAGCATTTGTTACAGTTTTTTTTTTTTCATTTTAGTAGTGGGCACGTAAAAGACAAAGGGCATTTAACCCTAATTTTGTTACAAAAGTAACCCGCATTACAAAAAGCTCTTTCTGCTTGTACGCTAGAGGGATACTACTTAGTACCACTTCGCGCTTTCACAATGAAAGGGACTAGAATCTATTTGGCGTATCGACGTCACCATTTTGTTTTTTTTTTTAATCGCGGTGCATGATGAAAGTATGGTATGCATGTCTAGAGGAACAAAAATGTCCAGTAAAACGGTACCCCCAAAGTGTCACGTAAACGTTTGAAAGTAAACATCGACATATAACTTAAAAGAAAATCATTAAAAATAGACTCATTACGCGTCCATACGCTTATTAGTATTTAGCTTATTAGTCTAGCAGTACGACAAAACCGCTACTATGATTAATTATTTGCCTACTAAATCGCATCGCAATAAAACGCATGTCAAATAATACCACATGCGCGTGTTGGCTGTCTTTCATCCCACCGTATTATAAAATGAACAATAAATGTTTTGATACATGTCTTTATTTGTTACATGGATTAGGTTCGGCATCAAGAACCCCTATCTGACCTCTTGCTGAATTTATGGATTATGTAGTATATTAGTATTTCTGATACGTGTTAGATATATTATAATTTTTTTTTTAATTTCACATCTTAGTATTTAGTAGTATTATTCACGTATGTTTGATATTATACTTACAGTTATAAATAAATGTTAACGTAAATAACATACATTTTGCCTTTTGTTTAACTACTGCTTAAAAATGTTTTCAAGCTGAGTAACATGTCACATGAACCGCCTCGCGATAGTGACATGTCGACTGCGTTTCATTGCGATGCGATTTAGTGGATAAATAATTATTAGGTTTACAAATAAGTTTTAAGGTTTTTTTTTTTAAATTTTGAATGATTATTGAGAAAAACTGGTACAATGTATATCATTCAAAATATTGCCCGTCGCTTTCTATTACCATCTTTCAGGCAGCATGCGGATACCGCGTTTAAAAAATTCCTCATCTTTTGAGGCGATCCAAGAATCGAGCCAATTTTTCACATCTTCGTAAGAAGTGAAGTGCTGCTCAGACAGCGCATGAGGCATTGACCGAAACAAGGGGTAGTCCGAAGGAGCAATGTCTGGTGAATACGGCGGATGAGGTAGGATATCCCAGTTCAGTGCCTTCAAAGTTTCCTTGACATCTTTATCAACATGTGGCCGAGCGTTGTCGTGCTGAAATATCACTTTGTCATGTCTTTTGGCATATTGGGGGCGTTTAAGCTTTAATGTTCGACTCAATTGCATCAATTCTTGTTGATAACGTTCCGCAGTGATAGTTTCGTTAGGCTGGAGTATCTCATAGTAGATAGCTCCGAGTTGATCCCTTCAGATGCACAGCATTATCTTCTTGCCATGAATACTCGGTTTGGCCGTTGAATTTGAGGCATGGCCGGGCTTATCCCACAATTTTCTGCGCTTTGGATTGTCGTACTGGATCAACTTTTTGTCTCCTGTCACTATTCGATGTAAAAAACTCTTCCGGTTTTGCCTTTGGAGCAGTTGTTCGCACGTGAAAAAACGGCGTTCGACGTCTCTCGGATTAAGTTCATGCGGAACCCAATGTCCTTCTTTTTGCACCATACCTAATGACTTGAGACGGTTTGAAATCGTTTGTTGAGTCACTCCCAAGGTTTCAGCAAGTTCTTCTTCAGTTTGCCATGAATCTTGGTCCAGTAATGCTTATAACTCAGCGTCTTCGAACTTTATTGGCCTCCCTTCGCGTTCTTTGTAACTGATGTCAAAGTCACCACTTTTAAAACGCCGGAACCAATACTCGCATGTTTTTATTGATGGAGCATGCTCTCCATACGCTTCACATAGCAGTCGATGCCCTTCAGCTGCACTTTTCTTCAAGTTGAAGCAAAAAAGCAGTGCTTCCCGCAAATTTTGTTTAACTGGCACGAAAGTTGACATAGTTGGAGTACAAAAATGCGTGTCGTTTACACTTCAAAGAAATAAAACGTATTATGAGAGGAAAATGGTTACGTTTTAACATGAATACGCAAGTTTCAAGATAGTCCGATGTGATGTAGTAGTCTCTAGTTATGCCATCTTTTGTAAACCCCTCAAAACTTGTTTTTACACCTAATATTTGTAGTAGTATTCTCGTGCTCCTAGTAGCGTGTAATGTATCTACTCTCTTTCAATAAACATTAGTAATCATAATTAACCTGGGAACGATTATTTAGATACAATCTGATGCTTATAGACACGTAATAAGTCTACTTTTAATGATTGTCGTTGTAGTCATATGTCGATGTTTACCTTCAAATATCTCGGTCATGTGACATTTTGGGGTAGCATGTTACGAATACTTTTTGTTACATACATGCCACTTTCAGCATGCGCAACAATTTCTAAAAAAAAAAAACAAAATGACGGTGCGTCGACATGCCAGTCTTCATACAAAAAAGTTCGAACCCCTTTCAATTTAATCAGAATAGTTCCATAATTCAATCTTTATTGCAATTATAATTATGTGTTAACAATATCTTAATTTAAGTAGTAGCTCACATGGACCCTTTCGGGCACAGCAATTTACATTTATAATATGTAGACAAAATCTGTGTTATTGTATGTAATAAGGTTATTCAGCCTCCACAGAGAATACTAAGCTTTACTCTATGCTCGACCATGCTGTCATTGCCATATCCATAATAAAAATTGACTGTTGGTTTAATAAATTATTTGACCGAAAATGTTAGTCTCGAGTCTCGAAAATACAAAAAAATCGTCGAGACTCTCGAAATTTTCGAGACCGAGATTCCCGGGATGAAAGCCCTAGTAGTCACATACAAGAAATGTGAAATAATTGATACATTACTGAATAAAAATAGTAATTATAAACGTGTAATACGAGTGCTTGCATGGATTTTACGACTGAGCAACATTCGTAAGCAAAAACGCTTACTAAACTCAAACAATAACTTAGCCGACTGTGGTAACAAAAAGGTGGTTATGTGTTTGTCACCACAAGAAATTATGGGAGCAACAGAATTGATCATCAAGAATATTCAACATGAAAACTATGGCAACGAAATTGAATCTTTAAAGAAAGATCGACCAATATCAACAAAAAGCAACTTGCTTAAATTAACTCCATTCCTTGACGATAGTGGAATACTGCGTGTGAAGGGGCGATTAGGCTACTCAACGTTATCTCCCAAAGCTAAACATCCTATTATCGTTCCGGCTAAAGGAAGGTTAACGGAGCTTATTATTCAAGAGGCTCATCGCGACACTCTCCACGGAGGCGCCCGGCTCACGTTGGCTCATTTACGTCAGAAATTTTGGGTCATTGGAGGTAGCAGAACAGTCAAGAAGGAACTTCGACAATGCATCCGATGTCATCGTTTCAAACCAAACCGAAACGTCCAACTAATGGCAGATTTGCCAAAGGAGCGTGTAACTCCATCAAGACCGTTCACAAACACAGGCGTCGACTATACCGGACATGTTGATGTGAAAATCAACAAAGGAAGAGGAGTCAAAACTTGCAAAGCTTACATAGCAATTTTCATATGTATGGTGACCAAGGCTGTGCATTTGGAATTGGTGTCGGACCTGAGTACGCAAACGTTCCTCGCCGCATTCAAAAGGATGTGTGCCCGCAGGGGTACACCCCGACACGTGTTTTCCGACAACGGAACGAATTTTGTGGGTGCAGCAAGACTACTTCAACAGGAATTTGAACAACACAATACATTTAAGACTTCTGAATTCTTCGATGAGATGAGCCACTTACAAATTGAGTGGCATTTCAATGCACCACTTTGGCCAACAGCTGGAGGCCTGTGGGAGGCTGCCGTAAAAGCCATGAAATATCACCTGCATCGAGTACTGGGGGAACAAAAGCTTACTTTTGAGCAATTTACTACTTTGTTAAACCAGATTGAAGCATGTCTTAACTCTCGACCCACAGAAATCAAAAATACAGGAGAAGTGGTAAGGGGGCGTATCGGTGTCCGCGCGACATGGCCACAGGGCTCATGTCACAGGCAAATGGCCGTCTCCGCGAACTAGTGCGCTTTCGACGGCGATCGTGATAACATATATGAATGCCGAGTTGTTCTGTGTTATCTTGTAAAAACCGAAGCCAAAATCAAATCTATGTGAATCATGGAATCACTTACCATATGTAAGTACAAGTATTTTACAATATTTGTCTTTAAAATCATGAAAAACAATAAATCGTAAAATATTTCTTGGTTTTACTATGTTATTTTTGTTTTCAAATATCAGAGCGACTGTACTCCTTTTGCTATAAATACATTGCTCCTTAACCATTACCTGAGTTCGTCACTAAGTAACTAGACAAGCAATGTAAACATAACATACGAAACTGTATTACGCGGATTCATCGCGTAGTGAGGCCGCCACTTCTTGCGACGAATTAGTGATGTGCTTGTGCAGATCCACTAACGTAGGCTATCGACAGCAATGTCGATTGACGAATGAAATATTGCTATTATAGTTTAGGGGTTTTTCAACCGACGACAAAAAAAAGAGGAGGTTATCAATTCGACGCGTATATATATATTTTTTTATGTATGATCACCGATTACTCGGAGACGGCTGAACCGATTTGGAAAATTCTTTTTTTGTTTGAAAGGGTATACTTTGAAATTGGTCCCATTGTCACCAAGTCAGGATCTGATGATGGGATCCTGGAGAAATCGAGGGAACTCTTCAAATATTATAGGCACACCTATAGTGATTTGAGTATTTTTAAAGTAACTTGTGTAGTTGCATTCGAAAAGCACCATTTGTGAAGTGGACCTGATGATGAAGACCACAGATGGCCACTGGAACTACTCAATATATAAGTATTTCATGTGTTCCGCTTCGATTACTTGAATGTGGTTATTAAGCACAATATGCTCGTCACAATGCATATGGTGAAGTGAAGCTGATGGTGAACTACCAGGAGAACTCCTCAACAAATAACAGCCCAACATTGGGAAAAGCAATATTTTGTAAATGAATATAAGTAGTTGACATTTAGGCTCTTGTAACTAGGTAAATTAAAAATCGACCAACTAAAAAGAGTGAAATAAAAACTTTTTACCAAAAAATTAAACCGACTCCCAAAATACACTGCAAAGTGAAAAATAACTTTAATTTCGGAAGTCGGTGCCAAAAACGAAAATACAAAACTAAAGACACCGACTACCGAAATTAAAGTTATTTTTCACTTTGCAGTGTTATTTGGGAGTCTGTTTAATTTTTTGGTAAAAAGTTTTTTGTAACATACGGAAACGTCTAAGAAAATATGTTTAACTTTTATTTTACATGAGGTGACAGAAATAAAAATACGTTGAAAAGTCAAGTGAACAAAAAAGTAAAAAAAAAATAAACAATTTATTTTACGCCCGCAGCATGCGTAAAGAGTTCCGACGTCGCCGTCGCTACAATAGTTTATTTTTCAATCTGTCAACCGTTTTAGCCTGGTTGGAAGATCGATTTAAATAATGTTTTTTTACTTATTTTGATTTTTTTACAGAGTAGTAGAGAAATGCGTAACCAATATTCGTAAAGTAAGTTACTTTAATTTTAGGTTAAGAATCGGTGGTGTTTTTCGGTTTAGAATTATCGTATGTTATGCCTTATCCTCATGCTGTTTCTTTATTTTTTATGGTTTTTGTATTTTGCTTCCGTTGAAGCTTCGAATGCGTTATAATAATCGGCATGGTTCAGATAATGTATTTGTGAATTGCGCTTAAAATAAGTCAATATATTCATGCTATTTATTTGTTATGCATGGATGTGTGTTTGTTTTCATATATTTAACAATTTCTCTACTAACTAGGATTTTTCTTATAACAAAAACCTATTATAACCTACTAAACTATTACCTGCGGGGTAATTGCGTAACACACTTACAGTAGGAATCGGTTTCATTATGCTAAATCAACAACACTCACTGCGGTATTTACGTTGTTGAGCAGACCAATATTTCGAACCTACGAAGCAATGCATTAGCAATATACGTCAAAATCATTCAGATCTTGATTTATAGTGTGTTACGTAATTATTGCGATATTATATGGTGACGTTTAGAAGTAGCTTAGGATGTATGTAAATGATAAATAAGTGCTTTTCGTACTTTTCAGTTTCCCAAAAGATGGTAACATAAAAAAGGAATGGATTGATGCCACAGGCATGCCACCTAACTGGTACCCTACAAAAAATAGCACCATATGCTCGGTTCACTTCAACGCAGAAATGTTCTAGTCTCTAAAGAAAAGTCGCAGGATTTTTGAATGGAAAATTCCAAAATTAAGAGTACAACTGATTTTTGCAGAAGTGGGTTGAATTTTATTTTATTACTGAAAGCTATTCTCATGATTTAGGGTATTCATAAAATCAGTCATTCAACTTTTCAGGATTCTAAACAACCTATACGGCTGGTATGTTCCGATCAAGAGCGTAATGTAAGTTAACATCAACTTCTATTTGACCTATCACTATGATAATTAAATATTAAGATTTAAGTCGAAAGCGCCAGGGTAGCCCTTAATACTTAGTAGGTAGTACTTAATAATAATTATGTAATGTTATGTTCTTAATAATATGTTTATTGTTATTGTAATATTTTCTGGACAATATTTGGTTCATTTTCAGGTGCCCAAAAAAAAAATGTACAATAATAAATGGAAGAATCGATAACTTTCCGATTTAGTCAATCACTAGCGTATATGTAAAATAAATTGCTTTTGCACAGCACAACGATAGCGACCGATGTTTTTGTGTGGGTAAGTTCTACGGTGCATGGTAAATACACGCTGTGTTTGACGGAATAAGGTTTATTATTGATTGTATAGTACGTTCTGATTCAAGAAATGCGGGTGTGTGTGCGAGTGTGTATCTATTGATTTTATTAAACTGCATGTGTAGTTGTTGCCCCGCCCAGCGCCTAACTGGAGACACACGGTTCCGATATAATTTCGTCTGTTGACCATATCTAGTTATTTATTTTATCTATGTCTCGACCGCTGTGCCCATTAACAGAGGATGTCGAGGACCTGGAATATTTAACTCCCGGTCACTTTCTCATTGGGGGCCCCCTACTGTCATTACCACAAGAAGAGCAAGATTTTGCTGAGCACGATTTAAGAAACAGATGGAGGCTTGTTGAACAAATGAACGTGCATATCTGGAAGCGCTGGTCGAACTAATATCTACATCAACTGCAAATCCGAAGCAAATGGCAGCACCCGAAAGAAAACCTGAAACAAGGAAGCCTAGTAATAGTAAAAGATGAAAACTTACCTCCTGGTCGCTGGGCTATAGGAATAGTCGAGGAACTTCATCCAGGCGCCGATGGTCGAGTACGGGTTGTTACATTGAAAACTAAGAAAGGGTCACTCAAACGACCAATAACGAAGCTTTCACCATTACCGCTGAAACCCGAAGAACCAAGAGTAAACGAAGAGAAAGAGAAACGGACACCTACTCCGGAAACAAAAAAAAAGGGGTGGCACAATAAAAAACACGAACAATTTGCTGTCACTCGTCCTCCTATCCATACTAGCAATAACGGGATTTGCACAATCAGCGCCAACAACGAATAAATTACAGGTTTCACCTATACCGAGCAATCATCCGATTTACTTCGACGAAGCTGGGAAAATACAACTTATACATGACGAATGGACCTTATTGGTTTACTACAACTTAACATCATACTGGCAAGCAACTGATCGGATCAATGACTATGTAAACCAAATAGATAAATTATGCCTCAGACTATCACATAAGTACACGCCTTGCGAAACTATTGTCAGCCACCTACGTCATGAACTGAGTCATCTAGCCGACTACAACTCGATGCTGCTCACTCAACACTCAAGACCAAAACGAGGTTACTTTGATGGAGTTGGGAAATTAGCAAGAACTCTTTTCGGAGTACTCGATGCAGACTTTGCTGAGAAGTACGAAAGAGACATTCAGAATCTACAATCAAATGATGACTACTTACTACAACTTAAGAAAAACCAAACATTAATTGTAGAGGCTGAAAACAACATTATAAAACGAAACACTGCATTTATGGACGAACAATTCAAAACATTGCGGCTCTACATGAACCAAACTTGCAGCGAAATCACTAAAATAGAGAACAAGGCGCAAATGTTATTTACGATGAATGACATAAATTCCGCTGCTGTGACGTCAACTCTGATTTTAAGTGATTTAAATCGAATATTAGACTTACTTAAGTGGTCTTTCAAGACCACTTTATGTATATATATATACATAAAGTGGTCTTTCGAGCCGGATATGAACCAGCGACCTATGGATATTATGTTAAGCTGTGCGATCAGTTGGTTAGCCGGAAATAGGTGAGTATCTAAATGTCCTCTGTAAATGTTGGCGAGAGCATTTGTAAGATATTTACTGTATGGCTCCGAGGTAGTTATTGCTTACGGTGAGTTGACCAATAGCTGCCGTAGCGCTATAACCGCGGATTAGCATCCAAATAAACTAATGTAAACTACGAATAAACTTAACTATTGTGCAGTCTGTGGTTTTCGTCAACTCACCGTAAGCAATAACTACCTCGGAGCCATACAGTAAATATCTTATATTAATTTTTTGAATAAGCTTATGTTGATTTAAAACAAATTATATCTCAATAACTAAAAACGTGGTATTTTTTTTAAACCTTTAATTTATTCTTATTGAAATGGTGAGTTATCCAGTAGTTACAAGCTTATTAGTTGAATGATGGCATTTTAATATCTACATCTTAGACAGTTCTCCAATATACAAGGCCATTCGGATTTGTTCTTTGTGGGTTTTCAACTGGTTATACCAAATGGCATATTTCTTATGACTATCCCAATTATTTTCTTCCCTATTATCATCTGTTTGCAGATATTTTTTGCTTAGAAAACTATCCGTATAATATTTCTTACTCTTATTTTGTATATTAGTTTTCTGTATTGATTGCTTAGAGCTAATTTCACTTCTAGACAGATCTGTTTCACTTGAATATGTTTCACTATCTTCCTTTCTGTATATTTTTTCCTGTGGTGGAGCCTTATTCTTATGTCCCCCTTTTTTGTAATTCATATAGTTTGACTTTCCATTATTTTGTTTAGTTTCATTATAATTTAAACCTGTGGAATTATTTTTCTTTGGTTTAATATTATTACTAAATTTCGATGACCAAAAAGATGTTGGAAGCCCTGCATCTAACAATGCTTTATTTAGGATAGATTCATTAATTTCATCTTCATACAAGCTATTATGTGTAATTATTCCTTGATTCTGTTCATGTCCTCCATTCATGATAGGTAATTCCAAATTTTTGTCTTGGGTTTCACTTTTCTCGACATTTTGACTTTCATTCAAAAGTTTGATTTGGTCTCTGAGATTTTTTAAGGTGTTTTCTACTTCTGTATTTATATTTCGTTTACGAGGAACATTATTTAACATATTCAAGGTTGGCACACATTCGGTTTTGGATTCTGTCTTAGGATCAATGTTGGCAAGATTATCGTTATCATCTTTCTGACTTTTAAAACTAAATAATAAATCATTGAATGATTCAATTTCACTTGCTTTAGTCTTCTCAAATGACTTGCATAATGTTTCAAAACTTTCAGTTTCATCAGTACACTTGTGCACAGTGTCTCCATTTGTTAATTTATCAATTAGCTCAAGGTAGGCATCATCATCTTCAATGTGCGAGTTTATTATTGTGCCTAGGGAGGATTCACATTCATGAACATCAAACTCTTCCTCATCCCAAAAGTTTTTCAAGACTAATAAGCCATTAATTGATTTTATGATTTTTTTAAATTTAATTTCCTCTTGTCCTTCACTTAGTATAGTAACAGCAATACCATAAGAGCCAAATCTCCCAGCCCTTCCAATTCGATGTAGATATGTTTGCCATTCATATGGAGGCTCAAAATTGATGACCAAATCAACATTAGAGGCATCTATACCTCTTGCCGCTAAGTCTGTAGATATTAATATTCTGCATTTATAATCTTGCAACATTTTTAATGCATCCAAACGATCAGTTTGTTCCTGTTGACTGTGTAATTTTTCTGCAGGCCACTTTTCACGTAGGAGCATCTTGTATACATCTCTAACTCTAACTTGATAATTACAGAAAATTAGACATTGCTTAAAGTACTTTTTAGACAATATTTTGAGCAGCTCATCAAATCTGTTCTGTGTTTGCCTCACAATATTGGAGTTGCTCTTTACAGTGCTTACTAGTTGTTTGATTCCCAAGAGAATGCTTGAACTATCAGGGCAAATATGTTGAGCATTTTGGACATATTTACTCAAAACTGACTTTAACACTTCAGGATATGTAGCACTACTCATGATGACTTGCTTATGTTTAGGTAATGAAGAAAAAATATAATTAATATCTGCCTGAAAACCTTTGTCCATTAATTTATCTGCCTCATCCAAAACCAGTAGTCGCACAGCCGTTACATCAATGTGATTTGCATGAATTAAATGCTTTAGTCGCCCAGGACTACCAACAACCATATGAACTTTATTTTTGAATTTCATGATATCATCCTGCAAGGGCATTCCACCTATCACAACTTCAACATTTAAATCTGAAATAAAAAGGTTATGTTTGTGTATTGAAAAGATTTCAAAAATCATAGCCCATAAATGGAACCAAAATATTTGTTTTTATTGATAGTGAACATTCAGGTATAAAGTCCTCCTACGTACTATGTGCATAAAGTTAAATAAACACTTCAAAAGGTCCAATACTTACTTTTCAAATTAGAACCAATTTGGGAAATTACATCACATATTTGCGCTGCAATTTCTCTGGTTGGTGCCAAGACAATTGTCTGCAAGCCTTTCTTCAAGTCTAATTTCTCCAGTGCAATAACTGTAAAAACTGCTGTTTTACCAGTCCCAGACTTCGCTTCGAGTAAAAGATCTAAAATAAAATAGAATTCAATATGTGCTTTATAAAAACTTGATAAAATGTCCCCCTGTAAATCCCCTTATGTACTTTAATCTATTGACATTTTTTGAGATGCTTAGTTGCTAGAGCCTTTGTCACAGAAGAATATTTAGTTATCTTTTCAGTAATCGTAAATTATGAATTTAAGTACTTGGAGGTAGCCCAAGCAACTCAATTTGAAATTCAGTTAAGTGTGGAAGTCATCAAAACTGTCATATCTTACCAAATCCACATTTTCCTAAAGGTATGCCATGTAATTGAATTGGAGAAGGCTTGTAAAAACTGCAATTGGTCAATCCTTCTAAGGTACTGGGAGAAAGCAGCATTGTGTCGAAGGTAACATCTTCTGATATCTGAACATCTTGAGTTCTTAACCCCTCATTAATATTATGTGCAAGAACCATGATTCAACTATACACTTAATTATTTATGTAACATTCAAGACTTATTAATATTCACTTATCGTATTTTATGGAATAAAATAAGAATTTCTGAAAATATTAAAACTCATTGTCAAATAAAATATTCGTAGAACAATAATGCATAGAATCTGTGTCTAGTACAAAACACGAGCGATTTTGTGTGTCCACTTTATTTTCTTTGTGTTTGAGCCGAATGTGTCTATGTTCCTCAAAAACACACAAAATGGCTTTCAGTGATACCATTACCAGACCATTACCCACAAAAATAGGAAAACGCACTATTATGTTGCTGGATCCAATCAAGTATTTTATGTTATGAAACTGGATAAGATGATGTTTTTCATGTAATATGACTTATATGACATGTTTTTATGGAAGGTAAACATTTAGAATGTTTGGTGTGTGATGTGTTATAATAATATCATAGACATGTATTAATTGCTTGAAAGATCTCGTTTCATATCAAGTAAAAGCATGTGTTGTATTTTTTAAATAGAAAAATATGATTGAGAACATTACTTACATAAATGAATGCCACTCTTAGAACTAACAGTAACTTTTAGTTTCAAAACACTGTAGGTAGTAGCTCTAAATAAATATAGTTTAGTTTGACGCACACAATCGCCGCCAAAAGTATATATTTAAAACAAAAATAAACACAAAAGAAAGCAATATCGGTATAATTGCAATAAGTTAGGTTATTAGAATTTTTGTTTGATGATCGATTTACGTAAAAATAATGTATAAAATGTAAGTATTTACTTGTGAAATGTAATTTGATTAGGTACACGTTTTTTGTTTCCCTGAGGGACTACTTATGACATTCCTTTACTATTATTTATGAATGTGACCTGGAGTACTGACGGCTCGCCGATAAAAGTTAGTCACAATGCCTAAGTTTTAGTTGCCTCACTTTTTGCAGTCGTACTAGGGTTCTATGCGTTATTGTTCTAAGAAAATATTATTATTTACATTACAATGATCATAATATAGTAATCGATTTTCGGCAAGCCTTAGTTCTGGCCTTAAAGTAATATATCTGTCATTGCTGTCAAAACTAGAGATGGGTATTGAATCAATAAACTGTTTCTTTGGATGACTTCATTCGTCAGCGAGTTAACTGTTATTCATCAATGAATAATTAGGTTAAAATGGCAGCTGTTAATTTACATTAACGCCTTCGCGCATTACTTTATTCATTACCGAAAAAAAACTGTGTGAAAATATAAGCTGTTAATTTACGTCTATGCAAATTTATAATTATACGCATTAGTAAAATATTATATTATTCATTTCTGTGAATGAACCAGCAAAGTAGAGAAACAGCTATTTTTAAATGTAAACCTAGATGAAAGCCGTTTTAAAAAATGTTTGACGTATAAAATTAAAGAATAAAAAAATAATTAAATCATAAAAAAATAAATTTAAGAAATTAAATAATAATCATCAATTTTATGTCATGTAGTTTTATTTACAATTTTTTCAACCTGATGACCACTGATGATTAACAGTTACATGCATTGATTTAAATCACGGAACAGAAAATACAGTGGAAGTGCAAAGTAGGCGTGGCAGGCGTGTCACAATTTCGCGCTGTACCCAGCGTTGCCAGATGTACGAGAAATCTCGTACCTTTACGAGATTTAGCAGTCTCTGTACGAGAATCGAGAAAACTAAAATCTCGTACACTCTTTTACGAGATTTTAAGAATGTTGCTAATACAAACCAAAAACATATAAAGAAAAGAATGTATATCCATGTCACAAACTCGAAGCACATAACTAGATCCATTACCTCATCACTAAATGTATCTTTAGTCGTTGACCGGGGAAACCCCGCTAGATGTATTACACTACACATGTACTAGTAGCAAGTACCTACCTACAATTTTTTTTATTACTAAAGTTAATAATTTATTTTACTTTTTGAAGATTTTGGTAAAATAATTTAAAAAATATGAATCACCTAAAGTTTTATCATTTGGTGGTCCAAACTTAAGGAATATTCCTACCCCAGGCTAGCTAGTAGTACATAGTGTACCTTATGTCAGGCATTTGATTATGTCCATTATAATACAGTTAAGATCACCCTTTTTAAGGCGTACTGCACCTCTTTATACACGTGCAGCCTGTGGGCTCGCTACACACAAGCTAGCTACAATGCCCTCCGCGTCCAGTATAACAATGCGTTCAGAGCAGTGTTGGGGCTGCCTCGTTTCTGCAGCGCCTCGGGCATGTTTGCGGAAGCGCGCACCGACTGTTTCCACGCCACCATGCGCAAGCGGTGCGCGTCCTTGGTGCGCAGGGTGCGAGCCAGCTCCAACGCTGTCCTGGTAATGATTGCGGGTAGAGTTGACTGTCTCTACATAAGGCACTGTTGTGGCAGGCACGTTGCTGTTGTTTGACGTATGTATGACATATAGATTACAATTAATTTGACATTCTGATATTATTAATTTTTATTTTTTATGTTGACATTTAATTTGATAATTTGACATTGTATAACAGGATAAGTTGTTCTCACTCAATCACCTTTGTATTTTTCTTTTAACTCTGTTTACTCGTATAGTTATATTATTTGACATTTGGAATTTATGACTGTAAGCAATAGTAAAATGATTATTTTAATTTAATTTTATATGGGTCATGGACCTGCAATAAATGATTTTTTTTTTATTTTTTTATTAAATAAATTAGAAGCCTACGGCATAAGAGGTAACGTGCTCAAACTTATACAATCATATTTAGAAAACAGAACACAAATGACCGAAATTAGTCGCATTAATGTCATTAATAAACATGAAGAGATATCACGATCATGAGAACGTAAAATTGCATTCGGTGTACCACAAGGAAGCGTTTTAGGACCGTTTATATTTATACTATATGTAAATGACATGCCCATGTCCATCCATTGACCACCCTTTAACGATGTTTGCAGATGACAGCACCATTACGATTCCTTGTAAAAACGAACTGACATATGAAAATGATATAAATAATTCTCTTGACTGCATAATTAAATGGCTAGACAAAAATAATTTGAATATAAATTTAAGTAAGACGAAAAGAATGCACTTTAGACAACGTATGCCTAGTTTACCTAACCTTCACATACAATACAAAACACGCAATATTGACGAAGTATGTATGACATTAGGACTACAAATAGATTCCAGTTTAAACTGGAAAGCGCACATAGACGTGTTGGGTAAAAAATTAAGTTCATCTGCATATTATTTATATAGGTTATCATTCATTGTCGATATTAAAACACTTCTTGCGGCTTATTACGGTATAGTCGAGTCTTACATGCGTATAGATGCTGGCGGGAAAAATTCCGAATCATTCCCGTCGAATACTTCGGAGGTATTCCGAAATATTCCGAAACTTTGGGAATATTTCAACTGTCAAAAAAAAAAACCAGGAAAATCGACCTTTGAAGTCTGTTAATATACCAAAACCTGCTCCTAAGTAGGTAGTTATACCTACTTAGGAGGAAATACTTTTCTGAAAACCGCATCAAAACGTGTTTGCTTGCAAGGTTTGCCTTTATTTGTTTTTATTGACTGGGCTATTATACGCGTTAAGTAGGTTTATAAATACCTACCTATGCGACTCGCGAATACTCGCGATGCGTACTAGAGATGCGTAACTAGCCGAAATTCCAATAGCTTAGCTAGCCGGCTATTTGTGGTCTAATAGCCAGCTAGCTATCCAGTTATTTTAGCTACTTGGCTATTGAACCATAGCGACTAGCGCTAGCGGCGCGGCGGCGGCGCAGCGGCGTAGCTAGAACTTAACGACCAATCGCCTTGCGATTCGAGTTCGATTCTCGCCGCGGCAACAAGTGTAGATATTAACAATAAGTTAGGAAATGTTATGACTTCGTTTTTTTATTTTTATTTTATAATTTTGAAAAGAAATTATACCCCTAGTAAGTCGTACTTACGTATTATTATTATAAAAATACGAAAATCTACAATAGTGGCATCTGTGTTAACGCGTATATAACTAACTAAAAACTGCCAGAACATCGACTCAGACTTTAGTTGTCGGCAAATAAAGTACAGATGTCGCAGTGCTCCTCATAATTAAAACGCTTTAACCCCTCAAATACGAAACGTCACAAATCCAAATTTTGACTAAATTAGGTTTAAAATCGTATATATATCGTCTTATTCGTATAAATATAAGTGTAAATAAATTTAATTCTTAGTTTGTACATAAAATCAAATGAACTTTTAAATACGCCGATGTAACATTTTGTTTGTTAGTAATCTACCTACGTAGGTACCTACACAATGTTTCATCGACAGTCCTAAACCTGCTAAAGTATGAAGGGGAGTTCATTTGATTACGAAGTTATTAAAATAAAAATTCCGACTAATAATACTATAAAAATATTTTTCTAAATAATTATCAAATATTTAGTTCTTTTTTACCGTTACATCTGAAGGTAACTAACTAATTATCGTATTTCTTATACTAAATGAACGAAATTACTAAACATAATGCCATCTCTTTCTCCTGTCTTTTTGAGACTGTTGTGAGAAAGAGATGTGCGATGTGAATGGTGTCTCATACTACTCAGCGCAGCTGCGCAGTGAGCGAGCGCGGACACAGCTAGTTAGCTATAGCCGATAGCCGATGACCGATAGCTATCGGCTACTCCGGCTAGCCGGCTACCGAATACTATCCGCTGTGCCGTAACTTGTCGGATATTCTAGCCAGCCAATAGCTAGTTACCTATCGTGTTGACGGATATCGTAGCCGTGGCTATTTTATTAATAGCGGCTATTTGACTATAGTGTATTCACGGAGACGAGTTAGTAGAGTGCTATCTCCCTCACACATTTTTTTAACTGCGATTGGTCAGTGAAAAACGCTAAGGCGGTGTACACAGTACGAGTACTTTTTAGTCTTCTCATACTTCCCGTACTGTGCAGACGTGCTGTTGACAGAAATGTGGAAGCAATGACTGAAAGATTCATAATAAATGTAGGAAACGACGACAGTAGTGATAGTACGGAGAGTGATGATGATGATATGTTATAAAGTTGTATAGGTAGATATTATAATATAATAAAGAAAGTTTAATAATTAACTCTCGGTTTTATTTCTTTCCTTCATATCCATCAGATATATAAAAAAGTAGGTACCCATAAAAAAATTCTATCAAATAAATGTCTCTCAATTTATACGACAGACGAAGCCGCAGGAATAAACTAAGCGAACTTTAAGAAGCGCAGTGTGAACGCACATTTACAATTCTAACGCCCACTGACCCTAAGGCCGGCCGCAGACGTTCGGTTTCCTGATCAGGTTTCCTGATCAGGAAACCTGAATGCTCTACTTACATACAAAATGTTCAACAAGGCGCACACTATTCTTATTTTTTCCGGACGGAAAAAAACCTGACGTTCGGTTCGATGCGTTCCGGAATGTAAGAACGGAAAAAACCTGATGACGTCATTCCGAACGCAGCGCTGGCGTACATTTTGGCTCGGCCGCCGTACACGCACGGAAATTTCATTTCAGATTAGTGTTGCCAGACAGATTTCTCGGTATCCATACAGATTTTCATCAAGTCATACCGATAAAAACTTGAGAGTGAACGCCATAGATCATCAACTCTTGCCATAAGTTCTGCACTTTTATTGTGCCTACGCAGTAAATATAAATTAAGTACATTAATGAAGTAAAAATAATATATTTCGTAAAGTTTTAGTGGCTTAGTAGTTGAGTAATAGCACTTTCAGTAATTGAAACTGAATTCTACTTGACCACTAGAAAAAACCACCAGCCACTAAAAGCAATATTTCGCCACTAAAAGGGGGGTCGAACTAAGTTGGTAACACCGGTCTCTATACGTAAAATTCCGAATGAAAAAAACCGGACGTTTGCGCTAGTCTCACGGAATTCCGAATCTGAATTCCTGATCAGGAAACCTGATCAGGAAACCGGACGTCTGCGGCCTGCCTTATAAAAAGGTTTTTTTTTTCTTTGTCATTTGTATGATAATGTGCGATAGAGAAGGCGCTATACTAACTCGTCTCCGTGAATACACTATAGTTATTAAGCCGGCTCTACACGTTGGCCAACACAGTGGCGAATGTAGTGGCCAATGCGTATTGGCCAACGTGTAGACGGCGTATTTGTGCATGTTGGGTGCACAAACACCCCCTCTACACGTTGGCGAATAGTCATTGGCCACTACATTCGCCACTGTGTTGGCCAACGTGTAGAGCCGGCTTTAGAATAGCTACCCATCGCTAATGCGTACAGAGCTACATACAAACTAACCAAAAACATAGGTAACACTTTTTCAAAAAGCAAATCAAATATGCTTGGCCTGGTTTTTTTATTTCACAACTGACATTTAAGGCTATACCTAATCGCATAGCACGACTTACAACTCGATCGCCTAATGCATGTATTTTGACCAATAGGATGCACGAAGCGTATTTTAGTAGTGTTCGTAATAGTAAGTATTAATATAATGTTACACGCCCTGTACTCACAACATGCATATTATTTCTAATTGGGCGAAACCAGGAAGGGATGTGGTTTGTCACTAGCTGCGCTTCCGCAGAAATATTTTCTTAGTGAGTATGCTGTATGCGTATCTTTGGCCGATAGTACCTAGCTATCTAAAAACAAAAGAATAAAAATCCTGTTAATCGCAGGCTAATAAAACTACCTATAAAAATATCAACATATACTTAATCAATCCCATTTATAATAAAATAAACATTTATATTTTACTCTCGTAGCGTACGTACTCTCGCACTGAACAATAATTAACTCACCCACCACACAACAAGCAAACACATTTATTCCCATAGAATTATTAGGGCGAAATATTCGGAAACATTCGATTGCGGGGTATGAATCTTTCTCGCGGGGGGGAAAACTTCTCCGGGGAGCATCTCCCCTCTTACCGCACCCCGCACCACCATCGCCTGCACGCACAGTGTTGCCAACCTAACCGAAGCATAAAGCAGTAGATCAGACTTAAGAGGGTGTCGAGCCTACGAGACGCGCGGAAAATAGGTATTTACTGCAGCGGGCTAGTCGTGTGCGTTGTCACACACACAATGACAAGTTCGCTCGAGGCCCGCTTGCCGTTGCACGACGAAGTTTGCTAACTTTGCATTTTTTAAATTTTTGTCGTTATGTTGAATAAACTTGAAAAACGAATATTAATTATTTAGATGGTTTTATTTATCACACTAATATTATAAAGGCGAAAGTTTGTGAATGAATGTGTCTGTTTGCATGTTTGTTACTTCTTCACGCTCAAACGGCTGGATGGATCTAAATGAAGCAAGTAGGTACGTAAATAAATCACAAAAATAAATTTAATAAATTATACCTATTATATAAATATTAACATTTGTTTTTACTGTAGTAATACATTATCCGTTCCCTCACTATTCATCCTATTGCAATAAAAATTTGATTTTATATATTAAACTCCTCAGATTTTTTTTTTAAAGAATACTAGCAATGTGGGTACATTTCACATTACTAGCAATCTTGTTAACCCCTTCAACTAAGCTAAATATGCTTGTGTCTGGAGTGGGTTCACGTCAATAGTATAATGGGTGGGGTTCGAACCTGCGACCTCTCGATCACAAGTCCGACACCTTATCCATTAGGCTATTGACGCTTCGAAACTGGGTAAGTAGCAAGTTAGGGTAGATGGGTATGCAGTACTTATTTGAATAATAAAACCAGTATGAAATAAAAAAAAATATAATTATGTAATGTCATAATAAAACCAGACTGAAATAAGTTTTGTGTATTAAAATTTCATTTAGTGCTCGTTTAAATTCTGATGTACTGTAATATTTTTAATAACATTCGGTACTTTATTATATATATAAAATCATTTTTTCATTAATGTTGTCTAGCGAACTTACTTCGCAGAAAATATAAGCGCAATTTATTTCATAACAATATATGTATCAAGTGTAACTTAATTTAAAAGAAAAAAAATAAATAAAAGAAATCTATAAATCTAATGTTTTATTGCTTATTATAACATTTTACAAAAATAGGCTAAGTGCGAGTCAGACTCGCCCATGAAGGGTTCCGTAGTAACTAATAGAATAAAATAGCTGTGACATACAGACGGACGGACAGACAGACAGACAGACAGACAAACGGACAGACATGACGAAACTATAAGGGTTCCGTTTTTTGCCATTCGGCAACTGAACTCTTAAAAACGAGTAATTTCTTAAAATATATATTTTTAATTTTGGTACACTACACATATCACAGTATAGTAAGAAAAGAAAAAATGACAAAAAGATACTATACTTTGTAAGAAATAAAAAGACAATAAAACTTATTTCGAATTTTGAAAATACAATCGTAGAAATATCAATGCATCCAAGGTTTGACTTCCAAGCCTGCTTCGTTTATTACCAACATAAGCAGCAGCTGAAAACGCTCGTTTAGGTTTTACACTGGTTGGAGGAATAGACAATAGATACTTATATGCTTTTTCTAAGTGATATCCACTAATTCCTCCATTTTCAAATAGGCTTATTTCACGTCTAATACTATATTTTGCCAACCCCGATTAATTTTGTATTTGTACTTCACGATCTGGGGATTTCATACTCTTATCAATTTCCAGCTATAACTTTTCCTTTAGTGTCAATTGGGGTTGGGATTGGGAGGTTTGTGGCCTTAACTCATCATCTGTTTGTGATCCTGATCTTCCTTCTTCTTCTTCCGTGTCATCTCGACTTTTAAGTTTTTTAACAATACACTTTATTTGCTTCCAAACTAAAGCCTGTGTAGAAACTGGAAATAAGTCATGCCATTCCAAATCCGATAATAACTGATTTTCATCATCTTTTCATGGATTTTGTAATTAATTCAACATACCAGTCAAATCATCACTTCGTCGTTGCTTCATACGTTCCACTAAGGATGTTTTAATTTTTTTGGCAAGTGTCAGCACTTGCCAAAAAATGATTATGCTAGATAGCTGTTTTATAAGAAATTTCAAATCGAAATCAGCTGTGCATAAATTAGCATCTCGCCGACAGATTGCTTCTACTGTCAATTTAATTGGGGTCAGCACATCAACAATTTTATTTACCAATTCAAAATCAACTTCTTCCAAACGAATTGGATGATTGAGATCTATAAGATCTTTTTGAATGAAGGTTTTTAAAAGATAAAATCGCTCCAGCATTGTTAAAAGACTATTCCACCTGGTTTTACAGTCCAAAAGAAGTGACAGCTCTTTTCCGTGTTCAATTTTCATTTATTTTTTTTATTCATACGTCAGTGACGATCACTTATTGTCATTTGGAGTTCCCCAAGGCTCAATTTTGGGACCTACCCTCTTCTTGATATATGTTAACAGCCTCTGTAACTTATCTATCCCACACTGTAGCATATATACTTACGCGGACGACACGGCTTTGCTCGTGCAGGGTCAGGACTGGGGAGAAGTTCGGAAGCGAGCGGAGTTTGCGCTGGGGATCGTGATGTCGTGGTTGGGAGCTAACATTCTTACATTAAACATCGATAAAACTAAATATATCCCGTTTTCAATTAGATCTTGTACGCAGCCGGAAGACTCGTTTGTTGTCAGAGCCCACACTTGTAATGAACAGTTAGATCAATGTGTCTGTCCTCCCCTAGTCAGAACAACACAAGTCAGGTACCTCGGTATCATGATAGATAACCTGATGTCCTGGAAAGTGCAAATTGATAGAACGTCTGGCAGAGTGAGGAAACTCATAGCAATTTTTAAGAGTCTGCGCCATAGTGCAGACTTAGGTACACTTCGGATGGTCTACTTCTCACTCTGTCAGTCAGTACTCTCATTCGGGATAACGACTTGGGGAGGTGCTCCAAAAATTTGTTTCATTAAACTGGAAAGAGCGCAACGAGCTGTTCTTAAGGTCATGACTTCTAAACATTTCCGGTATAGAACAATACAATTGTATAAAGACTGTAAAGTTATGACTGTTAGACAGCTCTTTGTGCTCAATACCATCTTGCGCAGGCACGGCTCTCTGATATACTGTGCTGGTCGTCTTGCAAATATGAGATCAAAGTATGTCTATCCTATAGAACGATACAAAACTAATTTGGCTGAAAGACACTTTCGAGTATTAGGTAGTCGAATTTATAATGCAGTTAACAAGCGATGCAATATTTATGGCTTAAATAAATTCGAATGTAAAAAGAAAGTGAGTCAGTGGCTCACAACTCTTACCTACGAGGAGACTGAAAAGTTACTTGGAAGGCTTTTCTAAAATTTTCTGCTTTTTCGAACAACACTAACATACTACAAGCGCATACATCACACACACACACACACACACACACGACACATATACATAAAACATACACACGACACATACACATGACACATGCAGTCATACTTTACACCACAAACCTCACCAAATTGTATGTTTTAATTGTATGTTTTATAACTTAGTTTTCTTTTTGTACTCAATCGTTAGCTACTTACCCAATGTAACTCCGTACTAGTTTTGTATAAATTGAGGAATGTATTAACAGAGAGAACCCTGGCACCCATAACACAAGTTTAATCTTAGCTTGGGTGCCAGTGGAGTAATCATTGATTTATTTATGCAATTTTAAAGAATATTGTCCTAAAATCAAGTTATTGTCATAGGTAAAAATTGTAAAAAATTGGAATAAAGAATATACACTTCTGGACACATCTATTGGCCCACCTTAGAGTTTAGGTTTCGATGGCCCCTACCGAAATATGATTGCTAGATTGAACAAAAACTGTTGATGCAGTTTTAAACCTGATACATTTTACCATCTTTTTCGATCGTATAGTTTTAAATTTGAATTCAGAATACCATACGACATGGACCTACGCCTAACAAGTCGGATATGCGCCTTGTTAAAGGCAATTAATTTTTGAATAAAAAACATGTTTTATCAAATAAAGGTTTAATTTAATAACGCGTGTTGCCTCCATGGGCATCTACCACAGCTCTCATACGATTAGGCATAGAGTTTATCAACCGCTCTATGAAATTTTGAGGGATCATCTCCCATTCCTCTTCTATGGCAGTTTTCAACTCCTGCATCGTCTGGGCAACTGGCTGACGAGCCCTAACACGCCTTTTTAGCTCGTCCCACATGTGCTCAATGGGGTTCATGTCTGGGCTTCTGGCTGGCCAGTCCATAACTGTGATGTTCACATCCCGAAGATATTCCCTGACGATGCCGGCCGCATGGGCTCTTGCATTATCATGCATAAAAAGGAAATTTGGGCCCACATAGTCCGCGTATGGTATCACGTGAGGTTCTAAGCACTCACGAATGTATCTTTCAGCATTTAATGTTGGCAGCCGTGGTCCTGTAACAACCTCAAGTTGAGTTTTGCCGCTCGCGGATATACCGCCCCAGACAGTCCATGAGCCACCGCCATAAGCAACCCTCTCTTCAAAGCAGCATTGTGCGAAACGCTCTCCCTTACGCCGGTAGACCTTCTTCCTTCCATCATTGCCATGTAACACAATTTTAGACTCATCAGAAAAGAGTACACGGCTCCAATCTTGCTGTGTCCAATTTAAATGACTGCGTGCGAAATGAAGGCGCGCTGTTCGGTGGGCTCGCTTTAGTTTGGGCCCATTAGCTGGCTTGTGTGGTACCATATCGCGTTCTTTTAACCTTCTCCGAACAGTTCGAGCGCTCACAGATACTCCGTGGAAGTCGCGAAGTTGGTTTTGTATCTCAATGGAGGTAAGGTGACGATTTCTCAAGCTGGTCGTCACGATGAATCGATCCTGCCTTTCAGTTGTGACCCGAGATCGTGGCCTTCCTTGGCGACGAACAAAGCCGCCAGTCTCTAGGTACCTCCGATAAACATTTCGGACCGCAGATCGACTTAAATTAAGTTGAGCACTCACGTTTCTTTGGCTGTGTCCGGCCTGAATAAGTGCCACAGCTTGGGCGGCGACTTCAGGTGAAGTATCCATTGATTATTGATAGAACCTCACCTTAATGTTAAGAATAAGTAATGTTTGTTGCAAAAGCAAAGATATCAATCACTTTTTCAAGAATTAAATCCAAGTAAACCAATAAAACCAAGTTTTCTTAGTATTCGATTGTTTGATATCAACAAACAGGCTCCAAATTGTCTTTTGTTTCTTTAAATTCTGTGTTCGAAATTCAAAAAAAGACTATTGAATGAAATTGTTAATGTGCCAGGTTCAAAACTGCATAAAAACTTTTTGCTCGACCTAATATAAAATTTTAGTTAGGACCAAACGAAACTGAAAATACAAGGTGGGCCAATAGATGTGTCCAGAAGTGTATATATTTTGAAGTACTGTTTCATTTTTCAATGGTGATCTTTTGAAATACACTCTACAACTTTGCAGATTTTCTTTATCAGCTCATTAATGTTTTCATCTTATGTTAACTCTGGTATGTGTTATAGCGCAAGATCATTTTGTGACATTAAGATTAAGTCTGATTCTGGACTGTCTAAGTCTTTTAAATGTTCATCATCATGGATGTCGTCCATATGATCAACAGCCACAGGTGGTTCATTTATAGTATCATCTGAGGTAGAGCTGTCTTGCAAATAATTATGTTTTTCATAAAGCCAGTATCCAAGGATATATCAAATATACTTAGACGCTCTTTCAATATACGAAGACAATTTTCAGCCATACTTTCATACTTCCATAAATAGGAACAAGTCCTAAATTCCAAATTTTTTTTATATGAATGAACGTTGACAGCTATGTATGGTTTATTGGATGTTGAAGTCCACTTGTCGAAAGAAAGACTAAATCTTTCACCTGCACTTTTCAAATGTTTCAATTCTGCAGTTACTTGCTTTCTGATTTTTTCACTGTAATTCATGACACGTTTTTGAATGGTGACGGCTGACTTTGGTAAATCCGTGTATTTTGCAAAGACAAATTTTCCAAAGAAAAAAATCCAGCAGTGGCCCATTCATTAAATTTAGATTTATTACTCATTTGAAATTTTTTAACTGGACATGCCTTACTAAATTCGTGGCATAGTGAAGAAAATAATATCCTGTAATTTTCATTGGGGTCATGGGAGTCAAAATTGGCCATTGAAAGATTACTTAACATGTTATCATTAAAAACATTAATTTGTTTTTAGTTAGTGGCCTAAACTTAATAGTCTTATTTAATTGCCGCTTTTTAACCAACTCAAAGGATACTAGTTGACCTGTATGGTCAGACCTAACTCCACTAATTTGAGACGAGTATTTTATGGCACAATTAGTATAAATATTATCTATGCATTGAGCTGATGTTGCTGTTATTCTTGTTGCTTCCTTGTATGTGCATTTTAAGTTAAATGAACCAAACAATGAAGTAAGCTTGCAGTGTTCAGGTGAATTTACTAACAAATCAATATTTAGGTGACCACAAACGAAAACTAATTTATTATCTCTTATAAGCTTAGGTACTTAAAATTTCTCCCATTATCATTAAGAATGATGACAAGTTTGATGCTGGTGGTCTATAAACACTTAAGAAAGTTTGGCCTTCAACTTCTGTACATGCTACCTCACACAAGCAATCAACAGAGCAAGCGGTGATATATTTTTGTTCCTTATATCTAAGAGAATTACTACGTAATATTAAAGTACCACCTTCTACTGAGGACCTGTTGTATGCACTAGTAACAGAAAAATATTAATTTTAAACAACATTCTATCTGGTTTTAGCCAGGTTTCACAAAAACATAAGATATCTATATCATATTTATCTATTAACATTTCCTCATCTAATATTTTGCCGGAGAAACGATTTATATTCTGATGATATAGTAAAATTGTGTTATTATAACTCTCCTTTGTCACATCTAAGGGTTAAAACAATTAATTTCAGTATTATTAGATACCCTAGATAATACTGAATAGTCACTTAACCTAGGATCAGTTAAATTGTCAATAACTCAGTGTAAATTGTAAGCTAACAAAGTAGCCAATGAACTTTCGTCGTAAATTCTAAAATGAATGTCAGGATTGCAATCGGTATGCCCAAAAACCTATTACACGATGTTTGATGCAATATTTTGCAATCGACCACGTTTGCTGAGCAAGCGATATAATGCGATCAAGTTGCATCCACCAAGGATGCAACTTTTTCTCCAACATTCAATATGGATATCGTATGTGTTTTAAATTGGATTTCAAAATGAAAGCCAGATTTGCAATCACCACCCCCAAAAACCCATTACACGATACCCATATCGAATGTGTGAGAAAAAGTTGCATCCGCCATCTTGGATTTTAAAATGAATGCCAGATTTGCAGTCACCACCCCCAAAAACCCATTACACGGTACCCATATCAAATGTTTGAGAAAAAGTTGCATGCGCCATCTTGGATTTTAAAATGAATGCCAGATTTGCAATCACCACCCCCAAAAACCCATTACGCGATACCTATATCGAATGTTTGAGAAAAAGTTGCATCCGCCATCTTGGATTTTAAAATGAATGCCAGATTTGCAATCACCACCCCCAAAAACCCGTTACACGATACCCATATCGAATGTTTGAGAAAAAGTTGCATCCGCCATCTTGGATTTTAAAATGAATGTCAAATTTGCAATCACCACCCCCAAAAACCCATTACACGGTACCCATATCGAATTTGTGAGAAAAAGTTGCATACGCCATCTTGAATTTAAAAATAAATTCCAGATTTGCAATCACCACCCACAAAAACCCATTACACGATACCCATATCGAATGTTTGAAAAAAGTCTTCATCATCACTTTCACTTCCTCAAATGGTGCTTTTCGGGAGCAACTGCACAAGGTACTATAAGAAATACCCAAAACGCTATAGGTGTGCCTATAATATTTAAAGAGTTCCCTCGCTTTCTCCAGAATCCCATCATCAGATCCTGATTTCATAACAATGGAACCAACTAGAAAGTATACCCTTTCAAACGAAAAAAAAAAATCCAAATCGGTCCAGCCGTCTTCGAGTTTGAGGTTACATACATAAAAAAAAGTTTATGACGAACTGAGAACCTTCTCCTTTTGTTTGAAGTCGGTTAAAAAGCAATAATAACATCACGAAATAGAAATACGTACTTTTTATGAGAATGGCTTTTTTTTTCGAAAATTTGCGCCAACTTTCTTCTAATAATATTTTTTTTTACATTTTCCCATAATAAAACAAATATTGAAAAAAAAATGTTAAAGAAATATATATTGAACAATAAAAAGTAATTGTTGGGTATGCATAATAAATCGTATTCAAAAAAAACAAAAAATATGACTTATGTTATTCAACGGATTGCTGCAATACATACGTACACAATAGATCGCGAATTATCGTTACCGGCGAAACGCTCCACGATGAGACGTGACCCCTCTCTGAGCTCCCGTGGACGACTGAATTTTCGACCGGTGTACGTTGCGTATGGTTCAAAATAGCGCGCAAATTAGAAGAAAAAATTAAAAATAAAACAACCAAGCGACATTTTTGAAATGTTAAAGCTGTAAATGATAGTATGATAATTAGAGAATAATATGAATTGAAGTTTATGAAAAAATTCAACAGTGTACTATCAAAATTCAGCGACGCACGAGAATGTTTTGTAAGGATTTTTGTCCAACTTTATGTATTTTTGTTTAATAAACTATAAAATATTTTTAAATTTTGCCAACTATGTTTGTTAACACATTTATTCTAGTGTTCATTACATATTTTTGTATGGTAATTAAAGTACTATTATAGGTTATATTCCTTTAGTTGTGAAGACCGTTTTGAGTTATTTTACTCGGCGCAGGCTTAAAAAAACAGCAGAAAACAGTAAAATGGTAACTTTAAAACATAAAGTCTACTACTTTATTAGAATTGAAATTGAAAACACCATTGAGATAGGAAAAGTATCTCACAAGTACGTAATCATTATTATCTATTTTATATTAAATTATTATGTATTTTATATTATGTTAAAAATATGAATAATTAACATATTTTTTAAAATATTCTTAAAAATAATTATTAATCATTTTAAATTTCTCTGTCTTCGATATTTTCTGCCTCTTGTTTTTATTAAAATCATACATATTTTTATTGAATTTATTCACATGTTTTTAGTTGCATTTAATGTATAGCATTCCTTTATTTCTGTTTTACTAGGGTCAACGGTCAAGTCAAACAAAATATTTTCAATGTCATTACTGACATTATTTTTGTCAGACTTTGACATGTTATGACTTATGACTTATTTTGTTAGACATAGATAAAATTTATAAGGATACATCATGCATATCATGAAAATCATTTAAAGATTAAATCATGAAGCTAGGTTGTAAATTGGAGGGGTTTTATTGTTTTAGACGAAATCTCCAGTAAATATTATCATAAAAACAGTAGAAATTGGTACTTAAACAGAAAACAGGGATGTCACGCTAAAAACAGTAAATCTACTGTTAAAACAGTAGGGTTGGCAACGCTGTGCACGCACGACTCGTGAGTCGTGGTCGGTGGCAGTAGGGCGCGCGCGTCGCGGCGCCATGCCAGCGCGGCGGCAGCGGCCGGCGCACAGAGGGGCAGCGGCGGCAACGATCGATGCAAAATACGATTTTTCAGAAAAAATAAGTTGAAATCATAATAAATAATTAAAAGTTTCTTTAAATCAGAATGATTCAAAATGAATTTATCATTTTGAATAATTCTGATTTAAAGAAACTTTCCCAGAAGTATTCCGGAATTATTCAGAAATTTTGCAACTATATACATGCGCTACGGCGTCATTTTCTGGGCGAACTCAACTGATAAAGAGACAGCATTTAACCTATTCACCACCAAGCACTTCTATAGAAGTTCGGGATTTTCGTGCCACCAGCGCCACAACTTCTATAGAAGTTGTTCATTTTAACTATCTTATTAAAATAAAATTACTGTGATTAAAAGCTTTGTTTCATTTTATTATTTAACATAGCACTGTCTACTACCCTGTTTTTTATTTTTCTACACAAAATAAGCCCTAGTTTGTCCTAAAATCGGCAAAACAGAAACTCCGAATTTTGTTACTTTCCTCAGAACGCCAATCACTTCATATCAAGTTGGCCAGTGATGTGCCGTGAAAGGTTGATTTCACCATTGAAATATTTATAAATACAGAAAGTTACGAATATTATTATTTTTAAGTTAAGTTTTTTTTAAGTTACGAATATGGTTATTTGAGGTCAATAAAATATGAACTTAGTTATCTACTTCATTACAAAGGATAGTAGATGACTTTCGACCTTCAGGTAGATGCCGATACGTAATTATAAAGTTGTTACCAATTCTTGTCGATAGTTATTTTCCCATCTCTACAAAACAATTGGTCGTCTATGCCCCTGTGCGCCCGCCACCGAGTGCCACGAACTACTATAGAAGTTGGTCAGTGACGTCATAGGCGTGCGGCTGTCAAGGTCACTTTGGCATAGTGCAGCACAAAATCGGATTCGCGCGCACGTATCTTTCTTTCTTTCACTTGATAACAAATAGAAAAATGAGTGAAGAACTTGATTCGGACGAACTTCTTAAAATTTTGCAACGTGTGGAATCGGACTCGGAGTATTTTGTGGAGAACATTGAACCAGAAGATAATTCTGAGGTATGTCTAACTGGATGATAATAATAATGTTTATTCATCAAAGAGTAGGAATTCAATAAGTATGTAAAATGTTCGGTGAGCCCAGTATCTCCAGATGCACTGTAATTACAGTAGATTTAGGTACTGTTTTTGTACTCTATACACTATTATGGTAAATACAGTGTATGAAAGCACTGTAATTTTAACTTTTTTAGAAATTCTTTTCAAAGAAAAAGAAAGGAAACCTAATTGCAATTCGTATAAAAATCATCTAAATGGATGAAACGTAACGTTATATTGTAGATATTATGATTTATGTACCTATTCTGTGCTTATATCTACTTGGTCATATTATTATGCGGAAAGGGGAATTACCTAGCAAACTGTGTCGCTATTTCTTAGTGAAATTATGTAGTTAGATTTTAGTTTCGTGTATGGGTTTCAATTTGAGGCGTTTACTTTTAGTTAGGTTATTATGCTTATGACTTCATCATGTTTGTTTAGTTTTGTTGCGCTCACAGGTTCACTGTGCTCGTAGGGATAAACCGAAAACTATTTCTGAAAGTGATGAAGGCGGTGGTCTATCGACATCAAAAATAATGAAGAAAAGACAATAAGCATTCAATTTAATAGTTAAAAATACTTAAAATTTGATAAAGTACCTAGTTACTGTAAAATATACTGTAGTTTAGGACATTATAATTTTACTTTCCCAATCTGGAGACACTGGGTAAACCATATACCTAATAAGCGTTACTTTTTCTTGTTATAAGTTGGAAATCATCTAATGACTTCTCCCACTTGGGTGGAGCGAAAGGGCGTGTCAGACTTTTTGGTAATATAATTACTGTGGAATATACTTGTTATTATTTTATCATACACGACAGCGTTCTGTTTCAATGTAGAACTAAGTATCGATTAATAGTTCAGTAACTATCCATTGAAGTTTTCCTTTTTACGCATCACAGTAACGCTGAAAATAGAGTATTTTCACATATTTTATTTTTATAGAAAAGCATAACATTTGCCAAAAATAAAGTAGTAAGTGTTACTATAAAGTATGGTTGGCAACCCTAAATCTCTTTGAGGCGCGTGTGGAATTAGTTCCACACGCGCCTCAAAGAGATTTCAGCAATATTGCCTGGGCTAGTTAGATACGCTGCATCACTTGTATTCGCGTCACTAGAAAAACTTTAGCTGGTTTAATGGCAGCCCCGACGGATATTCCTCGGTACCATTTTATTGAATCTTTACTATATTTAGTTAATAAAACACTAAATTATACGGGCACCATTTTAATCAGCAGAGCAACAGCGACAGAGACAACATAGAATCATTACAGTTTTTTGGAAGAGTAGAGTAACCATAGATAACAAGACGCTTAATAGAAACGCCACAGATAAACAATCCTCAATACAGCCCCTCAATTTACAGAATTTATAATAACATATCTAATTGTATTATTAACATTCTTAAATTGCACTATTAATAACTAAGAACTTAACTGATAACGCTATTACAATTCTATGTCAATGTTCACTCTATACATTAATAATTCAAATTTTGTCTCTTAATTATGTTTTTAACAATTATTTTGCTCCAATACAATAATTCTTTTAAACTAAACAATATTCCAAAAATAATAAAGACACAGCATAGTAACAGTACTTAAATCAAATTCAGCTTAATAGAAAAATAGTTATGTTTTTGAATAGGTAACGATTTGGTAAATATATCTGAAATGTTTTCATTTGTTGGTATATATGAAATAGACACAACTTTCTTGTAAATTAAATCTTTTATATAATGATATTTTATTTCAATATGTTTAGATGCTTTAGTATTAATTTGGTTCTGAATCAATTTAATAGTGCTCTGATTATCAATTAACAAGTAAGCTGAAACACTTTCATCACCTAAGAAATCAGAGAGTAAGCCTTTAATGTGTATAAGTTCACTTACTGTATGTGCTCCTGCTACATACTCAGCCTCAGCTGTTGACAGGGCGGTACAAGTCTGCTTCCTAGAGAACCATGATATTATATTGTTACCTTGATATATAACACAACCACTTGTACTTTTTCGGTCGGCTTTATCAGCTGCCCAGTCTGCATCTGAGTATGCTGTAAGTTTCATGTAATTACCTGTCTTTGTATATAACAGCCCCTGTCTGGTTGTCCCTTTGAGGTAACGTAGTACTCTCTTACCTGCCAACCATAATTCCTGAGTAGGCTTATCTAAAAATCTGCTCAAATAGGCTACAGCATAAGTGATGTCTGGTCTGCTATTCATTGCAATGTACAATAAAGAACCTATTAACTCCTTGAATGGTACTTCAATCACTTCAGATTCTGTGTTTGCATTGAAGTTGACTTCCATTGGAGTTTTACATGCTTTGCAATCTTGCATTTGGAATTTCTCTAAAAGTCTTTTAATCATTTCACTTTGTCTTATTTCCAGTGTGTCCTTTTTCCTTGTAATTTCTAGTCCTAAATATTGATGTTCTTCTCCCAAGTTCTTCACTTTAAATTCCTTTTCTAAAGCTTTTATCATCTCAGCGTCATCTCCAAAATGTAGAATATCATCAACATAAAGTAGTATCCATGTATTTCCTTTTCCATATAAACATGAATCATGCTTTGATTGTATGTATCCCTTCTTAGTTATGAAGTCATGAAATCTTTGATTCCAGCATTTGGGTGCTTCTTTTAATCCATATAGGGCCTTTTTTAATTTTAATACCTTTCCTTCACTTATATTCATTCCTTTAGGACATTTTATATATATTTCCTTATTCAAATTACCATTTAAAAATGCTGTTGGCACATCCAATTGTTTAAGTGTTAAGTCTCGTTGGACTGCTAAGCTCATCATCAATCTTATTGTTGATAGTTTTGCTACTGGAGCATAATGATTATCATTACTATGTAGTTGAAAACCTTTAGCTACCAGCCTTGCTTTCTTAGTACCATCTTGCTTTGTTCTGAATATCCACTTTGTATCTATCGCTTTACTTCCTCTAGGTAATGTAGCTTCTTCCCATGTTTGTAATTTTATCTGTGAGCTTAATTCTTTCTGTATCGCATTTTTCCAATCTTTATTCTGAACTGCTTCTTCATATTCTTGAGGATCTCCTGACAATAGACAATATGCTGTATACAACTCATAGTCCTCTTCAATATTCTTTGGCTTGTGCACATTTCTTCCTGACCTTGTTGTATAGTATTTTACTTCTTTTGTATTCTCTCCATTTTCACTTTCTTGATCTATTTGTTCAGATTGCTCATTCTCTTCTTCATTGTCCTGTATTTCTTCCCTTTCTCTTCCTTTTATTTGATCTTTTTGTATACTTTCTTCATTCTGATTATGTTTTTTCCTTTTTAGGTTATCATCTTGGTCCTTCTTCATATCTTCTTCTTGCTTTAACTCGTCTTCCAGTTGTCCTTTCCATTCTCCATTAACTTTGTTCTTCATCTCTTCTTTGTATTTTATTTGAGTCTCATCAAATCTCACATCTCTAGATATTATTACCTCATTTGTTTCAGAATCCCATAACCGATATCCATTTAAGCTATATCCTACTAATCTCATCTCCTTTGCTCTTTCTAGTAGTTTGTCCTGTTTTGGTAATATATGTACCCAAGCTTTTGATCCAAATACCTTTAGTTTTGTCAAGTCTTTGTTTCCAATCATCTTTTCAGCTGGTGTTAGAAAATTGATAGCAGCAGATGGACATCTGTTAATTTGATAGACAGCACATCTTACTGCTTCACCCCATAGCATTTTTGGTAATTCTGTTTCAATCAATAGTGTTCTCGCTCTGTTGTAGATGTTGCGATTCATTCGTTCTGCAACCCCATTAGATTGTGGACTATATGGTGTAGTGAACTGCTGAATAATTCCTTTGTCTCTGCAAAACTTATAAAGCTTTTCATTTTTGAACTCACCACCATTATCGCTCCTTATTTTCTTAACTTTATTTCCTGTTTGTCGTTCCATTCTGTTGACATAATCTATAAGTCTATCAGTTGCTTCGCTTTTCCTTTTCAGTAAATAAACCTCACAAAAATGTGTGTAATCGTCTATGATTGTATGATAATATATCTCACCTTTAGATGTAGGAGTGCTCACCGGTCCAGATATGTCAGTATGTATCAACTCCGCAATATATTGGGAACGTGGTTTTGGAGTGTGATAAAATGGTAATCTAGTGGACTTACCTTTCATACATGGCTCGCATGGTTTGTCACTGTATGGAAGATTCATCATTTTTAGCTGTTTCCTGTTGGCATGACCTAGTCTCTGATGCCATATATCCTTTGTAATTAAACATTTTTCATCAATTAATTCTGTGTCTATAACATATAATCTACTTTTATTTTGCCCTATGACCTTACATTTTGAATTACAAATAGATACACTGTTATTACAAAATTCTACTTTAAACCCTTTCTCTAGTAATTTTCTGACTGATAATAAGTTATGTGACAATCCAGAAACAATTAGTCCTTCTAGTTCCATTACAATATTTTTATGTTTCAATTTTAAATTTCCTCTTTTATTACTTTTTAAATATTGACCATTTGCCACAAAGATTTTAACTTCCTTTTCTAAATCAGTTATATTAGTCATATATGGTAAGTATTGAGACATTATTAAATGTTCGGTAGCTCCTGAGTCAACAATTAATTGAACACAATCATCTATTTTATTATTCAAGTCACTTACATTGAACGCTGTAAACACCATTACCTTGTCTTCATCTTCAGTCTGCGCTATTCTCACAGTCTGTGATGGCATTCCATTTGACCTTGAGTTGAAGCCTCGACCTCTGCTCCTCATGCCTCTTGAGTAGCCTCGTCCTCTTGTGTTTGAATGTTCTGGTTTCTTACATTGGTAGGGTTTGTGGCCATTTTTACCACATTTAAAGCAGGTTAAAAACTGTGGGCATCTTCTGATACTGCCGGGTTACTCTGAGTTTTCAACTCCGCATCCAACAATTTACTTTTGACATATTCCGTCGTGAGTTCCATATTGGTTGTTTCCAGAGCAGCAATCGTCGTATTATAGGTTTCAGGCATGGTCAACAATAGATGACAAACCTTATCTTGCTCTCCTATTGTACCTCCAGTTTCTTCTAATTGTCTGATCAATGTGTCAAAGTTGTTGAAGTGGTCACACAATTCCATCTTGCCATCACATTTTAAGGTAAGTAATTTCTTTCTTATGTATAATGCAGATAGTGTACTCTTCCTCTCAAATACCTTCTTTAAGTTTTCTATCATTTCCCTTGCACTTTTTGCATCTCTCACGTATTCCAAGTACTTGTCGCATAGGCTGTATACTATTAGGCTTCTCGCTTTTGCATCTCTTTTTCTGAAATCTTCACTATTTAAGATCTCCGACTTTATATTCTCTTCTATAGTGTCTTTGCACTCTTTCTCTTCCAGAATGCATTTCATTCTAAATATCCATGTGCTAAAATTCGTGCCTGTGAATTGCGGCAGCATTTTTCTCTCATCCGCCATATTTTTTTTTTTTTTCTCATACAGATTTCTCAACTTTTCTATTACTTTATGTATACACTAGCTTTTGCCCGCGACTTCGTCCGCGTGGAATAGTTACTTTGGGCTAACGTAAAATTTAACCCCGATATTGAAGCATTCTTCATTGGCGCTCCGCTCCTATTGGCCTTAGCGTAATGATATATAGCCTATAGCCTTTCTCTATAAATTGACTATTTAATTAAAAAAATATTTTTTCAATTCGAACCAGTAGTTCCTGAGATTATCGCGTTCAACCAAACAAACAAACTGTTCAGCCTTATATTATTAGTATAGATAGCTTTTGCTCGCGACTTCGTCCGCGTTTCCGTCGTTTTTTCGTAAAAAAGTAGCCTATGTCCTTCCTCACGGTTCAGTGATTTTGATGTAACAGACAGATTAACTTTCGTAATTTAGTAGGGAAATATAATATGTCAATCTATAATACTGTTGAAAACTATCGCAATGCGGAACCGCACAATATTATTGTTAATAGCTGTGCCCGCGACTCCGTCAGCGTGTAACTCCTTGTGTGTTATTAAGATAATGTATTGGTAATATTGTTTAGATCACGTTCACATGAGGATTAAGTACCTATAGAACGAAAATACTTCAGCGCAAAGCTTCCGGGTAAACTATGTTGAAAGTTGACCCGTCCGGCACGTGAATATAAAGATTTCTAGAACTGCTAACCCGGGAAAGAGCGACGTACAACTGACCATGCGAGAAACAACTGACACCGAGATCTACTCCAGCAACACGAAAAGTCTGCCCTTGAACCTTATTAATTGTCATTGCATAACACACCGATACTGGGAATTGCGTTCTTTTAAATTCGAATGGAAAATTGTTTGGTATTATGGGAATTCTGGGAATAAAGACGGTTTCTCCTGCACCGCAACCTGTTAAAATTTGAGCCTCGATTATATTTTGTTGCAACTGGGTGAAAATAAAACTAATATAAAAAAAAAGTGAACGTAAATTAGCCAAAACTTACCTATCGGTATACTAAAATAACTAATACCTATTTTATAAAATAACAACAAAAGGAATCTAAAAATAAATTATCAACGACTAAAAGTCACGCTGATAAGCACGGTTTGTTAATATCAATTAAGTATTGTCTGTCAATAAGGTCGAACGCTCTGAACGTCTATTCGGATCAACAGGCAATAATTGTATGAAGCTCGCACTTTTTTTTTAGGTAGGGCCTCTCGTAGTTCAGCACACTAAGGCTGGTCACTACTCAACCGCGAAGCTCGCGCTCGGACGCCCCGCCTTTTTAGGGTTCCGTAGCCGAATGGCAAAACACGGAACCCTTATAGTTTCGATATGTCTGTCTGTCTGTCTGTCTGTCCGTCCGTCCGTATGTCACAGCCATTTTATTCCGAAACTACTACGACTATACATGTGAAACTTAGTAGGTAGATGTACTCTATGAACCGCTTTCATATTTTATGAAAAAAATTAAAAAATATTTAAAATAAAGGGAGATCCCCATACATGGAACTAAAACTGAAAATATTTTTTTTCATGAAACCTATGCGTGTGTGGTACTTATAGACAGGTCTTTAAAATGATATAAGGGTTTCTAAAACCACTTTTTCATAAAGTCAATCGTTTAAAAGATATAAGCTTCCAAAGTGGTAAAATGTTCCCCCTCCCTCTAACTTCTATAATAATGGAGTGAAAAATAAAAAAATAAAATATGTCTGTAGATCTTAATGTAAACTTTCAACCAAAATTGGTTTGAACGAAATCGGGTAAGCAGTTTTGAGATACAGCATATTTTCTAAAACCGCAAATATAACTTTGTAATTCATACAAACACTATGAAAAACAAAGTTATTTAGCGAAGTTGTAAAAATGTAAATAAGCTGGTTTCTAGAAATTTTTAAGGTTTTTAGGAACCCTTCATGGGCGAGTGTGGCTCGCACTTGGCCAATCGAGACGCGTCGAGCGCGGCGACCGATTCTCAAAAATAATCTTAATAGCATGATTCAGTATTCACGCGCGATGGCTTATTATTAGCCTATTTCATGTATAACTTTGGTGTTTCTATACCGATTTATATGATTCTTTTTTATGGAATAGTTAATAATGTTAACTTTTTCAATTAGGGGTGACTGAGAGTGTTATAAACGTAAGAGTAGACAAATATTATAATCAGAAAGCTTCGAACTGCTAAGCTGTCGGGAGTTACACGTGTTATTGTGAGTCAACCATAAAAGATAGACATATGCTGTCGTGGGATATTTTTTATATAATTTTAAGGAGAACATTTCCGTCATAAATGATTTCTGTGTAGCTTTAACCACTAAGGTAGCACACGCGACGGAAGCTTAAAAAATGGAGTAACTTCTCCCGTTTTCCCAACATTTCCCTTCACTGCTCTGCTCCTATTGATTGTAGCGTGATGAAAAGTATACTATAACCAGCTCAGGAGTATGAGAAATAATTGTACCAAGTTTCGTTAAAATCCGTCGAGTAGTTTTTGTTTCTATAACGGTTATACAGACAGACAGACAGACAGACAGACAGACAGACAGAAAAAAATTTTACTGATTGCATTTTTGGCATCAGTATCGATCCCTAATCACCCCCTGATAGTTATTTTGGAAATATATTTCATGTACAGAATTGACCTCTCTACAGATTTATTATAAGTATAGATAGTATACTTTCGTAGTAATAATCATCGGCGGCACTTAGCGAACTTTTCGCACTCAGCGCAGTGGAAGCGTATTGAATCTTTACTATATTTAGTTAATAAAACACTAAATTATACGGGCACCATTTTAATCAGCAGAGCAACAGCGACAGAGACAACATAGAATCATTACAGTTTTTTGGAAGAGTAGAGTAACCATAGATAACAAGACGCTTAATAGAAACGCCACAGATAAACAATCCTCAATACATTTCGGGGTTAAGTCGGGGGTTTTGAGTTATTTTATTCTTTTTCAATTAGATTTTAACCGTCGTGGGTTCTTTCAAAATTTTTAAATTTTGATTACTTTTATTTCTGACTTTTTAGAGAGCATATACGAATTGTAATTGCTGATGAAAACCACATTTAAATCGGACAATTCGTTTTAATATTATTGCAATATTATTTTGCACTAATATTGTAGCGCCCTCTAGTGAGTTGCAGACGTAATTTTTATTATTTGGGAACATGCATTAGCCTACCACGTACACATTGCTGAAAACAGAATTGTTTTTTTATTATTATTATTATTTTTTTTTAAACGTGTAGGATTTACTCCTGTATCGTGTATCTGTATTATAATCGGACATTTCGTTTTGATTATATTGCAACATTGTTTTGCACTAATATTGTGGCGCCCCCTAGTGAGTTATAGCCATGGCACTAAGAACTGTCTAAGAACATGGACTCATCAAACACACACCCGTTATTGAAAACCGCATCAAAATCGGATCATTAGTTTAGAAGATAGGTGGGAACATTACTTTGCACAAACACACACACAAACACACAAACATCTCTCACCCTAAACGCATATACCTGCTCCGTTCCGTCGTGGGTAAATAGAGAAACGCAATCTGTGCGCAGGGTCCCCCGCGCGCATATGTGTAAACGCTACCGCTACATGAGTTAAGAAAAGAACAGAAACAACACTTAAAAAACAATGCTTTGATAAGTACACGGCTACAAGCGTGATAGAATTTAAATATATACTGACTTTCCATTTCAAAAAACACTTTAAAAACAATTAAAAATTCTGCCACTTAGATACCTACGGTAAAAAACGTTGACTGAAGTTATTAAAATAACACAGGAATAAACAAAAATAGAAGAAAGACCATAGACCCCATCCCTGATCAGAATCGAATTTAACGTGCCCTCAGTGCCAATAACTTGATATGAAGTTAAAAGGTGAACGCAGACCTAGCCGCACCGCAGTCTCTACAGTCCCCGCAGTCATCGCTTTTTGTTAATGGCCTCGCACATCTATCCGCGCCGCAGTCGCTGCAGTCGTTCCCGTCGCCACACGCATCGCACTTGCAGTGTTGCCAGATTTTTGAAAGCATTATCTGTACCGAAGATTTAAAAAATCTGTAAAAAATCTGTATTTGGTATTGGTATTTTGCTCTTTTGTGTAATTTTATCTGTAGGTGCTATAATAGGGAATAAGCAAGTAATTATTTATACGAGAACAAGTAATTTTATTATAATAATAATAATAATGTAATAATAATGTTCCACAACTTTCACACAACGCCATCTAGTCTCAAACTAAGCAGAGCTTGTAATATGAGTACTAAGACAACTGATAAACATACATATATATTTTTAAATACATACATATTATAGATAAATTACACCCAGACAAAGAACAAATGATCGTGCTCATCACACAAACATTTGTCCTGGGTGGGAATCGAACCCACGACCTTGTGCATAGCAGTCAGGGCCACTGACCACTAGACCAACAGGCCTGTCAAATTTATTATAAACATAATTCATTATAAACCGTTGACAGAGATTCTCTGTCTAAATTATAACTCTGGCAACACTGCGCGCCGTGGATGCGAATGACGTCATCCGCGCTGCGCTAGCCGCAGCGTCCGCTGCGTGCGGGTGACGTCATCAGCTGCGGCTTGGGGAGTTCGGTCGTTTCAGGGACTGCAGCGACTGCGGCGCGGGTAGGTGTGCGAGGTTGCATAGAATGATAGAACTTCATATAAAGAATTCGAATGCAAGAACTGCGGCGCGTGCGGTGCGGCTAGGTCTGCGTTCACCTAAAGAATGAGATCATCACGAGATCATGAAACAAATAGAGATGTACCCCATTCCTTATAGTTCTAATTGAGTTATGTATTAGTTTCTTTGATACTCATAATTTATACTGTTTTTTCTTATTAAGGATACTGTGAAATAAAACAAATCTGGAAATATTTAATCAGTTTTTATTTATATTCGTAAAATCAACTTTAAATCTTAACTTTACGCGTACAAATCTTATTCATCGATATGACGATATCCCCATCACTACTGTTTACTGTATATTTAGATTTATAGCTTGGCGCTCGGCGAGGCATTGCGTTTTGTGTACGTTGGCGGCGAAAAGATGCAACTGCTATTGATAATGATAATTTTATTTGACAAACTCAGGACTTTTCGTTTCACAGTACTTTTTGAAGGCTTTTTGAATGGTTGCGATGCAACTGCTATTGATGATAATAATTTTATTTGACAAATTAAGAATTTTTCGTTTCACCATACTTCTTGTTAAGGCTTTTGATTGTCAGAAAGGCCGATCGATATTCACGTGAGATTTTATTTTTCAGGATCACACGAGGTCGTGTAGAACGTCAGTTCTGGCCGTGTCGGAGTTGGTTGTCAATTACAATTAGTTATTGTGGGTATTCCAAGGAACTTGTAGTAGGTAGAAGATCCTTGGGGTATTCATCATATTTTGTTATGAGTTGATTTTCTTGTTATGAATTTAAGTGATCTTTTAGTATCAATTACTGTCTGATAAATCGAAACGTATTTTATTAAGTACTTATAGTACGCACTAATTAATTTTTGGCAACTCATTTCGATAAGTGTGACTGATAGTTTTGATCAAAACAATGGATGACATGTTTCTTTAATTTAGACTTTGTGAAATCACCATTGTTTATTATCGATAATTACTCTTGTATTATTTGATTATTTTATAACGTAAGTCTCATTAGATTTAGTACGTTTTGTATCAAGTAAACACGTGACGCACTTCCTCGCGCCAATGGACAGAGTTGGAGGGATTTCAAAGTGCGGGTATCGTCTTATAAAAGACCGTGCACTTGGTAAGCTCATCAGTCTGTCTTCTGATCTGACTCAATAAAGAGCTTCCCTGCTCCCGAAAAAACTGTCGGTTTATTTGGTACAGCGCTGCTGTATATTTACAATAGCTGTATAACCCTGCTAATAGCAAGCGGATACACTTTGTAATTGGGTGGTTTGACCACTATACGAACTGTGACCTTGAGAGGGTCTGTTCGCCTAACTGTATTCTTTGTAATTGGGTGGCTTGGCCACTATACGAACTGTGACTCTAAAAGGGTCTGTTCGCCTTACTGTATTCTTTTTTTTTTGTAATTTGCTTTATCTTATACCTAGATTGTATGGACTTTAAAAGAGACGTTGACCTCTGAGTTTGTTTCAGTGTTTCTTCTCAGAGTAGTCAGTTAGGAAACACTGGCCTCATCTAGTTTGCAAAATAAACATCATTATTTCATTATTAGTAAACTCAGTAAATAAACATCTGTTTGCTTATACCAGCTTGTTTATCTTAATGGAGACTCCAAACCCTGATGCTGTACCTCTCGGCACTCCTCCTCCACCTGACACTCCTACATATATATATATAAGTTAAGGGTAGTCACTGCAGGGTCCCTGCTCTGCTATATATTATTAATGAATAAAAAATCCTCCTTACAGCATGACCCTGCAGCGACGCCAAGAAAAGTTACAATAATTTGGTCTATACCACTGGTTACAAATACAATACATGAGAGGTCAGCTAAGTTTATTCTACTGGTATGACGACGAGACGTTTAACAGGACGACGTATTACACCACTCTTTGTTTTGACGTCGACGACTCTTATAACACCATCCGCGCCTGGGTACATGCGTTCGACTCTCTCCTTTGGCCATATGTTCCTTGGTAAGTTCGAGTCTACTATAACAACCAAATCGCCTATCTTAACTGTGTCACCGCATCCATGCGGCTCCCGCCGGTTTTGAAGTGTAGGTAGCACCTCACGCACCCATCGTTGCCAAAACAGGTCTGCCAGTCTTTGCGATGCTCTCCAGTGTGAATGGCGTAGTTCATCCGGTCTTGGGTTAACTGACACATGGGTCAAAGGTTGTGAATTAACCGTGTGTTCTACCTCTGTCAGAAGTGTGTGAAGTGCGTCTTCATACGGATGCCGATCGATAAGCGTGTTCTTGTTATGTTGTGTTCGTCGACTGTCAGAGATAGTCGATTCAAGCGGCTGTCAGATGGTACCACTCTCCCGCCGGTCACGTGACGCAATTCCTTAGCAAACCTTTCTTCTTGTATAGCGTGCGTCCACAGGATCTCGGCTCGACGTGTGTACTGTGTACCTTGGGGTATGTAGACCGTCTTCGGTGTTATGCTGAGGTCGCGACTCCGCGCTACGGATCGTGTTCTCGTAGCCTCCTGTTTCTTCGCCGTCCAGTTCGGATCGTCAGCAATAACGCGTCTATTGCGTTTGCGGGTGGCGGTTGTGTGATAAATTGAAGAACACGAGCCGTTGCCCGTATGCGTCGTAGCCAGGAAGAGAAACGTGTGACATCGGGTAGCGCCTCTCTTATGGTTGACCGTTCGGCACCAGAGCTCATGGTAATACGCTCTTTTCCCGTGTCGATGTGTGGGCTCGAATCTGGCTCCTGCGGCCATGAGTTTTCGTCTTCGTACAGAAACGAGGGGCCGATGTACCAGCGGTGGTTTGCAGTGAAATGAGTAGGTACCTCGCGAGTAGAGTCGTCGGCGACATTGTGAGCGGTGGGAACCCAGCGCCATTCGCTTCGTTCTGTGGTTTCTTCTAGTTCTGCTACTCGGTGTGTGACGAACGGCTTGAAAGCGCGCGCGCCGGCACGCAACCAAGCCAGTACTGTGCGCGAGTCGGTCCAGAAGACTTGGCGGTCGGCGCGACGGTCGTGTTCTTGCTCCACGCAACGCGCCAGTCGCCCGCCAAGGACGGCAGCCTGTAATTCAAGTCTAGGTACAGATGTGATCTTAAGGGGCACAACGCGCCCTTTCGCTGACGCGAGTGACATATTAATATCACCTATGCCGTTCACTGAACGCCAATATGCTGCTGCGGCATAGGCCCGTTCGCTCGCGTCCACGAACACGTGCAATTCTACTCTCGTCGAGTCATTATATCCCGGATAACAACGTGGGATTCGAACGCCTTTCAAAATGTGCAGAGCAATTAACCAGTCGTGCCATTTACGCTCTAGTTCTTTAGGTAGGCGCTCATCCCAACCAATATTTAAACGCTAGGCGTCTTGCAATATGCACTTTGCTTGTGTCGTAACCGGCGGCTAGTCCCAGCGGGTCATACAAGGACATCGCTGTTTTTAATAACTGACGCTTTGTAACCTGCTTGTCTAAATAAGAAGTGTCTACTTTCCTGAAGTTAAATCCTAAAGGGTCATTGTGGTGTCGCCAGACAAGGCCGAGAATTTTCTCTTCCTTGTTTAGCGGAGTGTCTTCCTCTGCTGGCTCGGTCGCTAGATCTGCTATGGCGGCCGCTTCGTTAGACGCCCACTTCTGCAGCACGAAGTTACCTCGCCGATGCACGGCGTCAACTGCTTTGGACACTCGATTCGCTTCTTCCGCGTCGTCAAAACTCTGTAAATAATCGTCCATATAGTGATTTCGAACTATAGAGTCCACCGCCTCAGGGTAGTCGGGCTCCTGCACGTGTGCGTTATGATTTTTAACGTAAATCGCGGTACTCGGGGAAGTGGTCGCACCAAACAACAGCGCTTTCATTCTATATTCGATGGGCGGTAAAGTCGGGTCATCACGCCATAGAAAACGAAGTGCGTCTCTGTCTTCCACTCTCACTGATATACGTAAAAACATATCCTTTATGTGGGCCGACACTGTGACGGATTTTTGTCTGAATCGCATTAACACGCCCAGAAGTGACTGGAGAAGATCTGGGCCCGTCAAAAGATAATCATTGAGGCACACTCCCTGCGTGCGTGCCGCTGCGTCATACACAATTCTGACTTTCCCTGGCTTAGATGGATTAATTACCGGAAAATGAGGTAAGTACCACGTCTAGTAGACTTACGTCCGCCAGATGGTGTCGGTGGGGCTAGTTCTGCATACCCATTTATTATCAGTGACTTCATCTGCTCCAAATACTTTTGCTTCAGAGTATGGTCTTTGCGTAAACGGTTTTCAGTGCTTTGTAGCCGACTGAGTGCGGAGGCACGGCTATCTGGAAAACACCTACCTTCATTTTTCCATAGTAAGCCTGTTTCGTAACCACCTTCAGGCAGAGCGCGCGTAGTTTCCTTTAATATTTTCAACGCTCTCATCTCAGGGTCTGCTTGCGGGCGACGTGGCTCCACTCCTAGGGACTCTAGACTAAAATACTCTTTTAAAAGCTTATCAATAGATTCGTCTATACTTACATGACTGCAGCTTTCTCTGATCTGTGGCAGTACATGTACTTTCGTCATACTGCAGGTTTGACCATGTAAAACCCAGCCGAGCGGTGTACGTGACGCTACCGGTTGACCCTTTGAACCGACTCGCTCTTCAGAGGCAAGCAGGAGCGCCCAGTTGTCCTGGCCTATCAAGACAGTTGGCACACCTGCGTTATATGAAATCTGCTCGACTATAGGTGTCAGGTGCTCACAGCCGGTCAGGTCATTTGCGTGTATCGACTGGCTTAATAGGTCAAGCTTGTCGATGGTTCTGACTTCGATATCTATGCCTTCGGTTGCGTATTTGCCTCGTATATTTACCTTGACTCGGCATGAGCTCGTAGCGTCAATGCTTGTGCCCGCTACGGCTTCGATGTAGAATGGCTCGTTTGGGCCTTCTGCTCCGATCCGCTGCGCGACGTCAGTAGTAAGTAAGGTTATTGTCGATCCATCGTCCAACAAAGCAAATGAATCTACTTTACCGTTTGGGTCCGATAGTGTCACTGGTACTACTTTCAGCAGAGCTCGGGCGTAGGCGCGCGGCGTGCTCGTGTTGCTAATAACGGCGTGCGGCGCGCTGTCAGCGCGTGGCGCTGTTGCGGCGCGCGACGCGACGTGCTCGGCCGCTGCGACACGAGGACGCCCTTCGGACTCGTGTGCGGTGCGCAGCCCGCGTCTACTGTCACTATGCAGTAGACCGTGATGATAATGCTCGCAGTCTTGCACTTCACACTGCTTACTTTTACATCTGTGATTCCAGGTCCGTCGTTTTAGGCACCTGAAACATAATTTATTTTTACGTGCAGTTTCCCACCTATCATGTATTGTCATTTTCCTAAAGTTTGTACAGACAGCCACACTAATACAATTGCCATTACATATTACACAAGGTGTTTTATCATTTTCGGTAATTTTAAATGTCTTGTGTGCCGATCTTTGTGAACGTTCTCGTTTATGATAGTCCACCTCTGCCGGGGCGTGACGCGCATTGAGGTCGGCTTCTCTGTCGAGAAATCGTCCCAACACTACTAGGCCGGGCTCTGCGTCACCCATCAGCCATCTCATAATCATACCATCGGCTCCTAAGCGTAACTGATAACTTTTCTGTTATTACTGAAATCATTTCCGGGTTATATAAAAATTCAGTTCTCTTCAACGCTTGCACCGCGGCAATAGCATTCGTGACCTTTGATGCAAACACACATATATCTGTAGGGTTGTCTGTTAATTTAGGTAATTGACGTAATTTATTTAATTCGTAAGTTATTAATGCGTTCGGTCGGCCAAACCGAGATTCTAACCTTTGCATAATTTGAGCGGCCGAGGCTCCTAAGAATAGGCATTTGACTGCCTCCATCGCGGGCCCTCTCAAAGATTTTCTGAGGCGGGCCAAATTCCCTGCCTCTGTATGAGCCGACGCAGACTCATCATATGCCGCTTTAAAATGCAACCATTCGCCTGGGTGGCCATTAAAAATAGGTAACTCAAATTCATACCTGCTGGCAGCGGGGTTACCTCGAGCTACCTCTAACAATGCCTGAGTAAGTCCTTTCAGCAGCTTTCCTTCGTCGCAGCGTAGCGGCGAGGGCGGTGCCGCTTCGTCGGGCGCCGTCGTCCGTGTGTCGTCGCGTCGCGGCGTGGTTGGCGGCCCCTGATGAGGCGATATGGGTCGCGACTGCCGCGAGCGGGTGTGGTCGCGGTGTTCGTCGAGCATGTCCGCGGCGTCCCTCTGAAGTGTCGACGTCGCAGTCGAGCTTCCCGCCAATAACTCTTCGTCTGCTGACTCTGCTTCCAAGAGCGCTAGCCTAGCCACGACGAGCTCCAACCTCGCCCGGGCCAACGCCTTCCTCCTACTGACTGTCTCGTCCAGTGGTTGTCATCGGTGTGGCGGTGTCGTCGCCCCAGGGCTGTGAGGCTGGGTCTGGCCCGCATCTGTGACTGTATCGTTGGGTGCGCCAGTCGGGGCCCCCCGTTCGCCGATTCCGTGGAGACGGACTCGTCCCCCACCATTGCCTCTGTGACGGGTTCTTGCATACCGCGTGTCTTCACCATGTCGCTGGTACACTATCCTACCACACTACCACTCACGCGTAGGTACTCGACAAACCGAAAACTATACCTGCCCAATCCGGTTCCGAAGGACCAATATAGATCGTAACACTGGTCTAATCCAGCTGCGAAGGATCAATATAGAGCACAACACTGATGTGTAGCGGACTTCTGGTAATATAAATGAAAAGTCTTTCAAACGTTACTACCAGATTTATTGTTAAATCCACAGGTTTAAACTATTACATCTACTGGATTAAGGCAAGCATGGCTTCGGTTTGATATGTACGCGGTTAAAACATTACGAGACTAGTTTCACTACTGTCATGGAAGCGAACTTAAGGACTACTGAACTGAGAAACAAAATGTGGGCGGAAAAGGCATACATACATTCTAACTTCCGGCTTCCAGAAACTTCGAGATTAATCTAGGTTGTACTACAGTGCTTCCTCTGGTGTCGAGAGGCGACATCTTCAATATTCATTCATAATTCATACAACCTCCATTCATAAATCCACCCCCTGGCGTCGCAAAGCGGAATCATATATTCGAATTGTCATTGATAACTAGCAAATGTTTCACAGAAGCTGTTGCCATCTTTTAGCCAGTGGCGCAAATAGAAAGTTACCATATTCTCGCTATGCGACGACAGAAGGCGCTACTATGCACATCAGTCACAACATTCATACTGCTAAATAGTCTCTCAACATCGGCATTAGAATTAGGTAGTATTAAGAGAGTAATCGCAAAAGTCGCTAATTCCTCAAATCTAGATTCCCCTTGAGCATCTTTGAAATGCAATACTTCATTCCAATTTTTTTTTGTATCTTTGCTCTCGTTCCATTTCTGCAAATGAATTTGTCGCCATAGATCATCAAGTCTTGCTATAAGTTCTGCACTTTTATTGTGCCTACGCAGTAAAAGTAAATTAAGTACATTAATGAAGTAAAAATAATATATTTCGTAAAGTTTTAGTGGCTAGTAGTAGCTGGTAGTAGTTGACTAATTGCACTTTCAGTAATTGAAACTGAATTCTACTTGACCACTAGAAAAAACCACCAGCCACTAAAAGCAATATTACGCCTCTAAAAGTGGGTCGAAACCACCAGTTTTAGTGGAAAATCCACTAAATTGGTAACACTGGGTGTTCATCTTATTTTTGACCATAGATGTTACATATAAATACTGAGATTTTTGACTGTCAAAACCAAGGATCTTCTACCTACAAGTTCCTTGGTCAAAACTTCTTGCTTGACAGATTAGTGTTGCTAGTGAACTTAGTGATTCGATTATTAAGTGCGATTCTTTAACCCGCCCTCCGCCACTTGAAGAGTTATTAAAAGACAAAATACTTACAAACCGATATATAAATACGTTAAAAATACCATTAAAACAATTTAAAAATGAAGTGATAGTGCAGTGTTGATATTAAAATAAGATTTAACCTAAAGGTCTAGTTACCAGGTCATAAAATCCCAAAAAAAAAACTAAGGCGGCGTACGCCTGGGATACGAAAAAAAATTGGATATTATAATTTTTCTGTTTTTAATGTAAACAAAGACCGCTATTGAAATAAACATTTAAGTTTAGGGTTTTAGGCAAAAGTAAGGATAAACCTTATGATTAGATATTGTCTTCTAATAAAGACGTGGCGTGGAGGGCTCGGAAACGATTGTCTTCTATAGAAGACCGTTGCGCTCAAAAGGTTAATGATGTACTTTATTCTTAAAAAATATAAAGGTAAATATAACAGTTTTGATGTAGTTTTATAAACAACGCTTATAAGGTTTAGCAGGATTTACCTAAAAAAATTGGTAGGAACAGCAAAAAATAAATGGTAACACTAATTGTCAACAGCTGTCAGTGTTACGATGTTGTCTATAGTCGGCCATAAACAAGATCAAGTTTCTGAACGGATTTTGTGAAATGGCGAATTTGTGATTCTTGTGGATCAATTTAATTATTTGAAATAAAAAAATATATGGGAAATATGCATTATTGTGAAATATTTGATTCTGTGTATTCTATTTAAAAAATGCTTATTGGTTATTGACTTTGTTCTTATTATGTTATACGAAACCAGTTGATTGCATTTTTATAAAGTGTTAGGTTTTCTCGCGAAACAAAATCTACTTCAGTAAGCATCGTTTTTTTACTATCCTGCTCTCTATTCTAATATTCTGCTTAAATTAGTAATTCGTTATTATTTTTATATGGTTTGCCTGTATATCAGACCAAGTTAGGTTCCTTAAAATTCATATGTAGGTCATGAAATTAATACACAAATAAAGTATACACCACATACAGTGTCGTACTACTTATATTTACTATTCTGGTACTAGACATAATAATATTAAAACCAATGTTATCGTTCAGTACCTATTTAGTATTCATAAATATCATAACAAGATGTAAAAAGTACAAAATATTTATACCTCATACTTATAATTCTTCACCTGTTTAGATATAAATATATATCATTTAACGTCCTTTCACACTTCTCAGAAGTCAAGTTCATACCGAAAATTATTTATTCCTATTGCAACATCTAATAGGATTATTATCTTAAGAATTAAGAAATAATGTTAAATAGGTGTGTTTAAATTTTGGTGTATTATAAAGTATATTCTATCTATCAATCTATCTATTTTAGGACATAACTATGAATAACAATTGTGCTGGAGTTGGTGCAGGTGCAGTAAGTAGTGGAGGAGGTGCATATGATGCTAAGATAGCAGGGCTGTATGATCTACTGGATACACTAGGCTCTGGCCACTTTGCTGTTGTTAAACTCGCTCGTCATGTCTTTACTGGAGAAAAAGTAGCAGTTAAAGTTATAGATAAAAGTAAATTGGATGATGTTTCGAAATCACATTTGTTCCAAGAGGTAAGTTTTCTAAAATATTATCTATACTAATATTATAAAGAGGTAAAAGGACATGTTAGGAAATGGGCTTAAAATAATTTTGTTCTTGAACAACTATCATGTGCGGTTTTTCTGGTAGGGAAAATTATCCAGGATGGCCTTACAAAAACAAAAAAAAAAATAAAAGCACCATTATTTAATAAATAAATATTTTAAACCTAGATATTTTTTATCGTAATAAATTATTTTGGCACATTAAAACAAAGAAAAAGCTGTTTAATATTATTTTAAAGCATATTATACGCCTTTGTGTTATACAAAAACATTATTAAATGGTTTTATACTAAAACCACCGTATAATCTCCATGATTTGGATGTATGACATTGATTCCTTTGCCGCCTTTGAAAACATTACCTGTGTCAATGGTTGCAACACTTGACACATTGACAGTTGTTTGTTTACCTACAAGACTAGATTCTGGCCATGGGGTAGGCAGAAATGCTATGTATGTCAAAATCGCCATTGTAAGTTGATGGATGGAGTGTAGTCCATCAACCTGCACCAGGCCAGCGTGTTGGACTACGGCCTCGCCCTTCTCATTCTGAGAAGAGACCCATGCCCAGCAATGGGACAGTACCTAATGGGCTGAATTCATTTTATTTACTGTTAGCGACTGTGTTAACGCAGAAGCGCTATTATTAACAACTAGCTCTTAGCCTGCGTTGATTTCGTACTTTTCCCTTAGAATAAATGATTTATGATAAGGATAATAAATCATATAAGATATAAAGATCTTTTTCTCCTACAATTTGGGACATTATGACCAAGAAGTCGGTAAACTACAGAATGACTACTGAAGGTTATGCGTCTCTTCCACGGTGGGTCAGTAAACCAGTCAGACTAGATTGGATCTGTTACCCTTTTGTAAATAGTCACTCCAGCAGGTCGGAATAGGTGAACATGTGTATTAGGTAGAGAAATAAAAGAATAATGTGTTCACTTATATTTATTCTACTTCTTCATTTTCTACATCTTCCCTAACAATTACATCATCAAGAAACTGTGCAGGCGGTAATATGTTGTTTTGATGCCGAGCCCACCCAAGATACCATATGATCGTCATCACATGAGCACAGCTTCCGACAGTTCGCTTCCCTACTATACAGCTGCAGTAATATTCAGGAATTCTCTCCTCCCAATTATTTGACTCTATTAATTTTATTAAAACATAAGTATAATATACTTTATTGCTTTGATGTCTTGATCTGATCCTGCCTCTAAGCAATACTGTCTCATGTGATGACATTATGCCTGGGACATTTGTGATTTCTAAGCTTTCACTTATTTCAACCAAAAATGTCCCATTTGCACGAATATGCTCCCCGTAATATGATCTAGCTTGCTTTATTTGGTAAATTCCAAGACTGAACAAAATCAAGTCTGACATTTCCATTACAGGGAACATATTTATTTGTGGTAATTGGGCATTGTCTATTCTTATGAAACTGGCTCGGCGTCTATTTAATTGATGCTCAAGCACATAATCACCTAAATAGTTCGGCAAGTTTACTCTTTGCATTGCTCTGTCTAAGATTGCTTGAGCATCAGAACGGTCGGTTATAAGCGGATGGAAATTGTTCAATATTGCTGCGCAAATTCTAAAATCACTCATCAAGTTTCTTGATGCTACATTAAAATATTTATTCCTGAACATTTTGAAATCACGTTTAAACCGACCATTCACTACTTCAATTACCCATCTGCACAAGGTTACAAGCCGAGATTTGTTTGCTTTTATTGTGGACAATTGTGTTTCACCTACATCTAGAGTCTCTGGCTTGTGTACTGAGAATCCTAATGAGGTAAGTAGTCCTATAGCATCCCGAAACCCTCTATCTAGCAAAAACACATCATTTTCTCTAAAATAATTTCTGAGAGCACCACTGGGTGCAAAAAGCTGGTTCATTATCTGGGCATCAGATGTTGTAGCAGCATACGGACCATAAACATCTAAAATAAACCCATCTGTGGTTGCCATTATAAAAGGTTTCAATAGATTGGCGTATTTATGTAAGCTGTAGGTTTTTTTTTGGAATAGGTAGTTAGACGACTTTTGCAAATATATATATGTGCCATCAAAGATTACTATAGGATTACTTTCCTGTGTGCCAAAAAGACCCTGTGGAATCAAAAGATTTCTACTGGACAAGCTGGCCCTTGGAATATTATTAATGCCCAAATGTAATGGAACATATGAATCCAATAAGCAGCCACGGGCCTTCTTTACATACTGGCAGACTGTATAAGTTGATAAACGAAACAAAGATGCAATGCGTCGAAAAGGTTCCCCAGTCCTTATTTTTATTATATACATACCAAGTGCTGTTTTAGGTTTTTTACATATATTGGACAATTGAGGTATACAAGTTAATATTGCCAGAAAGTTCAAAACAGTCAAGCCTGTCCAGTATCGACAAGTAATATTACTCATGTGTTCAACATTTTCAAAGTCTATGGTGTTATTTACATCCCTCCTTAATAAGTCAAGCATTTTAGTAATATGCCCTGGGTTGAATTCAGTTACAAATTCAAATTCAGCAAGAAAGTCCCAATTGTATACGCTTAAATGTTCTTCACACACCCGAGCATTTTGAGTGATGTACAGTTTTTGATGTTTTAGAATATTTTTCTTTAAATACAATGGCACACGTTTCCTTTCGCGATTCACACAATCCGGAACAAAACAATGAGTAGTGGTATCTGGAGTGCGACTATAACCATCTAATGTAATGCTCATAACTGGTTCTCGGAGAACATTTTCAATGTCTGTACTGGCAGAACTGGGAGGCTCCGCAACAGAGCTGGATCCACTGATGATTGGATTTGGTTCTTGCAGAATATCCTCATTTTCGGTGCTGGCAGTACTCATTACGGATAATCCAGATCCACTTTCTGCAGGTGGTGGTGGTTGCCGATGAGCTCTTAACCAACAAGCATTACATACCCGGGCGTTAGACGGCATCTGCAATTGAAGTTACAATTAGTTTTAGTAATTCTAATGTGGGGAATATTTATACAAACAGAAAAAGTGAGTACAAGTACAGAAGCTGGTCAAGTTAAGCTTGAATTGCTGAAATAAGTTGATATTATTATGGTATACATTTTTTTTTAACTAATTAAAGTCAATAAAGTAGGAATAATGTATACAACAAGCAGGTACACTTACTTCAAGCGGGCTGATTATATTTGCAAAATAAATCCATTCAGCATCACCATAATTTAATTGACGAGAGAGCCTCCCAGTTCTTCTGGAAATGGATATGCCACAACATACACATACTGCATCATGGCCAAATTGACGTCCACCTATATTGCCTTCATTCCTGTTATTTGATTCATGAATTAATAGGCTAACACATTCTTGACAAAGGTGGTCTTCATCAATTACCTAAAACAAGAAAAACGTCGTATTTTAATTTATACCAGAATATGCTCTTTTTTAAGTTAATGATGTTTATAATTACTATGATATGATACTGCCAAAAACCAAGAAGACAATTGCTTGCACAAATGTGTAAAAATCAATAGTAAATACACTATAATTGGCAAATAAAAATCAGTATTATTAAACTGATGAGTAGATAACATGGAGTCTAGTTTTAAAATTATGTGTATGCAGATTTTTAGCTACATACCTGTCTGGCAATCCATTCTTCTAATACAGAGATAATTTCAAGATCCATATGGGTTGCATTGTACTGATATTGTTGTGTAATTGGAATAGCAATCCAGCAATTAATGCAGCGAGGCATGATGGTGAGGATTACCTGAAAGATAAAAACATTACTTAGTGTGGTTTCAGTTGGTCTACGGTAGGTAATCAAATTCATTGTTTTAAAAGGCAGATCTGAACACAACAGACCTTATGAAGTACTTGTTTATAGTCCATGTCTGCGACTTGATCGTTTGTTAGAATTCGTACAAAATAGATACTAACCTTACACAGCAGCGATAAATGGATGTTAATCGTGTGCAAAATCCAAGTCCGAGGGAAAAATCAGGGTCGTCAGTATCGCCGGTCGTCGAGTTTTCAAATCGTGTGCAGTATCAAAGAATCCAAATTATAAGCCAGGTCAAATAAAGATAAACTTATAAGAAGAAACTTAACAAGACAAAAATAACAAAAACACTCGCAAACAAATTCAAATCACTTGTGTCCGTTGAATATTGAATTGAATTTGACACTTGATTTGACGCTCACGATGACAACAATGACATCTAACAGAACAATGTTGCCAAAATAAATAATTAATGTGGGTTGCAATTTAACTTTTTAATTATAATTATTTAAAAATACAATAACTACGAAAGGGTGCTTTTAAAAAAAATAAAAAATATATACGAAGTATCCTTAATTTATGTACTTTCACAAAAACATAATCTCTTCCCTGTTCACAGCAGTTTCGAATAAAATCCCAGCCTCCATAGAAAAACCTAACATGTCCTTTGTAAGTTTGTATGTATGGGGTAATCTCTGAAACTACCGAACCGATTTTGAAAATTCTTTCGCTTATATGTAGCTGCATTATCCCTGAGTGCTATAGGCTATAAATTATCTTTATATCATGCATATTAGCCGAGCTATTATAATCTTTGTCAAGCAAGTCGGGGACGGGATCCCGTGGAATATTTTCGACTTCTACATGGACAAAGTCGCAGGCAGAAGCTAGTAAGTCTATAAATTGTTTTGTGTAAGATGAATGTTCAGTGAATGTTTGGAGTAGGGAAAGATTAGGGTCAAATATAGATAATTTGAAATGTTGAATATATTTGAAATCTGACATTAAGATACTGTACCTATTACTGGATATTAGTTAAGCGAATATTGATAATCTTTTCAATATTCATTCATATAAAAAAAAATAGCTTGACCAATTTTTATCATTAATTTCGTGTATATGGTAGGTCTGAGCATAGGTTGTAGGCAATTTTTAGGGTTCCGTAGCCGAATGGAAAAAAACGGAACCCTTATAGTTTTGACATGTCCGTCCGTCTGTCTGTCTGTCTGTCCTTCCATATGTCACAGCCATTTTATTCCAAAACTATTAGGACTATACATGTAAAACTTGGTACATAGATGTATTCTGTGAACCGCTTTCCGATTTGAAGAGAAAATTTAAAAAGCATTTAAAATAAAGGGGGCTCCCCATACATGGAACTGAAACTGAAAATATTTTTTTTTCATGAAACCTATACGTGTGTGGTATCTGTAGACAGGACTTTAAAAATGACATTAAGGTTTCTAAAATGACTTTTTAATTAAGTTAATCGTTTAAAAGATATACGCTTCCAAAGTGGTAAAATGTGTGTCCCCCCCCTCTAACTTCTATAGTAATGAAGTGAAAAATCTAAAAAAAACCATATGTTGTAGATCTTAATGTAAACTTTCAACCAAAATTGGTTTGAACAAGATCGAGTTGGCAGTTTTTGAGATACAGTAAATTTTCTTAAACCGCAAATATAACTTTGTAATTCATACAAACACTATGAAAAACAAAGTTATTTGGCGTAGTTGTAAAAATTGTAAATAAGCTAGTTTTAAGAAATTTTTAAGGTTTTTTTTTTTCAATTATTTATATTAAGTATATTATATTTATTATAGTTACCACGGAACCCTTCATGGGCGAGTCCGACTCGCACTTGGCCAATTTTTTGACATAATTTATATGGCAAAATAATGTTGGATGGGGCGGCAAATGTTGCATGTAGTGATTGCTGGGGGTAATACTATACAATATTTTTTGTTATAAGATCAGTGAATGTTTGGTTGAAGCCCATATCCAGCAGTGGACATTTTTAAAAACCGACTTCCATATCAAAACACTACAAAGCCAAAAATAATTTTAATTTCGGTAGTTGGTGTTATTGGTTTTGTATTTTCTTTTTTTTCACACCGCCTTCCGAAATTAAAATTATTTTTGGCTTTGTAGTGTTTTGATATGGAAGTCGGTTTTATTTTTTTGCAAAAACGTTTTTATTTTCGCGCTTTTTAGTGGGTCAATTTGTAATTAATCTAGTTATAAAAGCCAAAATGTCAACTACAAAAAAATAAAAACGCGCGAACAAAAAACACAATGCAGAGTAAACGAAAAGATCATCAATGTAAATATTTTTTTAGACTTTTGTTGATTTTTCAGAAACGGCTTGTCCGATTTCGATAAAATTTTCATGGGACCATTTGGAAAGTATACCCTTTCCAACAAAAAAAGAATTTTTGAAATCGGTTGGAAAGCGACGGAGCTATGCCCAAACAAACATAAAAAAAAAACAAACAAACATCCGAATTGAGAACCTCCTCCTTTTTCAGAAGTCGGTTAAAAAGATTTTGCTTGGATTACTATTGTAAATAAATAGTGTTGTCCATTGGCTATTTAAAAATCTCTTATCATTGTTGTAATCAGCTTGATAGATGACTTATATAATAAAACACAAGGTAACGGTTGACACACTTCTGAGTATTTTTTCTAGAATAGCGTTACAACAGCGGAGTACTTCATATGTTTCTAACTAGATGGCGTTACAAACCCCATTTTGATGTCAATTTATAACACCCCCACTATATCAAAATTAAAAATAAATGTTTAGTTATTATCTACAAAAAAAAAAACTTATTAATGAACAATTCCAAGCATTTTCATAAATTTATAGTGTATTATTTCTGGCAGTCCCTTAGCCGGTAAATCAGCAGGCATACTGGTAGTTGGCAAATGCTTTGACACAACTTGGTTGTTACAAATTACATCCCTAATAAAATTGTATCATACATCAATGTGTTTTAAACATTTGTGAGACTGTTGGTTGTTTGCCAGTTTTAAAGCACTCTGGTTATCATTGTGCAGCACTATCTTACTACAATTGCCTGTTATTTCTAACTCGTAAGTTCTGCAAGTAGATGGCTTCTCTACAAGCTTCTGATAAAGCCATATACTCAGCTTCACAACTGCTTAGTGCTACTGTTCTTTGCTTCTTACTTTCCCAAGAAATAGCAGATCCACATTTTACAAAACAAAATCCGGTATACAACTCTCTGTCAATAATATCACTAGCTCAATCAGCATCTACAAAACCTTGGAGTTCTGCCTTTTCTTTGGAGTATCTTAAGCTTAAGTTCGAAGTTGAGCTATACGATAACTGACAAATGCTTGCACTGTCTGGACAGGTCCGCTCAAATCTGCGTGCTTCTTTCATCAAAAGACACAACAGACATGAACCTTCATGCTTCTCATATGGATTGATAAATACAAATTATATGGACTTTAAAAGAGAGGTTGACCTCCGAGTTTGTTTTGGTGTTTCTTCTTAGAGTAATCAGTTGGGAAACACTGGCCTCATCTAGCCTTAACTTAAAACACAAAAAAAATGACGTAAAAGTGTTATTTATAACCAATTTACAAAATAAATATTTCATTTCATTTCATTTAAATAATTTTTAGTTTTTAACAGATATTTTAATATTCTCTTAGCATAATTCCAATGAATATGAGAATAAAAATTATTAAACTGGCTTAAGTAACACACAGAATATGAAATATCCGGTTGTGTCAGTACAGCCAAATACATCAAACTGCCAATTAATTTTTGGTAAGACAATTGAGATTCTAAAATATTCGATTTTTTAACATTCAATTGAAGTATCAGCTGTGTTACAATCGGACATATTAAACTTTTTAAGAAGTTGTTCAATATAATTCTCCTGATCTACTGTAATCACATTTGTATTTTATCTATATTAATTCTCATCCCTAAGTATTGCTTTACTTGTCCTAGATTTTTAATTTTAAAATTTTTATTAAATTTTCAGTCAGACTTATTATTCGAAAAAAATAAAAAAATCATCAACATAAACTCCAAAAATAGTTTTGCTATTATTACTATGACCTTTTATGAAAACACAGGGTTCATGCTTACTTTTGACATATCCAAAATTACATAAAGTTTCTTCTACTCTCTGATACCATGCCAAAGATGATTGTTTCAATCATTAAACAGCCCTTTTTAATTTAAGTACTTTATTAGAGCTCTTTTTAATTGGAAATCCTTCAGGTAAATGCATAAATATATTTTCTTTTAGAAAACCATTAAGGAATGTGTGACACATACATAGATTGGATAGCTATTCTCATATACAAATACAAATTGTATGGCAAAAATTCCTGACGTGTAAAAGTGTTATTTATAACCAATTTACAAAATATTTCATTTCATTTCAGAATGCTGTGGTTACATCTAAATGTGTAATGTCCATATCTAAAATAAGTCCAGAGTGAATAGGTTACTTTTAGGTAAGCTTGCTCCATCTTCGACCACATCATCACTTACCATCAGGTGAGATAGTGGTCAAATGCAAACCTATTTTCAATAAAAAAAAGAGTCTCAAAGTGGAATGCCTAATTACTGGCGAGAAAGTCTATTTATAGTCTATACTGGCCTCCTGTGTAAAGCCTTTAGCAACAAGTCTGGCACGAAATTTCACTTTATTATCACAATCAAATTTCTTTTTTAAGACCCACTTGCATTGCACTACACTTCCGCTATCTGGAGCATCGACAATCTCCCACACTTGATTGTCTTCGAATTACTGCAGCTCCTCAGCTATCGCCTGCAACCACTGTTCTTTTTCAGGACCACTGACAGCCTCTGCATATGTCAATTCATCTTCTCCTATGGACATAGTACAAACATTTGCATAGCCATATCTTTTAGGAGCCTCTCTTTGATTTCTCTTTTGTGTTAGTTTATGGATCAGGCATTTAATTTTTACTTTGACTCGTATCAGAAGTCTCTGGATTGTGTGATAAATATTCAGTCTTCAAGTCTTCTATTTTTTCAGATTTCACAGATTCCAATCTGATTCCCCCACTGAATCTGTACTTGTTGTATCTGTGTTCTTCTCTGGATCATAAATCCTATAACCCTTGACATTCTCGGAGAAACCAACAAGTACATGCTCTTTTGATTTTTTGTCCCATTTTCTTCTTTTTTCTTTAGATACATGTGCCATCACCAGACTCAAATATACGAATGTGCTGTAAATTTGGATTTTTACCAGTCCAAACTTCATATGGAGTATTTTTGGGGTTATGCGGAACAGGGTGTAAAGTCCCGCATTCCCATTGAAAAGGGAGGATCCTCCGACCAGACAGGTGTTTTTGTCTCGTGGGCAACTGCCCGATGTTTGTGATCGGGTGATTTGTATGTAGTCTAGTTGAGCGGTAAACTTTGCTTGCGCGATACAGGATTTCTATCGTTTAGTTTGTATGTTGCGAGATAGATGTCGCTACATCTTTTCAATACCCGAAGCATGTCACGGACATGTCCCCCCCCCAAATCGTACACCCCTAATAGAAAATCTACTAAAATTTTGCAAAATAAGACTTTCCAAATATTATCACTCGATTTGCCAACAAAAATAGACGACTTCCATTTGTTTTGTAATGTGTGCAATAATATTTGTATTGTGCAATAAAGAAAACTCATTTACTCGACATATTTTATTCTTAGTGACCCCCCCAAAATTCCAGGCTGCGACCATACCTGTATTTATACTAGCTGACCCAGTAAATGTTGTTTTGCCATATCAATTGTAAGGGTAAGGCTTATAGGGGTTCATTGTGCATACAGCTAAGGAGTGGAATTCTGTGTTTCCTGCTATAACCTGGGAGTCTTTAAGTCAAGAGTTAATAGGTTACTTTTAGGCAAGCATGCTTCATCTTCGACCACATCATTAACATCAGGTGAGATTGTGGTCAAACATACGCCTATCAATAATAAAAACAGGGTTGTATGTATTTTTTAATGCCACGTCATAAAAAAAAAACATTTTGTCCAAAAAATTAAAATTAAATATTTGGGGTAGACTACTCTTAACATTTAGCGGTATGTAAAAGTTCACACATCAATCTAGAGATATTTTGTATAAAGTTCTTAAACTCAAAAAATACTGGCCAGTTTTAAATTCTTTTGAAGAAAGCTTATTTTGTAAACCTTTTTGAACGATTCTAAATTTGAATTTGGGGAAAAAATCTTTAAAAAGAGAAAAATAACTTTAATATCGGTAGTCGGTGTCTTTAGTTTTGTATTTTTGTTTTTGGCACCGACTTCCGAAATTAACGTTATTTTTCCCTTTGCAGTGTTTTTTGGAAGTCGGTTTTAAGTTTTTGGTAAAAGCTTTTTATTTTACTCTTTTTAGTTGGTCGATTTATAGTTTACCTAGTTACAAAAGCCTAAATGTCAACTACTTTTAACCTTTTACAAAATATTGCTTTTCCCAATGCTAGGCCGTTAATTGTTGAGGAGTTCTCCTGGTACTTAACCATCAGCTCCACTTCACCATATGCATTGTGACAAGCATATTGTGCTTAGTAACCACATTCAAGTAATCGAAGCGGAACCCATGAAATACTTATTATTCCTACTTATATATTGACTATTGAGTAGTTCCAGTGGCCATCTGTGGTCTTCATCATCAGGTCCACTTCACAAATTGTGCTTTTCGAATGCAACTACACAAGTTACTATAAAAAAAAAGCAAATCACTATAGGTGTGCCTATAATATTTGAAGAGTTCCCTCGATTTCTCCAAGATCCCATCATCAGATCCTGACTTGGCGACAATGGGACCAACTTCAGAGTATACCCTTTCAAACAAAAAAAGAATTTTCCAAATCGGTTCAGCCGTCTTCGAGTAATCGGTGATCATACATAAAAAAAAAATACGCGTTGACTTGATAACCTCCTCCGTTGTTTTCGTCGGTTAAAAAATAAATTAAAAACAAAAGATTTACGCGGCATAATGGTAGCGAAGTCCGAAGGTTTCATTTACCTACAGTAGTTTCTGGCTATTTTTTATGTCATAAAGTTTTATAACAAGTTATCGGTTAATTTCGAATTAATGTTATTTTGTGCATCATGCAGCGGCGCCATTTAACGAGAGAGGAAATGTTAAGGGCAGTAGGCGTGCTCTAAGCTGGGGCTACTCATCGGAGTATTGCTGAGGAGATTGGAACAAGACAAAACGTGATATCCAGGTTATGGTCACATTATCGTGCTACTGGTGAAGTGGCTGAAAGACACTCAGGCGGGAAGCGCATAACCACTCACCGACAAGACAGATTTTTGCAAGTTGCCGCGAGAAGGCAACCAATTGTTACGGCCATGCAGTTGGTTCAGAGGCTCCAGTCAGAGCACCAGTTGCATGTGAGTGACCAAACTGAGGAAATGGCTGCATGAAGTGAACCTTCATGCTCGCAGACCGCTTCGTACTCCAGCACTACGCCGAGGAAATCGTGGACGATGACTTGAGTGGGCTCGTGAACATTTGCTCTGGGAAGATAACTAGTGGTCTGTAGTGCTGTTTACCGATGAGTCCCGGTTCGGTTTCCATCCTGATACACGTAGAGTACGTGTTTGGCGAGTTCCTGGTCTTGAGAACCGTCTGCAACATCCAGCCTCAGGAAGTCCATTCATACCACGGCGGGACAATTGAGGCCATGAGAGCCAGAGTGGCCTAACCATAAAATAGACTTATTGAAAAAATGACAGCTAGACCACTCTGGCTCTCATGGCCTCAAAAAATTCAAATGTCTAAATAAGGTCAAAATGTTGAACTAAATTTTAGACCGCTGTGGTGCTATGACCTTTACCGTTTAGAGCAGTTTTATCAATTAAAATCAGTATTAAAAAAATACAGTTGGGCCACTCTGGCTCTCATGGCCTCAATTATGGTTTGGGTTTTGTTGTTGGAAGAATTCGTGTTGATGGAAGAACAGACCTCGTTTGGATCAGAAACATCATGACGCGACGGCTGAAAAATACCGCAACGAGGTGCTAGTACCAATAATCTACCCCCATCTACTACAAATGGGCCAATAACGCCCGTCCGCACACAGCGAGAGTGGTGACGAGCTGGTTGCAGAAGCACGACGTATCGGTCTTAGGCTGGCCCGCTCAATCGCCTGACCTAAACCCCCATAGAACACTCGTGGGTCATGCTTCAAAGAAGGGCTTTGAGGAATTTCGCTGCAAACATTGCAACGGAAGCGCAACTTTTTTTGCATCTTAGCCGGACCTGGGACAATATACCGTAGTAAGACTTGGATAACTTAATCCAAAGTATGAAAAGCCGTTGCAGGACCGTTATTAACGTCATTGGTGGTTTTACTGACTACTGATTTTTCACGTAACTGTTAAAACAGATTAATTTTTCCTTATTTTTCACTTTTTCTTGAGAAACAAATTCATTGTTAGTTTTACCATTATTTCACGTTATTTCTTTATTTGATTAAAAATTTGTTTACGCAACAAATAGTTTTCTTTTATTCTGGAGTGTAGTCTGATAAATGGACCTTATAAAAATATATACATATTGTATGTTATTTTTAATCAATTTTGAGTAAATTGAGTAAATACAAAATATCCCTAGTCAGTGTTGATGTGTGTAGATTACGACCGATTCTCAGACCTACCAAATAAACATAATTGTAAAAGGAAATGTTTCATTTTTATATGGGGCTCCGGCCATAACATGTATATTTCAGCAAAGCTGGGAAACTTACCCCTGAATAGAATAAAGTAAAATTTTTTTGTACCTTTACGTACCTCTCTTGAAAGTCTGTGTACCTACACCTGTACAATGATATTTTAATAAAAACTTCATACCAAAAAATTTAACCGACTCCCAAAAAATACTGCAAAGTGAAAAATAACTTTAATTTCGGAAGTCGGTGCCAAAAACGAAAATACAAAACTAAAGACACCGACTACCGAAATTTAAGTTATTTTTCACTTTGCAGTATTTTTTGGGAGTCGGTTTAATTTTTTGGTAAGAAGTTTTTATTAAAATATCATTGTACGGGTGTAGGTACACAGACTTTCAAGAGAGGTACGTAAAGGTACACAGAAGGTACCAAATAATTGCAATAAATTAAGGCACATCTGAAAAGTACACCCGCGGTTCTGACGTACATTCCTTAAATTGTTGTTATTATGTGTCTTCGTTTCTTTCTTTTTTTAATATTTATATTATGTATATATATGTTTTGAGAACGTTATTTATTGTTTTGTATTTTATATAGATAAATAGTACAACGTGGACTACCCGCGTATTTATTTTCTCCTTCTGTGTCAAATCCATCCAAAGGTTGTCTGTAAAAGATCGCTTTTAGCGATAAGTCCGCCCATTGTGTCACCCATTTTAATTGTTAAGTCCATAGTTTTGTTTTACTGTTATGGTGTAAAGCATATATCTATCTATCTGATGGCCGAAAATGAAACATCTTTCATAGACATTAGTCAAACCATTTCTGAGGAGTATGGCAACTAACACTGTGACTCTGTTTAATGTTGCTAATTCTCGAAAGTACTGGGTGGATTTGGATGAAATTTGTTATGGAAGTAGCATGAAGTTTGATAAAGGTTATAGGATACTTTTTACTCAGCTGCAAAAGAAGGAGGGTTATGTTTTTATGGTGTTGAGTTGTAATAAAAGTTTAGTAGTACAATGAAGTTATAACTTGGTAACTATTTAATTCAAGAAAGATACTATATAAAATTGCCTTATTTTTCAGGTTCGCTGTATGAAGTTGGTGCAGCATCCCAACGTCGTGCGTCTGTATGAAGTAATAGACACACAAACTAAGCTTTATTTAATTCTAGAATTAGGTGATGGTGGTGACTTGTATGATTACATTATGAGACATGAATCCGGGTTATCTGAATCTCTTGCGCGTGATTATTTCCGTCAAATTGTTCGTGCAATTTCATACTGTCATAGGTAAGCTAATTCTATACTTAATTTTTTTTTAAATTATTGAGTGCAATTTTCTAATACATATTTTCTGTTTCTTTCATTCAGGTTACATGTTGTGCATCGTGATTTAAAACCTGAGAATGTAGTATTTTTTGAAAAACTAGGTGTAGTGAAATTGACTGACTTTGGATTTAGTAATAAGTTTTGCCCCGGTCAGAAACTGGAAACTTCTTGTGGTTCACTAGCATATTCAGCTCCAGAAATTCTTCTTGGTGATTCATATGATGCCCCTGCAGTTGATGTATGGTCCTTAGGGGTGATACTTTACATGCTTGTTTGCGGCCAAGCTCCATTTCAAGAAGCTAATGATAGTGAAACATTGACAATGATTATGGATTGTAAATATACTATTCCTCAACATATATCAAACTCTTGTAAAAGGTATGAATTATTATTAATTCCAGTAACCATTATTCATAAATTTAAAATTTGCGGTTTTTTTGAAAGCTATGTGTAAGCTAGACAATGTCTATGACAAATGCATGTGGCCAGTAATCACATGTGAAACAGAAATATGCAAAAGGATAATTCATGGAAAGGAATATGTTCATAGGTTACTTCCTTGATTGAATGAGCAATTATTGTATCTCCAGGAGAACCAAAGTACAGTACATAGCCTGAAGAATCGCCGATCTTAAGTGGCAGTGGCCAGAGCACAAATACCTACATTTCACAGCACACTCGATGATCATAATGTGGCGTATTTATTTCCGTAAAAAAGAATAAAAAAATCAGCTTTATTCAATCTGTCTGGACACGCGATAAGAATATTAGTAAATTAAGCCGTTTTTATTACGGCCTATTCTAGAATTTTGCTGCGACATCAATCTCAAGCTCCATATCAATAAGAACCTTGTTTGCATGGTGTCATAAGACATTAGTATAGTTACGACCGTAGCTTGCTTACGTTAAAACTATTTTTAATGTTTTTGCAGGCTTATAGGAAGAATGTTAGTTAGGGAACCTGAAAAACGTGCATCTCTATCAGAAATAGCTACAGACCCGTGGGTTACAGCTGGTGAAGGGGTGACCGTGGAAGACTTTGACACGCCTTTAGTCGCGAAGGAACAACTTTCAGAGGAAGACCGCTCCGCTATAGTACAAAAAATGGTTAATGGCACCATTGCTTCTAAAGAAGAGATTTTGGAGGCTCTAGAAAAAAATGAATATAATCACTTAACTGCCACTTATTATCTTTTGGCGGAAAGGAAACTCAGATCCAAAAGGTAAATCTTTGTTTTGTTTAGTTTTTTATTTTTATTGATAGTAGGCTCGCTTTTGACCACCATCTCGCTTGATGGTAATTGATGATGTGGTCGTCGAAGATGAAGCACGCTTACCTAGAAGTAACCTATATACTCTTGACTTTAAGACTCCCAGGTTATAGCTATTAGTATACACGGACAAGAAATGTTTGAAAATATTTGTGAACATTAAATATTTGTTTTGTAATTAGGTTATTAATAACACTTTAACACGTAATTTTTTCGTTTTAAGTTTAGCTAGATGAGGCTGGTGTTTCCTAACTGAATACTCAGTGTAGTAGTAATATAATAATAATAAAGGGTCTTTCAAATAGAGCGGGTCGATGTTGATAGTTTGTGGCGGCCATGTTGTTTTGGCGGTATCTGTCAAATGCGTTGTTATTTCTTCAGTTACTGATGCCAAATTACCATGGAAAGTTACACGATTGAGCAGCACGTCCAAATGATAAAACTTTATTATCAAAATGAGTGTACGTTAGTGCAGAAGTTGCACGTGTTAGAAGTGGTTTCATATCGTACTTGTGCAGAGGGCATTGATTTAAATAGTAAAGATACGGTCATCAGAACATTTGACGGACGCGGTCACCCTACAAAACACACTAGCGCCATCTATGATAACTAAGATGTCAATCGGCGTGGTCTGCTCCTAGACGTAGCCTTGTAAGAGCGGGGTGTGGTATTTTTCGAGGTACAAAGAAATAAAACAAAACCTTTTAGTTTCTGAATTTTATATTTGTTATACATAAAAATACATTTTAATTTGCTTTTAATAAACAATAAAAATTAATTTTGTACATAATTTAATCTTATAGTAATATTATTAAATCTTTTTATTTCATCGGCTGCAACGCGCGCCGCTGCAAAGTTATGTCGCACTTTTACGCGGCTTTGCGTTGTCTATGCTAAAGGTTGAGACAAACAAGAAAGAAAATTGTTTTAAATAATGTTAGTTGATTTAATGACATATTTTTAACTTACCGGTGATATAAAATGTTATATTTTTTTTTATTGTGCTTTACGTCGTAGTTCACGCAACCCTTCACGACACAATTTGGCATTTTTCTTGTAAAATTGACGACCTCTCCCGAAGATAGCCGATCGCGTTTTGTTTTATTGTGTTGTTTTGTTTATTTCTATAGTGTAACCATTGACATATATATTACTTCGTAAGGACTGGGCGGACCGCATGTTATAATGACGCCTCGAACTTGGTCCCAAAGTGGTCTAACCTTTATCGAAGTGAACTAGAACGCGATCGGCTATCTTCGGGAGGGATCGTCAGTTTTACAGGCAAAAATGCCAAATTGTGTCGTGAAGGGTTGCGTGAACTACGACATAAAGCACAATAAAAAAAAATAACATTTCATATCACCGGTAAGTTAAAAATATCTCATTAAATCAACTTCTAACATTATTTAAAACAATTTTCTTTCTTGCATGTCTCAACCTTTAGCATAGACAACGCGAAGCCGCGTAAAAGTGCGACATAACTTTGCAGCGGCGCGCGATGCAGCCGATGAAATAAAAAGATTTAATAATATTACTATAAGATTAAATTATGTACAAAATTAATTTTTATTGTTTATTAAAAGCAAATTAAAATGTATTTTTATGTACAACAAATATAAAATTAAAAAACTAAAAGGTTCTTTTTTATTTCTTTGTACCTCGAAAAATACCACACCCCGCTCTTACAAGGCTACGTCTAGGAGCAGAACACGCCGATTGACATCTTAGTTAAAATAGATGGCGCTAGTGTGTTTTGTAGAGCGACCGCGTCCGTCAAATATTCTGACGACCGTATCTTTACTATTTAAATCAATGAGTGTAACGTATATATTTTTATTTGGAATATAATTTAAGAAAAACATTGTTATTTTGATTGTAATTTTATGGGTCTGCCTATCTGGCCTATGCCTGAAATAAACGATATTTAATTTAATTTTAATATAAAGATATATAGAGAATGTTGTTATTTATAGAATTAATTAATTATCAATATCGATTTATTACGTAATTACCTATTAATCGGTATTACCATGATTACTAGGTGTTTTATAGAAATAATTAGCAGTCTGTATAGCAATACCAGTTTATTAATTTACCGCACGGTTCGGAAAGTTAGCTACCTATGTAGAAGAACCGGCAAGAAACTCCATAGTTACTCTTTTCAAAACATCGTTCACTTTCACATAATTATCAAGTCATTTGTATAACCGCTATGTGGTTACTTCATAACATATGGCTATATTTACTTAACTACATATAATTTTATGTTTAATTATTACACAATATTATTAGGACACCAATACAACAACATAATTCTGTATATAAATATAAATCGTACCTTAAGATGTTTACACTGCGGCTGTCTGAGAGATACTGAGCTTAAACTACGTTCTTTTTTTATGTGAGTGGCATCTCGCAGGTCAACCTCTGAGGTTGTTGGCTGCTTAACCGGGCTTAGATAGATAGAATATACTTTATTGTACACCAAAAATTGAAACACACTTACATAACCTTATTTCAATAATTTGGTTACAATGGCGGTCTTATCGCTGAGAGCGATATCTTCCAGACAACCTTTGGAAGTACTTTAAAAGCTTTAATTGAATTGGGGAGGGCTAAATTAGCGTACTACAAATACTCATAACGGAAAAAAAAACTAATTGAAATATATAAGTATATATGTATATATATATATATATATATATAAATACCATACATAATTATATAAAATATATAAAAATAATATGTTCTTTAACATCGTGTGGAGAAAAACAAAGAAATAATCATAAATTTGAAAGAAAATGATTGGCAACCGAGCTTTTAAAAGCAGCAAGTGACTGTGCTTGTCTTACTGACACCGGCAATGCATTCCATAACCGAATAGCCTGCACCTAAAAGAATGGTCGTAAAATTTAGTGGAATGTGTAGGCATCAAAAGTCTCAAATTCTCAGATGATCTGAAATCTCTACCATGTGTGTCATGAAGGAACTTAAATCGTTCTTTGAGATAAAAGGGAGTCATTGGATTGAAAAGAATACTGTAGAGTAATGATAAAATATGTGTATTCCGGCGAAGGCGGATAGGCAGCCACTTGAGTTTAATGCAAAACTCGGAAACATGATCATACTTGCGCAAACCAAATATGAATCTGATACAAAAATGTTGAAGTTGCTCAAGCTTATCTAACTGCACTTCAGTGAGATCTGGATAACTTGCATCAGCATAGTCTAGGATAGGGAGAAGAAGAGATTGGGCAAGTGCAGTTTTAGTGGCAGTCGGCAGGAAATTGCGCAATCTGCGTAAAGACCCCGCAGAGGCAAACAGTTTGCGGCACACTTCTTGCAACTGGGGACCTCAAGACAAATCCTTATCAATATAAATACCAAGGTCTCTTACTGAGTCACAGTAAGGTATAACAGCTCCATCAAAAACGATTTGGGGAAGGGTCGTCCAGTCAATTTTGGAACGTAGCCTAGGGCTGCCAACAATAATGACTTGAGTCTTCGCAGGATTAACCCTCAAACCATGATCCAAACTCCAGTCAGAAATACGCGCTAAGTCTTTATTCACTATCTTCACCGCCTCAGACAATTCCTCAACGGGAGCTTGTGAATAAATTTGCAGATCATCAGCATAAAGGTGGTAGGATGAGAGAAGTTCATTACAAATTGAATTTATAAATATGGCGAAAAGAAGAGGAGAGAGAACGCCCCCCTGCGGTACGCCAGCAGTAGTATTGCACCATGAAGACAATGAACCTTCAATACAAATACGTTGTCGGCGGCCACACAGGTAACTACGAAACCAATCAATAGCTGTTGGAGATATGTTAAGAGAGCATAGTATCCCGAGCAAGACATCAAAATCAACAGTGTTAAAAGCATTACTGAAATCAAGTAAGGAAAGGACCGTCAGTTTCCCACAGTCCATTCCTGATCTTATATCGTTAGTAATGTTAACAAGAGCTGTAGTAGTGCTATGCCCTGGACGAAACCCGGACTGGTAAAAATTAAGGAGGCTGTTTCTACAGAGTAAAGCACTAAGTTGGCTATGGATAAGGCGTTCTAGGACTTTGGATAGGAACGGTAAAATGGAGATAGGACGGAATTTAGAAAAAGAAACAGGATTACGTTTTTTTGGAAGAGGGGTTATTTGAGCTTCTTTCCATAGAGATGGAAAGACACCAGAGGATAAGGAATAATTAAATTAATTGAAGCCTCCAGCCAGGGCTTATTAAAAAACTTACAAACTAGGCGACTACACGCTAAGGGCACCCCCTGTGGGGTACGGACCTCGGCTTAGGGCGTCGCAGGGGGAGGGCAGCTAGGGACAGGCTGGATCAAATCATTATTCTTAAACTACGGTGCTAAGGGCCTTTTATATGGGCAATTGACAGCTCACCAATGACAGACGATTCAACACACAGAAGGGTTCTTCCTAAGTAACAAATTAGTGTTTTATACAATAAAATTATTAAATTAATGTAAATATCTTTAGCAAAATATAATATCATTTATATACTATAATAATCAGTTACTATTATCTAACACGCGCATTACGTCCATTTTACGGCAGACGCGGTGGCCCTTCAAAATCGACTCTGCAACGTTTGGTGACCAAATTCGAGACGACTAGTTCGGTAATCAACCATCCAAACACACTTACGTCAAAGGAACGCCAGATCGGACGAGAACATCGCTGCTGTCCGTGAGAGTGTGCAGGAGACTCTGAGGCAGTCGATTTCTCGCCGTGAACAAGAACTCGGCCTTTCGCAGACTTCAACTTGGCGAATTTTGCGTCGGGACTTGGGCCTACACCTATACAAGATCCAACTGACCCAGGAGCTCAAAGTGAATGACCATAGACAACGCCGTTTGTTCGCTGACTCTGCTACTGAACGTTTGGAAGAGGACTCCGATTTTGGCCGAAAAATCATCTTTAGCGACGAGTTGCATTTTTGGATGAGTGGTTTTGCTAATAAGCAAAATTGCCGTATATGAGACGACCACAACCCACATAAGGTCACCAGGTGGTAATACATCCACAAAAAGTTACTGTTTGGTGTGGATTTTGGTCCGGCGGCGTCATTGGTCCGTACTTCTTCGAAAACGATGATGGTGAGGCCATTACTGTCAACGGCGAGCGCTACAGGTCAATGATTAACTATTTATTTTGGCCTGAATTAAACGACATGGACGTGGACATGTGGTTCCAACAAAACGGCGCTACATGGCACACAGCGAGCGACACAAAGGACATTCTGCATGAACGGTTCGAGGGTAGGGTTATCTCTCGCAGAGGTGACGTGAATTGGCCACCAAGATTGCGCGATTTGACCTCGCTAGACTTTTTCTGTGGGGTTTTCTCAAGTCGCAGGTCTATGCCAATAATCCGCAATCAACCGATGCCCTGAAAGTCAACATAACGCTGGCCATCGCTCAGATTCTGCTGGATCTATGCAGTAGAGTAATTCAAAATTGGAACTCTCGGATCCGTGCCACCGTTCGAAGCCGTGGTGGACATTTAAACGATGTCATATTTCATAAAAAATGGCATAATAGGTCTTTAAAATAAAAAAATAATTTCTTTAATATCTCACATACAGCTCGTTTTATTTAATTTCAACATCGACCCGTCCTTATTTATTTATTTATGTACACACATGACAAGTTACAAAAAAAAATACATTTTTATATATATTTAATTTTAAATACATAGCACAAAGGTGCTGCTTATTTCCTTAGAAATTTCCAGCACACCTGCGACAGGAGAGTTCAAGAGGAGATGATAGACACAGTGTGTATAAATACTAATTACGATAAATAAAACATACTTAGCTATAAAATTAAACTATAATTATATAATAATCAAATATAGACATACATAGAATTAAAATACATATTTATATGAATGCTATAAAAATATATACCTGTAATAAATATATAAAATTACGGGATGTTAGATAGGTAATGATCTTTGATCAGCTTTTTGAAAATATTAATGGATTGGTCCTTGTTGAAAGACCCTTTATAAAACGTATATTTTTCTTCCACAAAGTTACTTAAAGCAAAAATAACTAAGAGATTGAATTTGTGAAAGAGTATTATAACCATGTTTGAATGTTGCTCTAATTCTGTAGAAAAGAGGCAACGTTGCGCGCGGAGGCAGTAAGTAGGGAGTAACAATGCGGTTCAAAAGTTTTTTTTTGTTTTTGTGCCCGATGAGCAATGCAAGGCAGGTCTAGACACGCGACAGCGCTGGCAATCATTGAGTTCGTGGGGCACCCATTTCTCAAGCTATTTATCTCGCCAATTTGACGCTAATGGACCAATACTCGGGCATTCTGCAATTTCGGCGGTAAGACCCCTCTTTGAGGAGTGGCTAGATCGGCGTCACGGCGTCCTGACCTACCGCATGACGCAGGCCCTCACCGGACACGGAAGTTTCGGGAGGTACCTGTGTCTGATGGGAAAGGAGGAAACGCCTGGGTGTCACCACTGCGAGGGTCGCCCTGAGGACACCGTAGAGCACACGGTGCAAGACTGCCCCGTCTGGGCAGAGCACCGACGTGTCCTCACGGCGGCGATAGGCGGAGACCTCTCGCGCCCGGCATTGGTCGAGGCCATGCTGCGGGGCGAGAGGGAGTGGGAAGCGGTCGCCTCCTTCTGCGAAGCAGTCATGCTTCCTAAGGAGGAGGCGGGCCGCGTGAGGGAAAGGATGGCGTCCTCCCTCCAGCCCAGCCGCAGTGGTAGACGCCCACGGCGTCGGACGTCGGCCGACGATCTCCGGGCACCGTAGGCGCGGGCATGCGGACAGCGAGTAAAGGGCAACTCGCTGTCCGACCATGGACCATGCCCGGGTCGACGGCGCGTCGTGTTCCACGCGCGCCTCAAAGAGCGTCAGCAACATGACGAGGCCCCCTCTGCAGAGGGCCGAAGCCTGCCGGGGTCGTGGGACTCATCCTATTACCGTGGCCCCGGTACGTAAAGGGTTATTGAAGGAACACCGTGGATTTTAGTCAGTAAAAGTCTGACAGTCCCTCCCACCCTGCCCGGGGTAGGAGGACTTATTTGATCATTTTACCACGTAAAAAAAAAATGGACCAATACTGTTTTGATGCCAACGTCGTAAGCTGCTGCTAATTCAGCCGTAGATTGAGTACCATCAGCTTCCACAATCGCCTTTAATTCGTTATTGTCGACCAAAGTATTGTATAATGTTGCTCTAATTGTGTAGGCAAGAGGCAACGTTGCGCGCGCGGAGGCCCGAGGCGCTGAGCGTGGCGCGCGGGCCGCCGGCCGCCGCCGCCCCGCAGCCGCGCTCGCTGCTAGCGCCGCCTACGTTGGCCGCCGCACCACGCACCCCGCAGGACGTGCCGCCGGTGAGTCAGAATATCTTATGTCGCTAGATCACCATGAAACAGTGTAAAGGTTTATGTTGATATGTTAAATAATAGAAAGGAATGTTCACTAAAATTGTATTGTTAAAATGCTACAAATAATATATGTTGGTGAAAGAGCGAGGGAGCACGCGCGACGTCTTTCAAGGCGATCTGATCACGTACTGATTTGCTTAATTAATAATTTTGGTCGTTTGGCGTAAACGCGCAAAGTGATAATTTGGCAAAATTCAATTAAATGCTATGATGTGCGGTTCGCCGTACATGCTCCCGGGCGAAATGTTACAAAAACTTATGGTACTAAGATTCATAAAAAATTAAACAATATCATCCCCAATGTAAAAGTTACGTTTTTGTGGTCTAGGGGATGTAGCTTGGTCAAGTGCCGTGTTTACATTAGCATTACTAGCTATCACTTTCACTTCACTAGGCTGACGGTCAGCCATTATGCTCTGCTTTCGCGGATGTTTCACTTGATTCACTTCACTAGAACATGAATTGATGTTTCGCGAAAAAGTCACTGTTGGTTCCGACTGCATGAGGATCCTGGTAGACGCCTTCCTCCTGCACCACAGGAACACCGCTGCTGCTACAATGGCCGCGCACAACAATCCGTAAGAGATGACATATAGGTGAATGTCATTTGTTGACAGGGCCTGGTGATTTCGATCGATCTCGTTTGCAGTGTTAGTTGTATCCATTTTCAATTGTTTGATCTGTTTGTCGAGATTTTCTAAGGTTTGATTTAGCGGATCTGCGGATTCTGTGTAGTCCGAGAGTGAAATGTTTACTAAGTGATGGAATTCGGTTATCTGTGGAGTTTCTATTTCAGGGCCAGTTTTTATGCTGTTTCCTGAATGGGAACGAGAGTACAGAGCAAAGTCTTTGCCTTTGATTATGCACTTCGGCTCCAAACTAATTATACCAGCTCCACTGATTTGCTTGTGGGTAACCTGATCTTGACAGATAATCCTGATTGGATAAGTATTGCAGCAAAAGTATAAATACTTTGATGGGCCGTTCAGCTCAATCCACATATCGCTGCAAGGAGATTTGCTTACTGCGCATTGATTAATGTCGTGGTTAATCTTGCAGAACTTCTCGTCAATGGGAAGATAGTTGACTGGTTTGTCGATTGTACATAAGTATGAATTTTCATTATGTTGACATAGCTGAAGCTCAGTAAATGATATTGTTACATAAGCATCCTTTTTCAAGTTTATTGCTACGTACTCTGTGATAGGAAGTACGCTAAGCATGTTAGTACCGAATTTATGAGGAACGGAGAGGATCTTATAAATCTTATAACTATCTCTGCTAGACAATGGAAATGTTATTTCGAATATGACATAGTCTGACATTACTCTTGCTTTTACTCTCAGCATGCTATAGACTGATCTAAGGTCTGACTGTATGTTGTCCACTGGTAAGGTCACGTCTTTGGTCAGCTGACCAGATATGAACTGTAATTCATTCCTTAATTGATCAGGGTTTAATAAGTGAGTGTTGAATTTGCCATGATATACGTCTGTTATGGTATCTAGTAGAGTGTCCTGGATTGCTTTCAGATTGTGAAGTAAATTGACTGCTGTCAGTGCTGACAAAGTGAAATCCTGACTGTCACGTAACTTGTCCATGTTTTCTTTGATTATGTTAGTTGCTCGATCTAGCTCGTTTAAATGCTTGTTTATTGATTTATGTTGCAGTTGCATATGTTGTTCTGTTCGTTTTAGCACATTGTATTCAGCCTCAACGATAGATGTTTGGTTTTTAAGTAAGTTTGTGAGATGATGCTCATTTTGTTTTATGAGTTGGATGTCCCTTTTATATTGTTCTGCGAAGTTCTCATCTAATACTCCAAACAGCGCGTTTGCAATGTTACCTATTCCATTGATAAGGCCGCGACGCCGTCTGGCGTACGCGTCAAAATGCTGATTCAGTAGGAGTCGGTTGTAGTGTTGTAATTCTGAGTACTCGTGATGTAATTGGAGTAGTAGCATGCCGCAGCTACTTGTTTCGGTTAATGAACTGCATGTTTTATCTAAATAGTTTAGGAACTTTGTTGCTGTTGTCATGCCTTCCCAATATGGAGACATATTGTAATAGACAATGAGGGTCCATTTGTCTCGTATAAGTTGCATGTTATTAATAGAGTCAAAATATAACGAGATATTGTTGGGTAATGGCGATATGATTTCTGTTGTTTGTGATGTTGTTATCAAGGACATAAAAAATATCAAGGCAATCGCCATTGATGTAAACAATGATTTTTGTTTAGATATATTGGTCTTAGTTTCTCCTACCGCGTAGTTATTACTGTTTTGTTTGTTTTTATTCTCTTCCTGTTCACTTGACGAGATCGGTAGAGTCGATAATTTGACTATAGGTCGTTTGATGATACCATTTTTTGTTTTGAGAGATACTACTCGAACGAGACCATCCTGTCCCGGGTGGAGTTTTATCACTCTGCCCATCATCCATTTCCCCGGCGGGAGATTATCGTCATGTATAGTTACCAATTGACCTATTTCTATGTTTTCTTGAGTGTTTGTCCATTTAGGACGCATTGACTGTTGTGCTAAATATTCTGTTTTCCATCTCTTCCAGATGTCATGTGCAATTTTGGCAGATAGAGTCCACCTGGTGCGTGCATCATGTTCTGTTTCTATAATTGATGTTCCTGGCCTCCCAGTTAGGAAATGAGCTGGAGTCAGTACTTCCAAGTCATCTATGTTTTCGGATAACGCACACAGCGGTCTAGAGTTCAAACATGACTCTAGTTTTGCTAAGACGGTTGTGTATTCCTCAAAAGTTAGCTTCTGCTCACCAACTACTCTTTTCAGGTGATGTTTTAGACTTCTAACGGCTCTTTCCCATAATCCACCGGCACTTGGCCACGATGGTGCATTGAAATGCCATTGTATTTGTAAGTCTGTTAATTCTGCTAATAAGTTGTTGTTGAACATGCTTTGTAGGTCATGGAATTGTTCTTGTAGAGCTCTGTTCGCCCCCACGAAGTTGGTTCCATTGTCGCTGTATATGTGACAAGGAGCCCCTCTTCTGGCCGCCATTCGATGTAGTGCAGCTAAAAACGCAGAGCTAGTTAAATCAGACACTAGTTCCAGATGAACAGCCCTGGTCACCATACACACGAATAATGCTATGTAACCCTTTGTTGTCTTTATCCCCCTTCCTTTGTTGCTTTTTACCTCAACATAGCCAGTGTAATCTACACCAGTATGATAGAAAGGGGGAGCGGGTTTGCTTCGAGATTCTGGTAGATCTCCCATCAACTGATACTGCATTCTTGGTGAATGTTTTCTGCAAATGACGCAGTTTCTAACTTCTTTCTTGACCGCTCTGTTACCTCCGATTATCCAGTACTTCTGTCTGATATTCGCTAGTGTTAAGCGTGGCCCACCATGGTAAGTTAACAGATGAGCTTGATTGATAACAAGTGTTGTTAAGCGGCTATGGGTGGGTAGTATTGCTGGATGTTTCATCTCTATCCCAATGTCTGCTTTTCTAAGGCGACCGCCTACCCGAAGGATTCCCTCTCGATCGATAAACGGATCTAATTTTAGTAGACTACTCTTGTTGCTTAATTTACTGTGTTTTTTCAAGTGTTCTATATCTTCTAAAAATAGTGTTCTTTGTATATGTTTAACAATCAATAACTTGGCGTTACGCATTTCAAGTAACGTGAGATACGATGGTAATGAACTGTGTTTAATTGACGTAGCGTTATTATGTAATTGCATTGATTTCGTAGCGCGTAATATCCATGCAAGTACTCTGACAAGTTTTGTAAAAGAGCTATATTTATCCAATAGTTTTATGATGATGCTCTCTGTATCTGTATTTTGATGCTGAGTGATCAACGCATTCGTTTTTTGGCTTTGAATATATTTTGTTTTAAGCTCTTGGTCTGTTGTACAGACGGTTGGTTTTGATGATTCTGCTTCGAAAGTTTTCAAGGTACCCGGTCCTTCCCACCACAGACTATAATGTTTTAGCTGAGATGGCAAGAGGCCCCTGCTTGCTGCGTCCGCTGGATTCTCTTCTGACTTAATGTATCGCCAACAATCTGGTTTTATTACTTCAATAATGCTTCTTGTTCTGTTTGCTACAAACGGTTTCCAGCGTCCAGGATCGCCTTGCAACCAGCCCAAGACGACCATCGAGTCGGTCCATCCATATATCCGCATATTTTGGTCTCCTAAACAGCTGACGACTTTGTTCATCAATCTTCCTAGTAAATGTGCTCCTGACAACTCCAACTTTGGTACAGATACACTTTTCGAAACCGGAACTAGTCGAGATTTCGCCACGACTAGTATTACGGAAGCTTTGTTATGTTTTTTGATACGCGCATAAATAACTGCCGCATACGCTTTTGTCGACGCATCGCAGTAGCCGTGCAGTTCGATGATGTCATCAGGTTGATACCCGATCCATCGCGATATTTTATATTCATTAATGTTTAATATGTCTGTTTGTAACATATTCCATTCGTTTTTAATGTTTTCTGGGACTTCTTCATCCCAGTCCAGGTTGTTTACCCATAGTTTCTGGAATAGAATTTTCAACTTTGTTGTCACCGGTGATATCCACCCTAAAGGATCAAATAGTTTGGATATTTCACCCAAAAGGATTCGCTTCGTTAATGTTGTGTTATGTTTTGTTAAAGTGTGTTTGAATGTAAACTGATCATCTGTGGCACTCCATCGTAATCCTAATGTTTTTGATGTGTTTTCTGTTTTGAAATTAAATATAATTTCTCCTTCGCTCTGATTGTTATCAATGTTCATCAAGAGTTCCGGGTTATTTGCTGACCATTTCCGTAATTGAAAACCTCCTGATTTTAGTAGTCTGTTGAGATCTGTTATAAGTTGTGTCCCATCCTGTTTTGAATGACAGCCATGGATCAAGTCATCCACGTAAAACGAATCTGTTAAGACCTTGGAAGCTGCCGGATATTTCTGCTCCTCATCCTTTGCTAATTGTCGCAAGGTCATCATTGCTAAGAAAGGTGCTGACTTTGTACCGTATGTTACTGTTGCTAGTTGATATGTTTGAATGGTTTTGTATGGCGAATCTCTCCACACTATCTGCTGATATCGACGATCTGCTTCATTCACCATTATTTGTCGGTACATTTTTTCGATATCAGCGGTAAATGCGTACCGGTATTGACGCCATTTGATGATTAGTTTTTGAAGGTCCTGTTGCAGTTTAGGACCCTTCAACATTAGGTCATTGACACTGTACCCACTAGACGTCCTGGCAGACGCGTTGAATACGACACGCAATTTTGTTGTTGTTGACTCAGCTCGTAGTACTGCGTGGTGTGGCAGGTAACACGATATTGTTTGATTGTTGTTGTTACTAGGCAGCATATGACCTAAAGTTTGGTATTCGCGTATGAACGATTTGTATTGCTCTGCTAAGTTTGGTTGTTTTTGAAATTTCCGCTCCAGATTTTGGAACTGAGCTATGGCCATTTGTTTAGAAGACCCTAACTTTCCCTCAGTGTCTGATTTCAAAGGTAGTCTAACTTCGTAACGCCCATCTGCAAGTCGTTTCGTTGTTGCCAAATAATAGTCAATACATTCTTGATCCTCTGACGATACTTGCGATTCCTCACTGATATCTTCAATCTCCCAAAATCTTTGAATGTCTTGGGTATTGCTTAGTACGACATTGCATCGGTATGATGTCGTTTCGTCACCACCTCCGTATATAATCCATCCCAGTTGGGTTTGTTGTATTACCGGTTGAGAAGGACTTTCTCCTCTGATCAATCCCGATAGTAATATAATGCCATGGACGTTGGCATTAAGTAATAAGTCCACTGGCCTGCTTGAGTTGAATTCGGGATCTGCTAGCTTTATGTTTTCTATGTGACACCAACTGGGATCAAATGTTTTGATAGGTAAGTTCCCTAGTAAGTTGTCCATAATCAGCACGTCTGTACTAAATAAAAAGTTGTTATGGGTTGATGAGCAGTGAATAGTTAGTTTGCCTTTACATTTGTTATGCTGTTCTCCTATACCCATTATGATTCCTTTGCATCGCGACTTTTGTAAGCCTAACCTTTTCACTGCCTCCTCTTTGATAAGGGACACTTGTGAACCCGGATCTATCAAGGCCCTTAAGACTTGATGAGACCCATCAATGGCTTCAACCTTGATTAATGTGGTGGCTAACATTACCTCATTGATCTGGTTACTCCCAATGGCATGTGATGAAACAGACACTATTGGGTTTTCGTTATTTTGCTGACAGTTGGCAACAGCTGCACTGTTCGTAGATTGCGATCTAGATTTTGTGCAGGCATCATGCATAATTGAATTGTGCATTTCATTGCAATTGCGACACCGTTTGGTAGCAATGCATTGTTGACCATTATGATCGAATAAGCAATTAATGCATGTTTTCAATTTCGAAACTGTTTTTAACTTGTTTTCGTTGCTCAATTCTAAAAACCTCTTACATTTATATAGGCCGTGTTGATGACCGCAAAGTGGACACTTATAATGAGTCGACACGTGTAATGCTTTGGAAAATGATTTATTATTGTTGCTATGCTGATTGTTATGGACACCATGATGATTTTTTCCACCCGCAGTTCTTGTATCTGAATTGGACTTTTGTGGAAAACTTTCATGTTTCCTACGTGAAGATTCCAAACTTGTAAACTTGCTCTCTAAGAAGTCGAGAAACTCTTGCAGTACTGGTAGCTCTCGTGCGTTTTTCAAGGAATCAACGTAGTCTCCATATGTTTCTTGATCCAATTTCTGTGACAATAAGTTCACAAGGAGCGGATCCCATGTGTTAGTATCGACACCTAGATTTTTTATGCCGTGTATGCTTTCTAGGGCGACGTCGTGCAATTTTTTGATTTGACTCAAAGATTGCTGTTGCATGTTAGGTAAACCGAGTAAAGTGTTGACAGTAGAGTTAAAAATAAGCTTTTTGTTGTTGTAGCGATGGTTTAACAACTCCCAGCATGTGTTGTAGTTTTCACTGCTTATTGGAAGATGCTGTATAATTTTTTCTGCGTCACCTCGCAACTTTCCTTTCAAAAATTGCATCTTTTGTGCGCTTGATAATGATCGATTGTTGTGTATAGTCTCATTAAACAGATCTTTAAATGAGTACCATTGGTGATATTTGCCTGTAAAGACAGGAATATCCATTTGAGGAGTGCTATGTTCTCGATGAGACACGGACCAGAGTTTCTTATTGAGTGACCGTTTGAGATTGATGAATGTTTTCTCGTTGTCATTGTAGACTATGCCATACTCTTCATCTGCGCCGCACATTTCACCGTCAATTTCCCAGTACAGCTCATCCACCTGTTTCCATTTTGATTGTAATGTTTTCAGGGCGTCTTCTAACTCCCATTTCTCATTGAGGTCTTCCAGGTCGATGTTGCTCACGACCCTCTTGAAGGCCTTGATATTCGCCGACAGTCTGCGAACCATGTCATCGAGTTTGCTAGTTGAGCCTTTTGACATAATTACCTGGCTGGTACTCGGACCTCCCTCCGCTTGCTGTTGTTTACGAGCTTCGTGTTCAGGTTGAGATCGTTTGTTTGGTGATGGAGGAATTCGCACTGCTAATCCTAAATTCTGCTCGGCGATTAATGCTTTAATGCTGGTGTATAACTGACTTGTTTGCTCGTGCTCCGAATTGAGGAAATATTGATGGTCTCTGACCCCACTCGCACAGATACGCATATGATTGTTCTGGTAATCTGACCAGTAACTCTCAAGTAATTCCGAACGACGTCTGAAATAGTCATCAGTCTTTCTTTCGGCTCCGTCCTTTTTTATGTTAATCTTCATTTTTTTCATTGCTTCCCTAATCTCCAGTTGTGAGTCGTAAAGACCTTCCATTTTGCTGATGGAAATTAATTTATGCTATGTTAAATAAAAGGAAAGATCTTACTTGAGTTTTCCGTTGCTTACGGCTGTTTGTTAGATGTTGATGTTGGTGGAAACAGTTCTGCTGTTGATCCTGTTCCCTTGCTGCTGGCGACGTCCTGCTGCTGACGTCTTGCTAATGTTTGTTGTTTCGATGCGGACTGCTGTTCCACAATGTTGCTAGTTCACCGAACGAGTGTCCTCACTAATTTTTGGTCTGCTTTGACACTAATCTACTCCTTCCGCACGGAGGACTATCAAAAACTCGCGAGGTCCCGCCCGATAGCACGAAGGACCATGTAAAGGTTTATGTTGATATGTTAAATAATAGAAAGGAATGTTCACTAAAATTGTATTGTTAAAATGCTACAAATAATATATGTTGGTGAAAGAGCGAGGGAGCACGCGCGACGTCTTTCAAGGCGATCTGATCACGTACTGATTTGCTTAATTAATAATTTTGGTCGTTTGGCGTAAACGCGCAAAGTGATAATTTGGCAAAATTCAATTAAATGCTATGATGTGCGGTTCGCCGTACAAACAGAAAAACGAATTAATACACCATATAAATGACGATCTGAGTTATGAAGAAATAACTGATTATCTTATCTATTTATTATACTTCTCAAATTCATGTCTTTCTCACTCACATTCATATACAGTGGTGGTCATATAATAAAATTAAGAACGATTTGTAGTACCAGACATTAAAAAAAAAAACACAATATCATATGTACTTTTATGTTCCTTCTCAAAAGTAATTAATAGCTACATTAGAGCATGGATACCGGTTTTCGATAATATCGAAAAACCGGAATATTGGACCATAAATCCGATATTGAAAAAATCGATATTGGATTACAAATATCGGTTTTTCGATATTTTATATGAAACGAAAATCCAGACGCAATAGAAACTTTCTTACATATTTCATTGAATTTAATTAATGTAAACAATACCTATCGGTTAATTATAATAATACATATTATTATAATTAACCGATAGGTATTGTTTACATTAATTAAATTCATCATCATTAATCATATATAAATGACACTGTAGCATACATATGCTACAGTGTCATTTATATATGATTATTTCCATATAAAAGTATACAACACTTAGGCCCGGTATTATGTACATACGTGCAACAAAATAAAATCGTATCTCAAAGACAATACCTTGAATGCCCTCTGCTACTTTTTTATATGTTTTATTACTGATGAGCCCAGAAGTTGACCGTTCACTCTTGCTTTGAAGGCAGACGGGTCATATGTAGAAGAGAACATAGCAGCCTGCAGAGAGTTCCAAACCTTGGCCGTGCGCACAATAAATGTAGAGAAGAATCGCTTAGTACAACAAGACGGTATATTGAACAAGTGAGAATGGTACCATGCAGTACGTCGGGTAGATCGTTAGCATAATGTAGATCGAGGAATCGGGTCGTGGAGTTCCTGCGTACACTCTCCGAAGTACAATTTGTGGAAGACCGAAAGGCAAACAACGTTTCACCGATGAGCCAGGCTGTGAAGCTTGTCTGCTAACACTGCATCGCCTATGAGTCTTTTAGCTCTGCGTTATCCGAATCAAGTGCAGCAAGCTGGTATTTTGCTGAGCCATCCTACAAGTGACTGCAGTACTCCATACGAGAACAGACCTGTGCTTTATACAAATTTAAAAGTTGTACAGGTGTGAAGTATCACCTCACCTTGTGAAGGATTTCCAGCTTTTTGGCTGCAGTCAAAGCTTTTGACTCAATTATTGAGCCGAAGTTTAAGTAAGACGTCAACTCCATGTGCAAAAGCTCCAGGCGGTCGGTAACGGATAGGTATAGATGCACCTCGGAAAGTAGGAGATAATTTAAATTGGCTCTTTTTAGCAGTGAAGAGATAAACCTGTGTTTTCAAAGCATTGAATTTAACCAGATTGTCGGGTTAAATTCATTCGCTCCAACATGGCCTTTCTAAGACAGTATGTTTCATCCCTGCTAGCTCTAGCACTGGATAAGAATATCTTTAAGTCTGTGCTGTCATCCGCGTACCCAAGAGCTGGGGCAGATCCTTGACATGCAGCAGAAGGAAACGCAAAGAGAACAGACGTCTTAAGAATACCGCATTGACATTGACAGACATAAGATCCGATGAGCAGCCATCGATGACCGCTCGGATTGACCGGTCACTTAAGAAGTCAGAAATCCAGTTGCAGAAGCCAGCAAGGACGCCAAATGCAGGAAGCTTGCTTAGTAGACTAGCGTGCCAGACCCTGTCAAAAGTCTGAGATATTGAGGGACTTTACAAGAGCATTGCCGTGTTTCTTAATGGCCTCGCCCCAGCAGTGCGTATCATACACAAGAAGATCTCGGGTCGACCGACCAAGGCGGAAGCCATACTGGTGGTCACTACCTAATTCCGTTCAACCCCAGGAACATCTGCCACCCGGACGTAACTTGCACTGGCCAATTTGGAAAGCTATCAAAGAACTGCGAACCCAAGTAGGCCGCTGCAAGTACAATTTAGCAAAATGGGCCATTATATGCCAAACACACCCAGTGCGATTACGGCATTCCTGATCAAACAATGTTCCATTAGCTACAGTGTCCAAATAACCCAAAAACGTGTACATTAGAAGACCTAATAAACGTCACTGAATGAGACCTGCGTGACTGGGCCTAATACATATAAAGTACGCAATTTAACAGCGATACGAAGGAGAGACTAAGGAGCTCATTGTCTTCAAGGTATGCTAGCAGCTTATTATTGAGTTAGTGAGCAGATTCTGGAGGTTTTTTGGGTACTGGTTGCACGTCCTGGTTGCTTCCACAGGCACCACTCTAATTTTAAGAGTGTGATACAGGTGACAACTCCAGAGCACAACTTTTTAAAACTCGAGCAGGTATTCCGTCCGGCCTGCTGGCTTTGTTCACGTCTAGTCTGCAAAGTGCTTTATGGACTTCCGAAATGTGAATTTGTAAAACTGACGTTCCACATTTCAGCAATAGCGATCTCGTGAATTGCCGTAGTCTTCGTCTTTAAAGCCATAAGAAGACTCTCCCTCCAATTGAATATCTAGTTCTTTGCGTTTATCGTAATATTTACTTATACAAGATGTAACAGATTAAGCGCAATACCTACTAAACTACTCCCTATACAATACTACTACACCCTAATTAGAATATTAAAATATAAGTCTAAAACAACATCCGTAACTAAATAAATTGAAACCAATCCTAGTCATTTTTAGGGTTCCGTAGCCGAATGGCAAAAAACGGAACCCTTATAGTTTCGATATGTCTGTCCGTCTGTCTGTCTGTCTGTCCGTCTGTCCGTCTGTCCGTCCGTCCGTCCGTCCGTATGTAACAGCCATTTTATTCCGAAACTATTAAGACTATACATGTGAAACTTAGTAGGTAGATGTATTCTGTGAACCGCTTTCCGATTTTCAGAAAAAAATAAAAAATAAAGGGGGCTCCCCATACATGGAACTAGAACTGAAAATATTTTTTTTTTCATGAAACCTATGCGTGTGTGGTATCTATAGACAGGTCTTTAAAAATGATATAAGGGTTTCTAAAACCACTTTTTCATAAAGTCAATCGTTTAAAAGATATAAGCTTCCAAAGTGGTAAAATGTGTGTGTCCACCCCCTCTAACTTCTATAATAATGGAGTGAAAAATCTAAAAAAAAATACATGTCTGTAGATCTTAATGTAAACATTCAACCAAAATTGGTTTGGACAAAGTCAGCAGTTTTTGAGATACAGCATATTTTCTAAAACCGCAAATATAACTTTGTAATTCATACAAACACTATGAAATACAAAGTTATTTAGCGTAGTTGTAAAAATGTAAATAAGCTAGTTTTAACAAATTTTTAAGATTGTTTTTTATTCGTCTTATAGATATACATATTATATTATATTATTATAGTTACTACGGAACCCTTCATGGGCGAGTCTGACTCGAACTTGGCCAATTTTTTCATTACCTTTACGATTTCACAAATACGATACTTCACAAGTTATAAATCGGCTATTAGGTGGCATTGTGTTACAATTATGTTTACTGAACAAGAACCGATTACTTTTTACAAATTAAGATAAAAAATTATCCGTAAATCAATTTAATGACTGTCAGAAAATAAGAAGCACAAGCTTACAAAATACGTAATAAGTGGCTGACTGTCATGAAAGAAAGAGAAAGCGCACTGAACAGGTGAGACAGCAAAATCTACCATTATTTACCCCTCAAACTCTATACTATATTTTCCCCTTGAAGTTGCAGCAGCCTGTATCATAGTTTTTGAGCACTGCAGGTGATCGGCTATTTTTTTATATGACCAATTCTTATCACGAAGTTGTATATCACTTCCTCTGTAATTTTTATTTTTCTCCATTGTTTTTATCTATACTAATATTATAAAGAGGTAAAATTTGTAAGTTTGTATGTATGGGGTAATCTCTGAAACTACCGAACCGATTTTGAAAATTCTTTCGCTTACATGTAGCTGCATTATCCCTGAGTGCTATAGGCTACAAATTATCTTTATATCATGCATATTAGCCGAGCTATTATAATCTTTGTCAAGCAAGTCGGGGACGGGATCCCGTGGAATATTTTCGACTTCTACGCGGACGAAGTCGCAGGTAGAAGCTAGTGTGAAATAATCAACAAGGTTGGCTCCGTAGTAATCATGCTTCGAAACATAAACCCACCAAAACTTTGCAATGGTACGCGTTTGGTGCAGGGCCGGATTAACCATTAGGCGGAGTAGGCAACTGCCTAGGGGCCCCGCATCAACTAGGGGCCCAGGCCCAGTGCACGCACCAAGAAAACATGTTTCTTCGTACGAGAATTTGATGTGCGTGTGAACTTAGGGACCTCACTGTTATCTCACAAAATACAAATCGTTAGATTTGGTAGCAGAATTAAAACAATTGTAGAACAAATCTGAGAATAAGTAAACAAATATATTAAAAACCACAGCCCTTAATGTGCGCTTCCTCAGTTCACACACGATTTGGTCAGTCAAAGTAAGAAAAGGGGCCCCGAGAATGCCATTGCCTTAGGGCCTCTGACAGGGTTAATCCGGCTCTGGTTTGGTGGTAAGTAAATTGTTGAGCAATGTGATTTACGCGACGATACTCAAAGGAAAATACGAAGGTGAGGAAGTTCTCATTCTGAGGATCCCGATGATCCCAACCGATATGCCGTTTGGGTTTAAAAGACTTTAATTTCCGATCCTGCGAGACGGATTCGCCATGACCATTAACAAATCACAAGGCCAATCCTTGAAAGTTCGTGGTCTGAATATGGGAAATCAATGTTTTTCACATGGTCTATTATATGTGGCATATTCACGGGTCGGGGAAGACCATCTGCGTTGTTTGTACTTGCGCCTGATAATAAAATAAAAAATGTGTGTGTATCACAAGGTGCTTAACTGAAGAGTGCAACCTATTAAAGTTAAGCTCAAGATCGTGGGTTCGATTCCCACCCTGGACAAATGTTTGTGTGATGAGCACGATCATTTGTTCTTTGTCTGGGTGTAATTTATCTATAATATGTATGTATTTAAAAATATATATGTATGTTTATCAGTTGTCTAGTACTCATAGCACATCTACTTAGTTTAGGACTAGATGGCGTTGTGTGAAAGTTGTGGAATATATTATATTATTATATTATATTAATTAATAAAAACACTATGAAAAACAAAGTTATTTGGCGTAGTCACTACGGAACCCTTCATGGGCGAGTCTGACTCGCACTTGGCAATTTTTTTTTTTAAGTTAAAATATTTGTTTGTTTTATTATTAGTTACCATTATAAAAAAACTTGAGAGGTGTCAAGGGACACCCGGATGGAACGAAGTTCCTTTCGATTAATTAGTGAAGGAATTGTAAAAAAAAACATGTGTGCAATTTACACGTGGCAGAAGTGAAACCTTCAAAAATTTACGAAATTTCAAAGGTATACCGTTGCCCTCTCTCTCTCTCTTTACCTCAACTCCCCACGAGACGCCCCTCAACTCATGCCTCAACTCATCCCGCAATTCGACCCGCAACTCGACCCGCAACTCGACCCGCAACTCGACCCGCAACTCGACCCGTAACTTGACCCGCAACTCGACCCGCAACTCGACCCGCAACTCGACCCGCAACTCGCCCTGCAACTCGACCCGCAAATCGACCCGCAATTCGACCCGCAACTCGACCTGCAACTCGACCCGCAACTCGACCCGCAACTCGACCCGCAACTCGACCCGCAACTCCCCCCTCAACTCCCCCTCAACTCCCACCTCAACTCCCCTAAAGAAGTTTTTACTTCAAAAGTTCAAGATGAATTGAGAACCTCCTCTCTTTTGAAGTCGGTTCCAACAATGAATATATAAATAAAATAATGAATTTACAAACGAAACTTTATAATAACTACAAACAATTCTGAGACGAAATAAATCGGCGAGAAGAGCGACACGTCCATATAGCAACAGGCGTTGGCTGTCGGTACACAAGCGTTTACGCACACATGCGTACGTATTATATTGCGAAATAAGTATACGCGATTTACTGAAAATATATTGATTGGATTAAAAAAATAAAACAGTATTACGTTAGTATATTTCTTGTTGAATAATTTGTCAAAAAATCAGAAAGATCGTATGTATTTTAATATGGTTTTTATTCGTTAAAAGATTTTTTTAGAGGTTACTTTGTGATTTTTTTCTATAAATTAAAATTTGTTGTATTATGTTTTCAACACACTACTTAACTAGATTATATCCTGTAGAATATCATATATTTTTCTGATTGTGTTAACTGCAGTGAATCATATACTTTAAAGCATTATAAAACTCGCGTTTAGCTCTTGTAGTCCCCTTAAAAAGTGTCGTTACAACTTTTCGTCTTAATTTTTTCCGGCTAGCCCCCTTTCGCAACGCGCGATAAGGAACTTCGTTCCAACAAGTTAGAGGGGTGTTGACTCGCGAGCAAATCTGTATATTATCCATGTGATAAACTTCATTCAAATTCAACCGCCCCTTTTTTTCAAATTTCCATATATCCTTAGTGCTCATTTACATCTCTTGAGGAACCTTTTTTTCCAGTGGAAAAATCATCTAATGACTCCTCTGGGCGGAGCGGAAAGGATTATTGGACTTCTTATGACTGAAAACCCACCCCGTTCTTTCAATTGCCCTGACGTTCTAGGGACGCGATATCTCGTTAGAACATTCCCGCAATCCCGGCAGGCAATATCATTTGATAATCCTAAGTACAAAGTTTCAAGTGAATCCATTGAAGAAATGAAAAGTTTCATACAAACTCGGATCCCTTTTTTCACCCCCTTAGGGGAGGAACTTCCAAATATCGTTCCTTAGTTCTCACATACGTCACTTAAAGAACCTATGTACAAAGTTTAAAGTGAATAAATAAAAAGTATAAACTTTGACCCTACTAAAGGGGGGAATTTTCAGAAATCCTCACTTTATGCTCCCCTACACCCTCTAATGTCTAATTTCAGCTAAGAACTAAGTCCCTCACTCACTCATTCAGTAACGGAAGCATTTTATATTTATATTGATATATATATTTACAGCGTTCTCGGAAGTGCAGTATCGTTCGCGAAGAAGAAGACGACGAGGAAGGAACGGTCGCAAGCGGAGGGCGCTCGGTGGACGCGCGGCGCGGCTCGCGGTCCGAGGGCCGCCTGCACCTGGCCACGCGCGCCGCGCCGCCCGCACCGCAGCGCCCCGCGCACCTCGCCGACAACCTCACCAAGGTTAGGGCGCCGCCGCGACCCGCCCCGCCCGGCGCCCGCGAACAGGCACCCACCCCATTGTACCTTGTCGCAGGTCAACTTGGATGACGAAGGCGGCGCCGAGCAAGCGGCGCGCGGCGCCCCGCCCCCGGCGCCCCCGCCCGCGCGCCGCCAGCGCCTCGACTGCCGGCGGCGGCGAGCGCGCGCCGGTTCCTGCTCCTCCTCGGATCTGTCCGACGACGACTCCGAGAAGAAAAAGCGTGCCGCGGAGCACGCCGACGGTCCGCCCGAGCGTGCGCGCCGCGACTCGCACGACGACTCCAGCGATAGCCAGGAGCGAGGCGGCGGTGCGGGGGCGCCGGGCAGCGCGCGCTCGGGCGGCGCCGCGCCCGCGCCCGCGCCGCCGCCGCAGCCGCAGGGCGCGCGCGGCGCGGGCGGAGCGGGCGGGGACGCGCGCGGCGGCGGCGCGGGCGCGGCGGGCGGCCGGCGGCGGCGCGCGGCGCGCAAGGAGTCGCGGCTGCGCGAGTCGCGCTCGCTGAACCGCATCGCCGAGGTGGAGGAGGCGGGCGGCGCGGCGCGCTGGGCGGGCGGCGGGCTGGCGGCGCTGTGCGGCCGGCCGCTGCTGCGCCTGCTGGCGGCGGCGCGCCCGCCCTCCGCGCGCCGCCTGCACGGCCTGTGCTAGCTCGGCCCGTGCTAGCTCGGCCCGGCCGCGCGCCGCACCGCTCCCGCGGATCTCGTCTCGCAGCTCGCCGGGAGACGCGCTGTGGGTAGTTTCGAAGATTATTTATTACGCTGACGATCCCCGCGACGGCGCCTCCGTGCGATCGAAGATGTTTGATTTCCAGCTTTATAGTACAGAGTACCGCCGATGGATGCTTATGCCCTGGGCGTGGAAATTGGAATCGCGTCCAGAAAAAAGAATGATCGTCCGAGATATTATCGAATAAATAAGTAAAAGCTGAAGAAAAGATACCATCTGAACGCGGAAGACCGCTGTCAATTTTATGCTGTCTGGTATTTGAAATGTTTCTACTCATCGTAGTTTTATAGAAAATCCTAACAGGTAAACAGGGTTTGTAATGATTCAGTTTAATCGATACATTCAAATTAATGAGTGGTAATGGCAACACAATAACGGAGGGCGACAAATTGTACATTATCTATTGACTGATACACATTCATTATCGCTTCTACTTGTTCATTTGTTGGGTTACACAGGGTTTTTTTTCTGTTGGATAGCAATCCAAAAAAAAAATACTAAGTACATTCTTGTTTTTAACTTCATATGGTGCTTTCGTTTGCCGAATAATGTATCTTTAATCACACAATCAAGATGAATATATTTTCCTATTCTATCAAGACTCATTTGTCAAGTGTGGTTTCCTTATCTCAATTGAATGTCATGTAGAGCTTAGAAATTCAAAAGAGAAGAACTTTTTTCTTTACAGTTGAACAACTTTCTTCAAGGAGATCTTGTACAATTAAAGTCAAACTATATAAGAAAAAAATAGCTCCCACATACATTCATCCATTGTTTTATAGTTTACTGTCTTCCTTTGGAGAAAGTGGTTCAACTACATAATTATTCAGAAGTAGATTTAAAAATCTGATCTTTCCATATCGGGAATTTGACATTTTCACCGAAAAGAGAGTTCGTGCTTTTCGATCTTAATAATTATGTTAGGTATAATAATGTAAAAAAAATATATTTATCAATCATCAACGATGATATTTATTGTAAAACTGTATGTATCTGACCTTTCCTTTTGTATTTTTGCCGATAAATTAGACTCCCCTTTTAGAATTAATATACTTGGTAGTGTGGTCGTGAATGCAATGAGCTAACTTACATACTTGTAGCAGTGTCGCTGCTTTATCGTGATTTTCAGGATAGTTTTTGTACTTTGAATAACATTTATTATCTGATTACAGTTTTTCAATAAATTATTAGAGCAGTGATAATTCTGATTTCTACTTCTCCATTAGTTGTAATTTTCATCCTCAGACTTTCCTGTAATTTATTGTAATATATTCTCTCATGTTTGTTTTGTACTCTACTACTTTACTTTTAAAAAGTAACTATTTGATTTTTTGTTTTGCGTCAAGATGACCCGTCCGTGTTAGAGAAAATAACAATTTAGTATCTATCTGTATTTTAAAGTATAGTATTTGTTAGTTTTCGCTGTATCACTGATATTGTTGTAATTAACTTTTTAAGGCTGAGGTTTGCTCTTTAGTTGTTAGCATATGCATTGGCGGGATTAATTATGTAGCACGATGTTTAGTGGCCTGTGCACTAGGGTCAACGTCGCAAGCCACAGCTTTAATTTAAGTTAAAACTACTAGGTCTGTTGGTTGCATCGTTTGATTAAGTGCTGCATAATATGGAAACCTTGAAGATTTTCTAGGACTTTTTTTCACACGTTTTTGAACATCTTAACGGATTCATGATAAACCGGGCGTTAGATACAATCAGACTGGTAATTAGGTGCATATTAAGTAGCATATTTTTTCTATTTTGACTGCACTATCAATACTGTCATTACAAATGATTAAATATTGTTTTAATGTCTGTAATATATACATAAGTTTGTACTGAGTGTTTATAATTGTTATAAACATAAATGTAGAGTATAACTCTTAAAGCTAGACAAGATCGCTAGCGCTCATCTGTGCAAATCATTCATTATTGCGATCATCCACAGCACCAATACATGGATATGGGCGTGTCCAGTGTTTCAAACCGCTTGTATACTTAGTGTATACCCAACTGCACGTGCACTATTGATTAGCGCCATTTTGAGTGTGTGCCGGAATGCAGGTCTGTACGTCGCTAACTCATTTAGGAAAGACTTTAAGGAAGTTTGACGCATTTCATAAATGTTAGTTATATTAGATTGTGAAAATAAAATTTGTTTATTGATTTGTAGATCGTATGCATCATTAGAATGGTTACATTTTTTTTAAAGTAAGTTAATGTTGTGTATTTAAAAATATATGTACATATTTAAATTGTTGTAAATAAATAGTCTATCTCAAATATTACATAATTATGTAACTTTTTAGTTAATATAAATAAAGCAATGTCGCATACAATATTTTACTAGGTTGACGTTGTAAAAATATCGATTGTGTATTACACTTAAAAAGTTGGAACATTTGGCACTCTAGTGGTGCTCTACGTTTGCAATAATTATACCCAGACCAAAGATTTAAAGAAATTGTGTGTTAATGCATTTCCTATTCTTGTGCTGTTCGGTGCCAACTTAAATATAAATTGTATAATTATGGTATATATCAGATACGTGTGTGAGCCACTGTTTCCCTAGTATATTTTGTGTCGGTGCTTGTTATTCAAATAATGGTCGAGATTAATATTTGGAGATATTATTAAAAGTATAAAAGTAAAATCTAATACGAAACTGGTTTATTTTACCTTTAGTACTTACAAATGCCATACTTTTTTCCTATAAAGAACATATATGCAATAGTTCGTATCAGGCATCCGTAGATATAAACATTATGGTAAAAAAGTTAATGTATTAACCCTATTCTTGGCACTGTATACAATTTGATACGTTGTTCTTTTCAAAAATCTAGACATAAACCGAGATATATTTTTAAAACTTTTATTATTTTAGGGGGGGGCAAAATATAATTAAATTTCTACCAAAAGTGTTGTTTCACTATTAGGAACACTGAGAAAGCAGTAGAATCCTAGATGGCGAACCGAACAAACGCGTCTACGCATCGCAAGGTAAGAAAATTCATTTTATACTGTATTTTGCAATAATTTGAAACGTAAGTGATATAATTTTAATTGCTTAGAATATTTTACAACACGGTTTTCTATTTTGGTCGTTCAAAATCGATTGTAACTATATTTTATTTACTGGTTTTTTCGAGTGTATCAGATCTGATACATTGCCAGATAACCAATATTATAGATATTTTTGACTATGTATCTAATATGTTACATTGCCAGAGGTGTGTACAGATACATTTATTAAGTAAGTATTTATATTTTTATCATTACAGGTGGTTGGTCAACTAACTATGCAGCAACAAAATAGAGCTCGACAACTTGTGGCTCTTGTACCGAAGCCGGGGGCAAAATCTGATTTGGACGAAAGTGAATCATCGGGAGATGAACTCCAGTATTACGAAGGCCCAGCTTACTCCGATAGTAGTTCACCACCGCTCTCATTACCATCTTCGATGGAAAACCTCCAACTATTATCAGACGACGATACTGAGGTAAATCATATTGCTGCTTCAACATCTTTGGTGCTATACCAACATTCATCACCGATAACCAACCCTTGTTCGCCATCAACTTTATCGCCAAACGTATCTGCAAGTACACAGCTGCATTCCTTTGAGACCACACCATTGTCTCCAGTGCCATCTACATCGTATCAAGTAAGTTTACCATCTCCACTGGCATCGTCCCCACAAGTTCCGGCACCACTCGTCAATAACTTGATGCGTCATAACCAGCTGTTGTCTCCATTATCAGCGGCTACCCGCTCAAGTAGACCTAGAGTTGACACGGTACGGCGAAGAGTAATACCAGCGAAAAGATTAGTACCAAATTGGCGTTGCTGTAAATTTACTGGTTCCGCAGAAGTAGAAGATATTTCATTTGAGCCTCGTGAAGAAAGGAGTACCATTGAATACTTCAAGCTGTTCTTCTCTGAGGTCATCGCTGGTATTTGCCAATCTTCTCACAAATGTTAGATATCGGCGTAAGCAACGCCTGGCGTGATAGCGAGGCGTGATAAAAAAGCTAGGCATGATACCAAAAAACAGAAGTCACTAAAAACATTTAGTACAGAAATATTCGAACGCTTACGCAGATTTGAACGAACTGAGGCGAACGATATCGGTAGACCCCGTTCCAGCTCAATAGCTACGATACAGAAACCAGTAGCTGAAAGACCCCCAGATGCTGTGCGATATGACCAGGTTGGTCATTATCCCAAAATAATAATTACCAGGGGAAGGTGTATGTACTGCACAAAAAGACAGATAAGAAAGAATTCTTTTCCCAAAAATGTGAAATACGGCTGTGCTTATTGCCCGAACGTAATTGTTTATTTGAGTACCACTCTAAGGAGTAAAAATTAGTAATTAATAGACTGACTAGACTGATATGTATATGTATAATTGCGAGCTTCTCCATCGATTGCAATTCTTGGCAATAGACATCTACCGTCACTGTTGTGCCATTCCATTGCCTAGGGGGCCCTGACAACTGTCAGGGGCCCCTAGGCAATGGAATTCTCGGGCCCCCTATCTTACTTTGACTGACCGAATCGGTGTCACCTCGTGGTACTGGGTACGATTCTCGACATAGGCTGTTGTCTTAAGTGTGGGTGATTTTAACCGACTTAGTTTGCCGGAAACTCTTTTTTAAAGTATGTTCCCAGATTACTCAAAGATGGCTGAACCAATTCGGAAACATCTTTATTTTTTTTTTTGAAAGAGAGTTTCCCTACTTTCCAACTCCCAAGGTCCCATTGTTATCAAGTCAGAATCTGATGATGGAATCCTGGAGAAAGCGTGGAAACTCTTCAAATATTATAGGCACACATATAGCGAATTGGGAATTTTTTATAGTCATTTGTGCAGTTGCTACTCAATAATAAGTATTTCATTCATAGGTTGCGCTTCGATTACTTGAATATGGTTGTTGTGCACTCTATGCTCGTCACAATGCATATGGTGAAGTGTAGCTGATGGTGAAATAAAAGGTGATAAGTAGTTAACATTGAGGCTTTTGTAACTAGATAAACTATAAACCAACCCACTAAAAAGCGAGAAAAAACTGAACCTAACGAAAAATAAAACCGACTTCCAAAACAATACATACTGCAAATGCAATAATTACTATAATTTCGAGGGGCGGTGTCAAATAACAAAAATACAAACCAAAGACCGAAATTAAGTATATAAGGTGCTATAAAAATATCTGCCACGGCTGCAATGGGAGACAGTATTGTGTTTATAGATTACAATAGTAAAGATAAATTATTGATTATTTTTCATTTTTTTTTCATACAAAAAATTGTGCTTATATATTTGAATTGAATTATTGGTATTTAAAAACCATCCCGTAGACTTAATACGCTGTTGCCGCACCGCACCGAATTCCATTCAATAATTTCGCAAAACGCCGGCGCCGCACGGTGGGCTGAAAAACGGCTTTCATAGACTTAGGCATTTTATTTTGCAAGTGCCAGTTTTTGTGCCGGATATCACTTCTATTTGTTATAACAATATACAAAAATGACACCAGAATTGATTCTGCACAAAAACGAAGGAATTATAATTTTTTTACGAAAATTTTGTATGGAGCTAGTATGAAAAATCGAAATTTCTCTGAAACGGCAGCGATAACCGTAATATCCTTATAGGAGGTTTTAGTACTAATTATTTATGATTTTTGACATACGTTACATAATGGTTGTAGATGCCTTTTTTTTTTTTAAATCGTCAAAATATTTTTATTTATTTTTACATATTAAACGTTCCTTTTAGTGTTTAAGTTGAAGAATTCAGAGCTTTAACAACTCTTAACATAAAATAGCATCACCCCTATAGACCTGAAGGACTAGACAGAGGTGTGTAGTATCTTGTTGATCTTGTAAGATTTCCAACAATACCAAATAGTTGAATATCAGTGTCAAAGTGCCCATGCTGTCGCTTCTTTTAGAAAGATAGGGGAATGAAATTGTTAATTGATCATACCCTAAAAGTATGATTACAACATAACCGGACACATAATAATATCGACACAAAAGGAATTTTAAAACCTTGCATACGTTCAAAATACAAAATAACATATTGTGTAGTCATCTAATGAGTCTGATGACAAGTAATTAAGTAATTAGAATGATGGTTGTAGTCTTCTGATTCTAATGAGCCTATTAAGTGATTAAATGATTTGAAATATCTCGCAACAATACCAACTAAGAACTGCATTCACCTTTTTATAATTAGTGAGCTAATGTGATTTGCTAATGTTGATTAGTTCTACTATGAGTTCTACGAAATGTTTTTGACGATTATAAATTTTTATTATCATATCTTTTATAACTTTAATGAGGGTAGTTAACTAATTATTGACTTTAAACAATAAAAGGGCTATAATTTTGTTCCATAATTTAGATTGTTCACAACCGTGTAACTGCTAACACTAAAACTATTTGCTTTGCGACTACAAAATCTTAGAATGGAAAGTTTAATCACCAACTTAGATTTGTTTGTTCTTCTAAAAAGTGAGTGTCCTTCATTTAATCATGAAGTATTGTTTAGTGCAATTGTGTCCCGCATAGGCGATTGCCTTTCTGCCGAATTTCAAGTAACTCTCAAAGAATTTTGCCGAAGATTCACGCGAGCTGCTTTAAACAGGTGGCAGAAATCTAAACGATTCTTTGATAAGTTTAGAAATACGTACGGAGAGTGGTTGCAAGCAAATATTGATTGGCCGAGTTGCGTGCAAACTTTAATAAATCAAGAACCAACTGTTGATGAGATACCAAGAGCACGCTCAGTCTCTCCAGAACCTTCGACATCATCGACTGTTGGAACAATGACAAAAAGGTCCCGAAAACCATTCAAAGATCTGGGAAGCAAACAGAAAAAGAGAAGATCTAGTGAGCACATAGGCGAGCATTCCTGTGAATTGGCATATGCAGCTGCAGCACGTTTAAAAGAAGAAGGTTATGAAGATATCGCATCTGTAATCAATTATATGATCAAAAATCCAGAAGCTGCCGTTAAAATCAAGGAAAGCATTAAGAAAACAGTAATATTTACACCAGAGAAAGCACTTGGATTGCTTCTTTCACTTAAGCTTTCAAAGTGGCAATATATTACGTTGCGAGAGACTGCCATTCGGGAAGGTGCTAAGGATATTTACCCATCCTACTATAAACTGCAACAAACTAAGCTTGCATGCTACCCTCCTAATCAATCAGTATCAGTTACGGATTCATCAGCTAGAATTACACTTCAAGCTTTACTTGACATCACGGTGAAGCGGATTCTTCAAAGTCTTTCTGATAATGTGGAAAATAAGCAGTTAAAGCTGATATCGAAGTGGGGATTTGATGGTGCTTCCAATCAAAGCCGATACAAGCAGAAAATGGACGGCGAGCATGATGATTCAAGCATTTTCATGACCTCCTTGGTGCCACTGAAACTGACAGATGGAGATAATACTATATGGACAAACCCGAAACCATGCTCAACTTTTTATTGTCGTCCGGTTCAGTTCACTTTTGTAAAAGAAAGCCATGCAGTTGTCATTGATAACAAAAGAAAAATGGATGAGGAAATTGAGGCCCTTAACCCCACAGAGTGCATTAATAGTAACAGGGTGACTCATAAACTAATGATGACAATGATCGACGCAAAAGTCTGCACGTACCTTTCTGAAGCTAGATCAAATGCATCATGCTACCTGTGCTTAGCAAAACCAACAGAAATGAACCACTTAGATGCTGTAACATCAAAAACTGTGTGTTCTGACATATATGAATTTGGCCTATCATCCCTACATGCCCGTATAAATTGCATGGAATGTCTGTTACACATTGCGTACAGACTTGACTTCAAACAGTGGGCAGCAAGAAGTAATGAGCATAAAGATATGTTACAAAACAGAAAAAAAAAACATTCAAAATAAATTTAAAGAGGAGCTCAATCTGTTAATTGATATAGTAAAACAAGGCTCGGGAACTACCAATGACGGGAATACCGCAAGGAAGTTTTTCGAGTTTCCCAATAAAACTGCAGCTATTACTGGGTTGGATCAAAACCTGATAAAAAGATTTGCTGTTATTTTGCAAGCAATAACATCTGGTGAGAAGATCGATGTCATCAAATTTAAAGATTTTGCTCGCAAAACAGCAGAAAAGTACGTGGAATTATACGACTGGTACTACATGTCATCAACCGTACATAAACTATTAATACACGGAGCTGACATAATCGAAAAAAAATGATATTGTCCCGATTGGGACTCTCTCGGAAGAAGCCTCAGAGTCTCGAAACAAAGATTTTAGGAGGTTCCGGGAACATCATTCGCGGAAAAGAAGCAGGCAAGATTCTAATCAAGATATCCTAAATATGCTTGTTGTTTCTTCGGATCCTTTTCTAAGTGCACAAAGGCCGAAGTTAGATGCCAAAAGGAAGACAACCTTTTTTGCTGAAACTCTCGACCTAATACAGTTTCCGGAAACTGAGTTCGAGTTTGTAGGTATATCCGATCTGGATTCTGACTCGGAATTGGAGTCCGACAACGAAAGTTGTAAAGAAAATTTGTAAAATTTAATTATTTTTCTTTATGTTCTTTTGTTATTTATGTTAGTTTATTGTACCAATATGTTTAGTTAATAATTTCATAAATTATAGTTTCAAATATGTATTTTGTATAATTGAATTTATTAGATATTATTTTTGTTACTTCTGTTTTATTTAAATTACCTATCAATAAAAAGTTTATATACAGTCTTTTTTTTCACATATTCTTAATATTTGGGGAAAAAGCATGCTTCCTAACGATGTTCTTAACTTTGACACAGTTCATGGATCGTTTTGAACAGTTTCATATGTTAAAATAAATAATGTTAGTACTATAATCCCCTATAAGGATATTATTATTATTATGTGTCCGGTTATGTTGTAATCATACTTTTAGGGTATGATCAATTAACAATTTCATTCCCCTATCTTTCAAAAAGAAGCGACAGCATGGGCACTTTGACACTGATATTCAACTATTTGGTATTGTTGGAAATCTTACAAGATCAACAAGACACTACACACCTCTGTCTAGTCCTTCAGGTCTATAGGGGTGATGCTGTTTTATGATAAGAGTTGTTAAAGCTCTGAATTCTTCAACTTAAACACTAAAAGGAACGTTTAAATATGTAAAAATAAATAAAAATATTTTGACGATTTAAAAAAAAAAAGGCATCTACAACCATTATGTAACGTATGTCAAAAAATCATAAATAATTAGTACTATAACCCCCTATAAGGATATTACGGTTATCGCTGCCGTTTTAGAGATATTTCGATTTTTCATACTAGCTCCATACAAAATTTTCGTAAAAAAATTATAATTCCTTCGTTTCTGTGCAGAATCAATTCTGGTGTCATTTTTGTATATTGTTATAACTAATAGAAGTGATATCCGGCAAAAAAACTCGCACTTGCAAAATAAAATGCCTAAGTCTATGAAAGCCGATTTTCAGCCCACCGTGCGCCGTTCATACACTGTTGCCACTCTTATCAAACAATGCCGTCGCCGGTGCACGGTGGCCACTCGGTCATCAAAGCGCAGCCCCGCGCACACCTCCCCTAACCCGCACTCCCGTTCGTCGCACGCGCCAGCCGACCGCCCGCTCCGCTCGGCAAGTCGCCAGTGTTGCCGTTTTAGCGACTTTGTCGCTAGATCTAGCGGTTTTTGGATGTGCTTAGCGACCTTTTTTTCGATCTAGCGACTAAAATAAATTTAGCGACTTTTTGTATGCAAAGCTTTCCATACAAAAAACCAAGTACTTCTACTGTGGAACAATCAACTTCTGCTGCTTCAGCGCCATTAGTAGTCTTGGGTAGTTCGTGAACGATGAATGAATAGGAACCGTATCTTCGTACTGTACTAGAAGAAACGTTTTCGAACGTTGACTTATAATCGATCAAATAGCTCTTTTCGAACTCGTACAGATGTACATTCTAAATCGCGCGATCTTAATGTGCGAACGAGAAATGAAATACAGTCACTGATTGTTTGACAGAAACGTTATACGAATTCATTCGATGTCTGTGAATGAATGAGAACGGGAGAGAATAGCCGATGTATGACGATGCTACCCGAACCCTACCGACTGAATTCGCAAGAATGAAATAAGATGCGTGTTATTTCAATTGCTTATGGTGGGTAAGTAAGTGCTAGTGGAGATTCATTTGATTGAGGGTTGGCTGTTGTTGTGAGAGATAAACTCTATGTATGTACATTTTTATTTGAAAATAAATTGTACTTTATTTTGATGCTATGTACTTTTTATTTCTTACCTATTTTAACCAATGTACTTTAACTGCAAAAAAAGTGGCAACCCTAATCTTGTACTACGGGAGTGATCGCGCAATATAATGCGTTCGTTGCGAGAGTCGCGTATCCCGAGCCAATGCTTGAATACCGCGAAATTCCATGCTTTCGATAGTGTGGTACCAAGTTGTAAACACTGTCGATATAACGAATGTATTCAAATGATTATTATCAGTATTATTTTAATGAAAATACCTTTGTTTATTACCACCAACTATTGTTAATTGTGGTTATCGATTTAGTTTCGAGGTTTTCATCAAAAAAATTGTTTGAGATTAGCTATTTATAAACATAGGTTTTATTGCTAGGTTTCCAACAGATCCAGACATAAATACATTGTGGATTGAGGCAACCGGTAGTAATGAATAGATACCTACTTAGGCCCGTATTACAGAACGAAACTCGAGCACTGATCTCTGTTTAAAACTAGTTTTGAGTCGAGATTTAATTTCATCGATCATAGTTCAGCCGGGTACGGCTTTATTCTAGATCGTTACTCAGTTGTAGATTCATCACCCAAGTATGGTCGACACCACGCTCGAGCAGAGATTTCCTTGTCAGTTAACTATTCGCTTTTCAGTTTATTATTTGATATAAAAATGGTAATTTTTGGCGAATGATGATGAAATCACATTTTATTTTGCTAATTGGTTACAAATAACACTTTTACACGTAATTATTTGCCATTTTAAGTTACTAGATGAATCCCGTGTTTTCTAACTTAAACAGATTATAACAATGATTTTTTCACCGATGATTGAACAGAAAAAACAGAACTTCAGCGTTCCATGTGAAGGGCCCATACAATTTTGCTAATAATTATTTTAAGAAATGGTATAGATTTTCACAAGATGAAGATTTTTGACAATTTGTAATACTGCCATCTATTGACCAAGAATTGGTAAAACACATGCATTTCTGTTTTGTTTTAACTATAACTTTGTTTCCTTTTAATATTTTTGTTGATCGTTGTTCCCAAGCCATTCTTTATTTGAATATTACTTATTATATGATTAATGAGCAATGGGGCGTGCAAGTGAAAGCTAATCGCAGATGGCGCCACCACCGTAAGAACCTTTGTCACTGTCAGTGTTAGTTAGATTGTGAGATATTATATAGTTATCTGTATCATCTATGGTTATCTGTGGTAATATTTTTTATTTTCATTTCATTGATTTCAATTGATTTCTGTACAATTTTCCGATTAAAGAACATAATACATGTTCTTTAATCGAAAAATTCTCAATAACTGTCTCTAATGGGGCGTGCAACTGTCAAAGTGGCGCTAGTAGCACACTTACCAATATCAAAGCAGTTTCTCTATGGAGCAGTAATGAATTCCTAAATTAGAGACAGTTATTGAGAATTTTTCGATTAAAGTACATGTATTATGTTCTTTAATCGGAAAATTGTACAGAAATCAATGAAATGAAAATAAAAAATATTACCACAGATAACCATAGATGATACAGGTAACTATATAATATCTCACAATCTAACTAACACTGACAGTGACAAAGGTTCTTACGGTGGTGGCGCCATCTGCAATTAGCTTTCACTTGCACGCCCCATTTAGGAATTCATTACTGTTCCATAGAGAAACTGCTTTGATATTGGTAAGTGTGCTACTAGCGCCACTTTGACAGTTGCACGCCCCATTCAAAACAACACTGTCACAGACATTATTTAGGATCCACTCCGTTCCACGAACAAGTTACTCTTGCTATATTTTTATATGTTAGAAAATATTGCCTTAACACATTTTACCTTCGAGAATTTGCTATTACAAATTCTTAAAAAATAATTTCTATAGTGAAACCGTACAATACATATTTTTTATTTTTAAAAATTTGTTATTAAAGTAAATTGAATTATTTACGATCATTCGTAGATCGGAACAGCGGAGACGAAGGAAATAAAACGTAAACGAAAACAGACTGATGCATAGACAATTAGATATTCTCTGCTTGAGGCTCGATTTGAATCTGAGTGTAGTTTTAATACCATTCTGGAATAAGACCAATGCTCAAGTGCAGATTCTATATTTAAACTGAGATCGGGCGAATTAAGCTCAAACTGGACTTGAGGAACGTTCTGTAATACGGGCCTAAATGTAGTACAATTTGGTCTGAAAAGTCAGCCAATAGATAGTAAAAAACAGGAACGTCTTCACACAAAAATATTGCAGTAAGTAGTGAGTAAATTATATTCTATTCTGTAAAACTTTATTGTTTTTTTTTTTAATTGATAATAGGCTCGCGTTTGACCACCATCTCACCTGATGGTAAGTGATGATGTGGTCGAAGATGGAACACGCTTGCCTAGAAGTAACTTATTCACTCTTAACTTAAAGACTAAACATTAAATGACATCAAAACCTGGATAATTTTTGCGGATATTATTATTAAATCTGCATTGAAATTAGTTTAAATTAATGTTCATTATTAAAAGATTGTTGTACTTTTTACTTTATCATTTAGGTATTTACGTAATAGCTTTAACTGATGGCTTTCTATGGCGCGAATAACGTTTATCGCGAGAACACACAGCCCAGGTTCGTACGGGTGGTATTTTGAATTTTTGGTATAGAGCCATATAGAAATTCACAGGGTTAGTCACATGATATTAATTAAATTATATTATGTCATAACATAATGACGTAAAACAGAACTGCAATTACCAAAAAAAAAAAAACACAAAAACGAAAGAAAATTCGAATATCGTGGTTGTGACGTATGTTCCTCTTAATTTTACAATATTATTTATCTATTACTACCCCCGCCCTTCCCAAACTATAGCAAAAAATTGCAAAACCTCTTTTATCTGTTCTGCGAATGGCCTAAACTATCACAAGTATCCACTATCAAATATCTTGGCGTAATACTGGATCAGCATCTATCTTTCTCATTTCACATTGAGCTTCTACAAAATAGAGTCAGAAAAATAATTTATATTTTTAAAACCCTCCGACATATTGCAGACGCGCGAATAGTAAAACAAGTTCTTTTTGCTTTATGTCAATCGAACCTTAATTATTGCATAACGGCATGGGGCGGGGCGCCTAAAACCATACTTCCAAAACTTGAAAGAGCGCAAAAAGCCATCCTAAAAGTCAGTAACTCAAAAGCTTCAAATTTCCGACGACAGAGCTTTACAAATCTTGTAAACTGTTGACAGTGAGGCAGCTTTTTATTCTAAACTAGCTTTTGCCCGCAACTTCGTCCGCGTGGAATAGTTACTTTGGGCTAACGTTAAATTTAACCCCGATTTTGAAGCATTCTTCATTGGCGCTCCGCTCCTATTGGCCTTAGCGTAATGATACAATATAGCTGTGCCCGCGACTCCGTCAGCGTAAGTTAATGTATTGGTAATATTGTTTAGATCACGTTCACATGAGGCTTAAGTACCTAGAAAACGCTTCGACCGCGAGACGCGTCGAGCGCGGCGACCGATTCTCAAAAATAATCCTTATAGCATGATTCAGTATTCACGCGCGATGGCTTATTATTATAAGCGTATTTCATGTATAACTTTGGTGTTTCTATACCGATTTATATGATTCTTTTTACGGTTTCGTAGCCGAATGGCAAAAAACGGAATCTTTATAGTTTCGACATGTCTGTCCGTCTGTCTGTCTGTCTGTCTGTCCGTCCGTCCGTCTGTCACAGCAATTTTATTCCGAAACTATTAGGACTATACATGTGAAACTTGATAGGTAGATGTATTCTGTGAACCGCTTTCCGATTTTGAGAAAAAAATTAAAAAATATTTAAAATAAAGGGGGGCTCCCCATACATGGAACTAAACCTGAAAATACTTTTTTCATGAAATCGATGCATGTGTGGTATCTATAGACAGTACTTTAAAAACGACATCGGGGTTTCTAAAACCACTTTTCCATAAAGTCAATCGTTTAAAAGATATAAGCTTCCAAAGTGGTAAAATGTGTGTGTGGCGGACACAACCTCTAACTTCTATAATAATGGAGTGAAAAATCTAAAAAAAAATATATGTCTGTAGATCTTAATATAAACTTTCAACCAAAATTAGTTTGAACGAAATCAGTTCAGCAGTTTTTGAGATACAGTATATTTTCTAAAACCGCAAATATAACTTTGTAATTCATACAAACACTATGAAAAACAAATTTATTCGGCGCAGTTGTAAAAAATGTAAAAAAGCCAGTTTTAAGAAATTTGTAAGGTTTTTTTTTTCAAAACAAATTTATTTGGCGCAGTTGTAAAAAATGTAAATAAGCTAGTTTTAAGAAATTTGTAAGGTTTTTTTTTCGTCAAATAAATTTGCATATTATATTATAGTTACTACGGAACCCTTCATGGGCGAGTCTGACTCGCACTTGGCCAATTTTTTTTATGGAATAGTTAATAATGTTAACTTTTTCAATTAGGGGTGACTGAGAGTGTTATAAACGTAAGAGTAGACAAATATTATAATCAGAAAGCTTCGAACTGCTAAGCTATCGGGAGTTACACGTGTTATTGTGAGTCAACCATAAAAGTTAGACATATGCTGTCGTGGGATATTTTTTATATAATTTTAAGGAGAACATTTCCGTCATGAAATGATTTGTGTAGCTTTAACCATTAAGGTTGCACACGCGACGGAAGCTTAAAAAATGGAGTAACTTCTCCCGTTTTCCCAACATTTCCCTTCACTGCTCTGCTCCTATTGATTGTAGCGTGATGAAAAGTATACTATAACCCGCTCAGGAGTATGAAAAATAATTGTACCAAGTTTCGTTAAAATCCGTCGAGTAGTTTTTGTTTCTATAACGGTTATACAGACAGACAGACAAAAATTTAACTGATTGCATTTTTGGCATGAGTATCGATCCTTAATCACCCCCTGATAGTTATTTTGGAAATATATTTCATGTACAGAATTGACCTCTCTACAGATCTATACTTATTATAAATCTGTAGAGAGGTCAATTCTGTACATGAAATATATTTCCAAAATAACTATCAGGGGGTGATTAGGGATCGATACTGATGCCAAAAATACAATCAGTAAAATTTTTGTCTGTCTGTCTGTCTGTCTGTATAACCGTTATAGAAACAAAAACTACTCGACGGATTTTAACGAAACTTGGTACAATTATTTTTCATACTCCTGAGCTGGTTATAGTATACTTTTCATCACGCTACAATCAATAGGAGCAGAGCAGTGAAGGGAAATGTTGGGAAAACGGGAGAAGTTACTCCATTTTTTACGCTTCCGTCGCATGTGCAACCTTTATGGTTAAAGCTACACAGAAATCATTTATGACGGAAATGTTCTCCTTAAAATTATATAAAAAATATCCCACGACAGCATGTATCTATCTTTTATGGTTGACTCACAATAACACGTGTAACTCCCGATAGCTTAGCAGTTCGAAGCTTTCTGATTATTATTCTGCTCCGAAATTTAAAACCACCACAACTTTGCAATGGAACTCGGCTAAAAGTAACCCAGTTGCAACAAAATATAATCGAGGCTCAAATTTTAACAGGTTGCGGTGCAGGAGAAACCGTCTTTATTCCCAGAATTCTCATAATACCAAATTATTTTCCATTCTAATTTAAAAGAACGCGATTCCCAGTATCGGTGTGTTATGCAATGACAATTAATAAGGCTCAAGAGCAGACTTTTCGTGTTGTTGGAGTAGATCTCGGTGTCAGTTGTTTCTCGCATGGTCAGTTGTACGTCGCTCTTTCCCGGGTTAGCAGTTCTAGAAATCTTTATGTTCACGTGCCGGACGGGTCAACTTTCAACATAGTTTACCCGGAAACTTTGCGCTGAAGTATTGTCGTTCTATAGGTACTTAAGCCTCATGTGAACGTGATCTAAACAATATTACCAATACATTAACTTAATAACACACAAGGAGTTACACGCTGACGGAGTCGCGGGCACAGCTATTAACAATAATATTGTGCGGTTCGGTATTGCGATATTTTTCAACAGTATTATAGATTGACATATTATATTTCCCTACTAAATTACGAAAGTTAATCTGTGTGTTACATCAAAATCACTGAACCGTGAGGAAGGACATAGGCTACTTTTTTTACGAAAAATGACGGAAACGTGGACGAAGTCGCGGGCAACAGCTATCTATGCTAATATATAAGGCTTGTAGCATACGTAGCATACCCTTCACTTTGATAACCAATCGCTCATACAATGCACAAAGGAATATTATTCTAAGTACTATAAATTAAATATAATGTCAACAGTTATATGAGACGCGGGCGGAGGGCCGCGCTCTCTCACACAGTGACCACTGTTTAACTAATGTAAACACTACAATTATATATACACAATTCTATTTTAATAAAGAACATTCATTCCACATTCATTACTGCGACTTCACGCCTTGTCATTGCTCTCCCTAACTTATTCTCCAAAGTGCTGTCTAAAGTAAATCTCCGCTACCTTATAAATAATCTCCTAAAGTAGTGCAAACCAAAAGCACTAAAGTAGTGCTACTTTAGCGCTCATCGTAGCACTACTTTAGTGCTCCATCGAAAGAAGATCTAAAGAGTTATCTTTTTTAATGTTTCTATTAAGTAGTAATTTTATTGATAGCTTTCCATATTTTCTTATTATTATTACCAGCTTCATTGAGTAAACTTTTTTCATATTCACGCTTTAGTTTATTAATAATCTTATTATAAAAATTACGATAACGTTTATATGTTATTTCATGAACTACATTATCCGGATTTTGTTTATATTTTCTGTGTAGTCGATCCTTGTTACGAGTACACTTAATGAGCCCCATAGTCATCCAAGGTTTTATTATTTTAGACCTATTTGATATATTTAACTTTTTTGTATTAGTTTGTATAATATTATTTATTTTATTTATAAATTTATCCATGGCAGTATTTGGGTTGGTCTCATCAAAAATTGATATGAAATCAGTGCGATCACAAGCCAACTTTATGGCTTCAAGATCAAGTTTAACTACTTGTTGTTTTGTCTGTTTATTAATGTTTTTTATTTCGGCGCAACAAAGTATGGGTGCATGATCAGTTATAACTATAAGGGATTCAATTATAAAAGTGGTTATTGGAATTTTAGTCTTTTTGCTCGTGTTGGTGTGTTGAAAGCTGGAAGTAGTCCATAAAGGGACAGGAAGTCCAAATAATCTGACAAGAAGCGATCAGAACTGTTATTAGAAATATTTATGTTGATGTCACCTATTATAATAATACTCTTGAAAGATGATAAACTATCTATTATTTTTTGGTTGGACACTAGAAAATTATTTATGGCTTTAAAACAAAATGGGCGGTATATCGCTAAGATAGCCACATCATTACCAATTTTAACGAGTAAGCAGTTTGCTTCCTGGATAATAGGTTCAACAAGAGAAGCTTTAATATTATTTTTTATATAAACTACTACCCCATCATTCTTGTTATAATGTGAAGATGTAGCCATACTTGAATATCCATCCAAAACTGGGAGATTTTGAACGCACGACATCCAGCATTCAGAAAGAACTAGAATGTCGCATTCAAATTGCAATCTCTGTAGGAGGATGTTAAAATGATCAAAATTAGCATTAAAGCTGCGGATATTTTGCGATATAATTTTTAAGTAGCAATTTGGTTGTTTCAGAAACGATGCGCAACATTCAGGTTCACAGCTAATTGTATCGGATATAGAATAGTTATCAATCTCAGACAGTAAATCTTTATCGAATTGTGAGCTTAGATTTCATAATGGTGAACAACACAGTTACGCTAATTTTGGTTATATGTTGTCGAATAGGTGACCTGTGGTTTATATTTTGAAAAAAACTTTGGAACAGTTGAATTATAGTAATCATTAAAAGTAGCGGAAAGTTTTTGCATATTAAGATTGTTTTTACTTATTTTAAAATCCTTAGTTTTCAGTATATGTGTGCTATATGTAAATAGTGGTTTGTTGGTAAGTGTATGGTTGTGTAGTACTTATGATTGTTAGTGATTTTGTGTAAGATATGCTGTGAGTTCACCGTTTTACATGAAAAAATAAATAAAAATAAAGTAACCTTGATATAATACTTGCATTATGTTTAAAGATGCAAACCAAAACTTATGACTTAGAGAATAGATACAAAGTTAATTGACATTTTAGCAAGCATCGAGTAGTGTCTATGGAAACAACAAGAAATGAGTCATAATGTCATATTAATAAGTTTTCCAAGTTGTCCCTCAGTTTTAATATGAATAGTAGGTTCCAATTCACCTTTTTTGACTAGAATCTTTCCATTTGAGGTCCAGCAGTATTTTAATTGGCCGTTTTTAATATAGTTTCTGGATATAAAGTGTAATTTTCTTGCACTCTGGGTCAAATATTCAGTGATGTACACAGGGGATGATCCATTAGCTCCCAGATTGCCACTGTTTAACTTGCCCTCCTTTGACTGGTTATATGTTTTAGCCGCTTTTAATGCCAATAACCTTGACTATTTGGGCGGAGCTAACGACCCCTCTCCGCGCAGCTCTCTGCTACCCGCATGCAACAGAAAAGAGAGGCGCGCTCGGCCCGCGCTTGCGCCGCCAGCATGCGTCGTCGCTTCGCCTAGTCTCGGCACAGAGTATCGAAATCACAGAAGGTCAAGTCATCGTGAAAGTTAAATTCATTTTTATTTGTACCGCATCAAAAGTGGTCAAATTTTGTTTTTATTTATTATCTATTGATATAGATGCACTTTGAGTATGTACTGTAGAAACTATACCTCTATTATAGATCAGCCTGGCTCGAAACATGAGGTAAACAACTTGATGTATCTTTTTAACTTAATTATATATAAATAAAAATTAATAGCTAAATGTGTTGCTAAGCGCAAAACTCAGGAATGGCTGGACCAAAACGGATTTTTTTTCGAAAATTCGTTATAGTCTGAGGAAGGTTTCTATTAAGAGAAAAATGGTAGGTAGGTAGGTAAGGTAGGTATGTAGGTAGGAACTTAGAGTAAGGTAGATAGGTAGTATAATTATTACTAGTGTATGTCATATTATTTGTTACATTTTTTATAAACAAATAGATTATAACTAAAATTCCCTGAAATTTAACTTTCTTTCACCAAGTATTTTTATTCTTTTGGTTGGTTGAACTTCTTCATCCTCATTTATTTCTCCGTGTTCACATTTATTTATTTTTAGAAATTTTGATAGCCATATAAAATCTTGTTCTATGTTTTCTTTTCGTCCTTCTTCGTTCTCGTTTTCTTCATTTTTCTCATCAATCTATTTTTCTTTCCTTAGTTCTATTTCCTTCTCTTTGTCGTTTTCTTCTTTCTCTTGTACATTATCTTAACTCTATCTCTCTATCTCAACTGGTGGCTTCGTCCGTACGAAGAGAAACCGGTGCATATCGGCTCAAGCCAGGCCTCGCTCAGACGAAGCGCACACACGCGCCTTGCTTGTAGTAGTGTACCTATCATAGCGCAGTTGTATGAAGCTTACCCTCTGTCCGTTTACTCTGTGCTATCTACTTTTATGCGAGGTAAGTAAAGCGATAGTTTATAATGAAATTTTGTTTGTAATATTTTTTTAAACCTCTCTTCATTCTTTTCTGCTTATTCCCATGGTTTACAAACTAAATTTAAACACTACTAAAACTGTAAAATACTATGAGTTTATAACACTAACACTACTTATAGATACATAGAATACTCTTTAACTTATAAACAAGAATCAGAAATAAAACTTTTTGACGAATCGAAAGTCGGTTCTATTTTTTGATAATAAGTTTTATTTCACGCTTTTTAGTGGGTCGGTTTGTAATTTATCTAGTTACAAAAGCCAAAATGTCAACTACTTATCACCTTTTACAAAATATTGCTATTCCCGGTGCAGAGCCGTTAATTTTTGAGGAGTTTTCCTGGTACATCACTATCAGCTCTACTTCACCATATGCATTGTGACGAGCATAAAGTGCTTAACATCTATATTCAAGTAATCTAATCGCAATCCACGAAATACTTATTATTGAGTAGTTTCGATGGCCATCTGGGGTCTTCGTCATCAGTTCCACTTCCTCAAATGGTGCTTTTCGAGAGAAACTAAACAAGGTACTATAAGAAATACCCAAAACGCTATATTTATGCCTATAATATTTGAAGAGTTCCCTCGATTTCTCCATGATTTTATCATTAGATCCAAACGTGACGACAATAGAACTAACTAGAATGTATATTCTTTCAAACAAAAAAGAATTTTCCAAATCGGTCCAGCCATCTGCGAGTAATGAAGTAACATCATAAAAAAAAAGTTCAAGACGAATTGAGAACCTCCTCCTTTTTCTAAAGTCGGTTAAAAAGCTATTCCACTATTTACAACATTAATTTTTGCAGTAATATTTTACGATATTACTTCGTAGTACTTGAGCTCTCGCAACGCGACGTACGTCCACCTAGCAACACGATGCGCCCCGCACTGAATTTGTGGACGAGTGCGGGGGTGATGTAAATGCTGATGATGATTTAATTGGACGCATTTTTAATTTATTGTAATAAAAATAATACATATTTGTAAAAAGTAACAAAACCAAATTATTTTCATTTGTATTGCAAAGCAGTAGTATATTTTTTTATACTCTTTTGATAAGAAATTAAGGAGTAAAATGGTTTCATCTCAATGATTTGGAGGTGATTTGGCATTTTTTTTTCTTATTATGTGATACCGATAGAAAAATTATGGCTAAACCAAATTACGGTTCATATCATGTAGATTACTAACAATTTTTTTCAGATGTAATTTCTCTGTAATTGCCGACGAAAAGTTGCTTCATCTGAATGCTGTTTTCAAGCTTTTTTCAAGAGAGCAGCCTTAAGACTTTATTTTTCGAGGTATTACTTAGTATTAAATTCAATGAGTATGGAGGGGTGGTTATCCTTCTTTCCTGGCAAACGGAAAGCGTCCTTTATACAGGAGATTGATACATCGGCTTCAATGGTTTTAAATAGGTTCGCAAGGTATTTGTCAAGGTCATTCTTGGATTCATTTTGAAGCCTCGGTAAATTCCTTAATTCAAGAAAATTAATATTAGAGATCCTTTGCATTTCCTCAATTTTTTCTTCGTGTGAAGAGAGAAGTGCCTTGTGTTCCTTACACTCCCTTTCTAAGCGATCACTTTTAAACTTCATATCATCATATTGTTTAGTCGTAAATGATAAGGACTTATCAATTTCCTGATTGGATTTTTCAATAAGTATAAGGGAATCTTCAATTTTAGTGAGTCTCTCATCAGTATCCATTTTAAAAGATGTGAACAAGCTTTTAATTTCGTGCATTATGTCGGTCTGAAGCTTGATAAACATTTGCTTCATGTCATCTTTAAAGCTTAAAAACTCATCATGGATGAAATATCCCAGGACGTACCTCTTAATCGTTTCACTGCCCTATTTGATACATAATTAGAGGGCGTTTCGGTTAAACCAACCGTAGGTAAATTAGGTTCCGAGTTGTTATCTGGTGTTCTCATCATTATTCAGAACAATAAAAGATATCAATTTTGGATATAAGAATCACTTTAGTACAGTAGTTTATTGTAGTAGTAGTTTATAAATGAGTGAATCCAGTAGTTAGTTTTGCATAAAGTCAACAGCCAAGCTCATTACTAATCACTAATCACGCAAACAGCGTCACATTGGTGGTTTTGCATTACCTTTATTCATGCGGAGCGCGGTCGGCCGGTAGCATTGCCGCCTCAGGTTCACACATTCGTTGTTTTGTTGTCGCAAACCGGTCTAACGATCGCACGCATATAGTGGGTACTTCACAGTCAAATCACTTTGCGCAGATTTTGTTCTGATTTAGATCACCAATTAATGCTCACTTGCACTGAATTTGTTTGTGTAAACATAGTTCGCACATGTATATTATGGTAAAGTTCACTTTATAGCAATAACCTGGTAAGTATTGTTGCGGTAATCACTTTTTAGGGTCCCGTAGCCGAATGGCAAAAAACGGCACCCTTATAGTTTCGATATGTCTGTCCGTCTGTCTGTATGTATGTCTGTCTGTCCGTCCGTCCGTATGTCACAGCCATTTTATTCCGAAACTATTAAGACTATACATGTGAAACTTAGTAGGTAGATGTATTCTGTGAACCGCTTTCCGATTTTACGAAAAAAGTAAAAAAATATTTCAAATAAAGGGGGGTCCCCATACATGGAACTAGAACTGAAAATATTTTTTTTCATGAAACCTATGCGTGTGTGGTGTCTGTAGAAAGGCCTTTAAAAATGATATAAGGGTTTCTAAAACCACTTTTTCATAAAGTCAATCATTTAAAAGATATAAGCTTCCAAAGTGGTAAAATGTGTGTCCCTCCCCCCCTCTAACTTCTATAATAATAGAGTGAAAAATCTAAAAAAATATATGTCTAGAGATCTTAATCATAAACTATAAACTAAACTAATAAACTTTCAACCAAAATTGGTTTGAATGAAATCGGGTCAGCAGTTTTTGAGATACAGCATATTTTCTAAAACCGCAAATATAACTTTGTAATTCATACAGACACTATGAAAAACAAAGTTATTTAGCGTAGTTGTAAAAATATAAATAAGCTAGTTTTAAGAAATTTTTAAGGTTTCTTTTTATTCGTCAAATAAATATACATATTATATTGTATTACTAGCTTTCGCCAGCGACTTCGTCCGCGTGGAAAAAAATTCCCCCGATTTTGAAACATTCATCATTAGTGCTCCGCTCCTATTGGTCTTAGCGTGATGATATATAGCCTATAGCCTTCCTCGATAAATGGGCTATCTAACACTGAAAGAATTTTTGAAATCAGACCCGTAGTTCCTGAGATTAGCGCGTTCAAGCAAACAAACAAACAAACAAACTCTTCAGGTTTATAATATTAGTATAGATTATAGTTACTACGGAACCCTTCATGGGCGAGTTTGACTCGCACTTGGCCAATTTTTTTGTATTTATTTTGTCGGAGCTCACAAATACACGACCGTACGCTACTGAGTCGGGGGGGGGGGGGGGGGGGGGGAATGAACGAAGGACTCCAAGAAGTATGTCAAAATCCACAGCAGAAGTGCAGTTACTGTGCTGTGACCAGTACGAAATCTAGATTGGAAAGGGGAAATTAGGTTGTGTGCTGTAAGGTATCTAGAAACTTGGCCATGAACAAGGAAAGGTAAAATGGAGATGGGTCTGAAGTGAGATAAGGATGTTGGATTGTTTATTTTGGGAACAGGTATTATATGTGCCTGTTTCCAGGCACTAGGAAATGAGCCAGAAAATAAGGAATAGTTAGCAATGTGAGTTAGAATGGGGAGCAATTGAGGTAGAATAGGTATTATCATCCTCGAACACACATTGTCATGACCAACACCCGAAGAGGAAATGGAAAGTAGAGATTTTTTAACATCATCTTCAGAAACAGAAGTCAAATTAAAAGTTGGGCAATTTGGTAAAGGCAAATCAGTGAGCTCTTGCAAAGTTGAAAAAAAACTTGACATTAGGTTCAAGAGAAACAGGAGGAAGAGAAAAGTCTCTATTAAGAGCACATATGTCAACATCTGCACAAGTATTAGAGGGAGATTTGCCGATGCCAACTGACTTTAGAAATTTCCAGACATCAGATAACTTTCTATCAATATGAGATTCGTGGAAATAGCGTCTTTTAGCATCTCGACACATACGATTGCAGCGATTACGCATAGCTTTAAGGTGATCAAAATTCTGCTCCGTGGATCTACGTCTATACCTACTCTTTGCTTTATCCTTACGAGCAATAGCATCTTTGATTTCAGCAGTAATCCAAGGAGCAGGATTATGTTTTACTTTAATTCGCCGACGCGGCGCATGTTTGTCATAAAGACCCAATAGCCATAGGCGTAGGATGGGGGGGAGCCGGCTGGGCCGTGCCCTCCCCAGAATGGTCTGGAACCCGAGAATTTTGACTAACAAACAATTATGGCTGAAAAATTTAAAAATCTGGCCAAGTGCGAGTCACACTCACTCATGCAAGGCTCCGTTATGCGTTACATGTTAAATTAATTTATGTGAAAATTTTCATTTCGTACGTTGAGAGTTAACGCAACTTTGATAAGCGATCATCGCTTCTACTACTGGGGGCCAGGCCCCCCCTGGGAAATATCTCTAAGTACATACGCCAATGCCAATAGCTCGGAATTGAAACAGCTGACTTTCTCGGCAATACTGGAGCTTTCAACTACGGAAGTCCAGTCGATATCACTTGCATCACTTGCTAACTCAACAAGATCTAGGCCATTGTATTTACGTAAATAGCAGAAGCGAGGTTTACGTTTGGGAGATCGGATACGATAGGAAAGAAAGATGAGGTCGTGATAAGAAAAGGTTGCAGTGAGCTGCCCAAACTCAGCAACTTTGCTAGATGAAGAGACAATCATTAGGTCCAATAGAGAAGGCGTGCACTTGGGAAAATTATGGGTCGCAGATAGAGGTAAAATTTCAAGATTAAAGGAGGATAAGAAACTACTTGTTCGTTATCTGGAGCTACATACTATAAATTCTAGTAACGTCGACGCTACTCAATTAGGGATGGGACACATTCGTAAAAACGTTTCTAACTCTTCATTTCATAGTTTTTTTTTATAGTTGATAGGCTTGCATTTGACCATAATCTCACCTGATGTTAAGCGATAATGTGGTCGAAGATGAAGCACGCTTGCCTAGAAGTAACCTATTCACTCTTGACTTAGAGACTCCCAGGTTATAACTATCAGGAAACACAGACTCCGGCAGGGAATTCAGTGGAGCCGTACGCACAATGAAAGTATTCCCAAAACGTTTCGTGCGTATGGATGGGATGTCCACCATGTAACGATGGCGCATCGCAGTTTGTCTTGTAGTCCGATGATGGAACGGGCTTGGCTGAATAAAACTGTGCAATTCCATCGCACACTCCCCGAAATGTAACCGATAGAAAACTGACAGGTTTGCAACACGTCGCCGATGTTCTAGGCTCTGGAGCCTTGTCTCGACCAGCTTCTCATTGCCGATGAGCCTTTTGGCCCGTTTCTTTATAGATTCAAGTACATCAAGCTGGTATTTGGCAGATCCGTCCCAGAGATGAGAGCAGTACCTACTCCATACACGACCGCACTTGCACTTGATACAGGTTGAGCAGCTGTTCCGGTGTGAAGTACCGTCTCACCTTTGCTAGGATTCCCAACTTTTTGGCAGCCAATTGATTGAGCCTTAGCCTCGATAAACGGATCAAAAGCTGGCATATATCATTCAGATTTTTTTTCGGACGGTTTATGTGTATAATTCATAAATGTTTAAGTAAGATTGCACAGAAATGTCGACGTTTTAACCACACGTAGCCTGCATCCGTCTGTAGTAGGTATACGGGTTGCTAATCACACCGCCTATTGTACACTTATTTTTATAAATGACAAGCTTCTGCCCGCGATTTCGTACGCGTGGGAAGGTTTTCCCGCGCAAATTCCGATCCCTTGGGAATTTCGGGATAAAAAGTAGCCTATGTGTTATTCCAGGCTGCCAACTATATACTTACCAAATTTCATTCAGATCCATTCAGTAGTTTTTGCGTGAAAGAGTAACAAATATCCATCCATCCTCACAAACTTTCGCATTTATAATATTAATTAATTAGTGGGAAGGATTAGTAGGATTGTCCTGTGTTAAGTTAAGGTGTACAATAAAGTATATAATAATAATAATAATCAGACTAATATTATAAGCCAAAAGTTTGTATTTGTTACTTCTTCACGCTCGAAAGGCTGAACGAATTTCAATTAAACTTGGTACACGGGTAGACCATGTCCTGGAATAGCATATAATATGTGTTATGATTTTTTCCCGAGACTATGTTCCCTTGGGATAACTTGCTACTTTCACGCGGGCGAAGCTGCTGGCAGCAGCTAGTAGTTAGGCCGTGCGCGCACTGCATTGCGTTTTGGAAACGCAAAATCTGTGAAGTATGGAGTGTCATAGAAGTGCGCGCACTGCGGTGGAATAAACGCGTGCGGTAGAGTCACTGGTGGCCCCTCGCTGCAAAATTGCGGTGAGTCTACGGCAAATATTTTGTATCGCATAGGAATGTATGTAGTACCGCGCACTGCGGTGAAACAAACGCACGTTTTGTCTGATAATGTTGCCATACATACAGATTTCTTTGTATTTATACATATTTTTGATGTGTGATACAGATTAGCACTCGATACAGATTTTTATCTAAATTTCACACTGTATTGATAGATAGACAACCTTTGGAAGGACTTTAAAAACTTTAATTAAAGTGGGGAGGGCAAAATTAGTGTACTTACTACTCATAAAAACAGAGAAAAAAAATATTATTAAAATATATAAATGCAGATAACTGTTACAACTAAAACAGAAACATTTTAAACATATTAAACCCATACATGACATCTATACAGACGACATATTGACCGTTGAACGAATCTATTCTTTATGGTTTTTTTTTTTGTAAACAACGTTAATTTAAATATTCTAATTATTTTACAATATTATTTTAATTAATTTCCGTAGTACATTATTTTAACATAGGCTGTCTATTGACGTAGTACTTGCAGTGTAAGAGCTTGAAATCGTTTTTTTGGCATCATCATCACAAAATATATGGAATTTTCTCTATAATACAAATACTTAATTAGAATGTTTAAATTAACTTTGTTTATAAAAAAAATAAAAAAATAACTATAAAGAATAGAATCATACAATGGTGTGTGTAACGTAATAAATGCGGTATCTAGGTAATTTATTTCGCCAAGTTCTGTCTTTAGTTGTACCAGTTAATTTTATCAATACAGTGTGAAAGGACATGGCCAATTTTACTATGGACGTCGGCATAGTTATCGAATTTAGTGTACACCAATGATTTTTGGTGTTTTATATTCGTGAATATTAACTCATTAAATTGCTATAAATAAAAAACTCAGAAATCTTGGCATTACACCAGACTAGACAAAAAACAGTTACAGTAAACCTTTTCATTCTTTATCAGATCGCTAGCAATAAGGTGTTTAGATTATAATTTCGCTATTAAACACTTAAAGGCGCTTTAAAATAGTGAACAGTTGTGAATTATTGCGTATAACTGATATAGTTTTAGTATTTAACTAATAAACAAAGTAAGGATTTTAAACTGAATATTGACTAACATTTTATTAAACTGGGTAATAGTCTCAAAAAATGTGACAATAATAACAAACATTAACATAACATCGCGCCTGTATTCCCCGAAGGGTTGGGCAGAGGTGTACCTATAGTACACCCAGATTTCACCAGTTATTTTGAGTACCACTTAATAGGGGGCGAGTCTGTTTCTATTAACCAGGCACAAATCCAGACTCCGGGCTGCTACTGAGAAATTCCTGATGAATAAACCCAATATCACTTTGCTCGACCTGGGAATCGAACTCAGGACCTCATGCTCAGCAGTAGCGCTTGCGACCATTAGACCAACGAGGGAAACACAGAATAAAACAAAGGAGTAAAAATTATTATTTATTTACTTATTAGAGAAAATAAACAAAAATATTTTGACATATAATTATTATATCTTAAATGCTTACGAAGATAATATACATTAGAGCAATGCAGCGATAGTGTTAATAAAGAGACCTAGGGAGGTCAATCAACCAGCTTGGATAGAACAGAGCATTTTTATTTCACCAATACACTAACCTGGATTAAGTGTAAATATAGGGCTTCAGTAATTACATAAATAACTGCTTTAAACATAACCAGACTTGTTAAAAAAAATACAATCATAGATTTATTTATTATTATTTTATAATTGTGATTATTGTTCCGTGAGAGAATTTCTGAGACATTTTCAAAGTTCAAAATATTAGCTTTTGACTTCATAATATTAATTGTCTTCTATATGGATAGCACTAAATGTAGAATGTGTCTCATTCATTTGAGGTAATAAATGCCATTGATCGCTGTACAAATGTGTTTCACACACTCTACAGCTGCGAGGAACGTAGAAACTATGTTCCTGCAAAAGCATTCTTTTGAGGGATTGCGGGACCAAATGTACCATTCTGTTTCTGCATTGTTGAAATATACTGTGAACAGATGTAATCGAAGCTCGCTTGTAATTAGGTAATGATATGGTATTACTTTCCCATGGCCCTCTTTGAACAGGCGGCAACGGTGGTGGCTCTGGTGGGCTAACAACTTGGCTAACATTAGGGGCTGCTGCATCATTATCCAAAGCCAATTCTTGCATGTCTCGTGATGAGTCATGCACTGCCTGTCTATTTGCTCGCATCCAACACACATGGCAAACATAGTTGTTTCTTGAAGGCTGAAAATAAACCACAGTTAGAATAAACACAATAATAAATTAATTCAATCATTAGATAATTCTTATGTTTATATAATTTTAGTAACATGGTTATCTTTTTAAATATCTCTTTATGTTTTCAAGTACTATGTTATAGTAAAATGAGCAGTACTATGTTACACATGCCTACTTTAGGCAAGTATATTATGTTAAAGATGAAAAATACATAAAACACATATATAACAATCATACATACATAGTATGAAAGCTCATTTTTTTATAGATTAATACAACTAGGTATTTATAATAATGAAAAACAAAATGCTTACCACATAATTAGTATTTTGTGATAATAGAACAGCCAGCAACGGAAAACCATGTTATGCCCCAGTAGTCTCTCTTGTTCACCAGTTTCGGTGTTTAATAATAATAAGCATGGATGACAAATAAATGTATCAAGAGGCAACTGAAAATAAGATGCACTGTAAGATTTCGCATACCAGAACTATATAAAAATAAATCAGGTTAAGTTTTTTCTAGTCCAATTTCTTACCTGGGTTGGGCATTGGTTATCCAACGCGAGTCTTGTTTGATTGTGTGCAGAAAGCGAGGATATGAGATGCCTCTGCAACCTTTGCATGGCTATTCCGCAGTTGATGCACCTCATATTAATCCACAAAACAAATCCACAACGCAATGTAAATCAGAGTCCAGTATTAATAGCAAGGTAATCGGGTGGTAGAAGGTACGTTGAAATAAGCAGGGGTCAAAAATATTAGAAAATAATCGCAAAAACAAACACAGGACGCAATGTAGAATCTGCAATTAATATGTATCATCTATGATCTGATTCTGCAATACCCAAGGATCTTCTACCTACTAACTGGATAGCTTACGAATGATTCAAAGAATACAGAAAGTCTTTCTTAACTGTTAAATAATAGAGTATAAACTTGCACGCATAAAACTGAAGGAACTATTCGTTCCGAGCGAGACAGTGCCGTGTGTGGACTGTGTCCCTTTCTTCTGTGTGGCAGATTAAAAATATTTATTTCAATGGTAATTTTTTCGACCTGTCTGTTGTAGTAATAACACCTAGTTTTAAACTTCTTTGGAATTCTATCTTTAAAATGAATTACCATTATTACTGTATGCATATTAATGAAAATTAAAGTTATTTTACCATGCAAACACAAGATGTTTAAACCAAAAAAAAAATGGAATTTGTAAGAATTAGTAGTGATATATTATGCTATACCTGGCAATGACTACATTGCCGTCTGACGTTTACTTGACATCTGTATGTTTGTAAATTTGAATTATATTTAATTTTGTGAGTTTTCGTAATATTAAAGTGCAAGTTATTGTAACCATGGTAAGAACGTGTTTTGTGGTTAATTGCAAGAGTGAAAAGTGTACCCCGGGTCTGGAATTTCCTTTTTTAAGTAAGTTTTGTGACTTTGTTTACAAATTGCATTTAGGGTGACTATGTTTTCAATGTAAAAGTGGATGTTGGTGTTTCTTTATTTATTATTTTTCTTTCTTCTCATTATATATTTTTTTTTTTATTTTAAGCTTTCCTAAAAATGATGATCTTCGAGACCGGTGGCTCAGTGTTCTACACAGAAAAGGGTCAGAAACGGTTCTAAAATTTGTAGCCGCCATTTCAAGCCCGAAGAAATATTGCATTTCGAAACAAGATCATATGATGCAATTCCATCCATTTTCCCTAAAGTAAGTTATCAGTCTTTACAAATGACATGAAGATAACGGTTTGAAATAGAATATGAGCATAGCAAGATGAATTTTCATTTTGAATCTATCTTAACCATAAATACTAAAATTTTGTTCTCATCAATCTATTATTATTTTAGATTCCTGTTAAAGCGAAACAAATAAATGTTTTAAGTACTATAATATTAAAACCCACTAAAAAAAGAATATACAACTTGTACTGGGCACATTCAAAGATCAGTAAGTGAAAGTTATGAAAGGAGTCAAATTAATAAGCATAAAAGTCGACATTTTTGTTGATTTATTTACTTTTGCTTAGCAAATTAATGGCAAAAATATTTTATATCATTTTGGCCAAAAACTCAGCTACGCAAACTTGCTTACAAGTGTAGTTTATTATATTAATAATTACTTATAACTTAATTACTTAACTTTTATCCACTGCAGTTAGTTAATGTCGACAAATAATAATAATAATTCATAATTTAAAGATTATTTCCATACTTTTAACTAATAATAGTGTAATACATTTTTTAGGGTTGTGTGTCAAGCCAATCTTGTAACAAACCTGCAGCTGCAACATATGAGGAACTAGAAAATATAGAACCAACCTAATAATAATAACCTTATAATTGTCATTCGATCTGCCTCCTTCATGTTTAGAATTATGTATGTTAATAATATTGATTTCTAACCTTAAATAGCACATGTGGTGTTAGCCTGTAATTAATTGTTACACTTATAAATGTAATATGACTGTTTCATACAAATGTATAGTGTAAACAATTGTAGGTTAACTAACCTAAATAAATATATACATAAATAAATTATATCTCTTCTGTTATTCTTTCTATTTATAATCATCGTTTTTCATGAAGGGTTTTAGTAGTTTTAATTATATATAAACATTGCATCATTTTATTTTTAGTCTACTGGTTCTGACCGTACAAGTGTCGAATAAACGTAGATTACCAATTAATGCACGTTTGTTTGGACGTCTATACCACTGCCTATCAAGGCCAAGCCTTCGAAGAATTGCCAGCTGGTGATTCTGTTATTAATTCTGTATCTGCAATAATTGTATTTGTATCACGGGTCTTAACCACTTTGAAAGTTTATAATTCCACGCAATAAAGTCTGCTTAACAAAACCAATTTTGCGTTTAGCCCGTATAAGGAAGGGTTTATTATAGAAATTAGCGCGCTCAATATAAGTTCCTCAGATATATATTGAGAACTAGCTTTTCACCCACATGGAATTCTGTTATATCGCGCTACCGAGCAATTTTTTTTATTTATAATTGAATTTATTTCTTTCTTTCTATGTAATACGTTAAGAAAAAAACCGGCCAAGTACGAGTCGGACTCGCGCATGATGGGTATTTTTATAGGTAGGTAATGAATGGTACGGAACCATTACCTATAAAAAGCGCCAAAAATATCACAACTGTTGTATGGGAGTCTCCCTTAAATATTTATTTTAATTAATTTTTAGTATTTTTTGTTATAGCGGTAACAGAAATACATCATTTGTAAGGTTAATAATAAGTGTCTTAAAAAAACCTGCAAATATTGCATCAAATAAAATTGTCCTTACGTTTATCGTGAATTGATATCCACACTACTAGAAAGAGATAGCTAGGTCCTTCGAGGGTATACTCTTCGGAACGGATTTGAGCTTCGCGTCCGCATTCCAGTTTAGGTACAAGTTCCTTGGCAATACCATAATATTGACATTTGACATAGACAATGACACATTGTCAAACAAGTAACGCGTTCCGTTTTCCGATTTTTTTTGTGTGAAATATTTAAAAACTGTCTTACGCATCAATATTATGAAAAGATAATTTTATTAAATGCCAAAAATACCAACGAAGACAGTTTCGTATAAATAAAATGTTTTTAATAATAGCGTTTTGTCGTCCATATCACACGTCTATGTGATATATGCAAGTAGTATGCTTGATGTGGAACACCCATTATTATATTTATCTTACTCTATGGTCCATTATGGCGAACGTTGACAAATGGTACTTTGAATTCATCTTGATTACTAATTATTTTGAAATAAACAGTGACGAGATCAGAGAGGTTAAGAACTACGTATTAAATCATTTTTCTATTTTTAATATACAATATTATTTACTATGTATGTGTACATGGAATGTACTTTTTTGTCCATGTCATTTGTATAAAAATCTGTATCGAGTGCTAATCTGAATCACACATCGAAAATATGTATAGATACGAAGAAATCTGTATGTATGGCAACATTGTCAGACAAAAGGTGCGTTTTTCTCACCGCAGTGCGCGCACCTGAGATTGCGGTAATTCTACTGGTGCGGTAGAATTACCGCAATTGCGGCCACCGCAAGGCAGTGCGCGCACGGCCCTAATAAAGATAACATCACATAATGTAAACCGTAACACATCAATTTCTGGATATTGACCTCAAAAAAAGTAATTTAAATATTTCAGATTTCCCCAAGATCCTCTTATTAAGGAAAATGGATGTTTATTGGGTCTTCAATATTCCAAAACATAATCTATCATCATTTAGGAGAATTTCCTACGTCTAATCACATTACCGACTTAATGAAAGCCATCACGGCAAAATATATTAATATACGCTTTCATCACCTAATAAATTAAACATAAAACCATCAAAACAGCAATTATTAAACAAATATCTATTATTTCAAGGTCAATCAATATTTTTAATACTATCTATTATCGTTTCATTGAACACTAGCTTGTGCCAGCGGCTTCGCCCGCGTTAAATTAATACTTTATTATATTTATAATTTATAGCCTATCTATAGCACTCAAGAATAATGCAGTTACATATTGGAAAAAGAATTTTCAGAATCGGTTCAGTAGTTTCTGAGATTACCCCTACAATACAAACTTACAAATTTTACCTCTTTAATATTAACACAGACTGTATTTTTTTTATGAAGATGATCAATGTTTTCCATTACTGATTATTACATTATTAATTATTACATATATTATTACATATGCTTACACGAATAAAATACGTAACATCGATATTTGTCTACATCTCTATCTGAGTGGCAAAAAACATTACATGTGCATGCAAATATGACACCTATTTCAAAGAATTTAGCATTCCGAATAGAATAACTTGGTTACAGCCCCATCTAGGGTTGAGTAGCTGAACTTGTTGTAAATTGTTCGATTCAAGTTTTTTTAAACGATAAACGCCTTTATTGATTATGTCATGTCAAATAATAACAACTTTCGGTCGTTGTAATAAGACTCAACTTTTGACCGCATTAAGATGATTTGTTAAAGTTGCATTTCAACTTTTTAGCCAATTATATCACTGTTTTTTATGTGTGTAATGGACAATTTGATTTGCAAATGGGTGAGTTTGGCGACACTCGTTCTCGTTTTGAGAGAGTGTCTTCTACTTAATTTTCTGTTCTGTGGATTGACCCTTTTAAATTGTTCATGTCTGTCTGTCCATCCATACGTCGCAGACATTTTATTCCAAAACTACACACATCAACACCGCATATCAAGGGATATTTTCAACCGACGACAAAAAGAGGAGGTTATCAATTCGACGCGTATATATATATATATATATTTTTTAATGTATGATCATCGAGTACTCGAAGACGGCTGAGCCGATTTGGAAAATTCTTTTTTTGTTCGAATGGGTATACTTCGAAATTGGTCCCATTATCACCAAAGTCAGGATCTGATGATGGGATCCTGGAGAAATCGAGGGAACTCTTCAAATATTATAGGCACACCTATGGCGTTTTGGGTATGTCTTATAGTAACTTGTGCAGTTGCTCTCAAAAAGTACCATTTGGGGAAGTGGAACTGATGATGAAGACCACAGATGGCCGCCGAAACTACTCAATAATAAGTATCGAGTGGATTGCGATTCGATTACTTGAATATGGATGTTAAGCACTTTATACTCGTCACAATCCATATGTTGATGTAGAGCTGATGGTGAATTACCAGGAGAACTCCTCAACAATTAACGGCCCAGCATTGGGAAAAGCAATATTTTGTAACAGGTTATAAGTAGTTGACATTTAGGCTCTTGTAACTAGGTAAATTAAAAATCATCTAACTAAAAAGAGTGAAATAAAACCTTTTTAACAAAAAATTAAACCGACTCCCAAAAAACACTGCAATGTGAAAAATAACTTTAATTTCGGAAGTCGGTGCCAAAAACGAAAAACAAAACTAAAGACACCGACTATCGAAATTAAAGTTATTTTTCACTTTGCAGTGTTTTTTGGGAGTCAGTTTAATTTTTTGTTAAAAAGTTTGAATGTATTATGTTCTTAAACTCAAAAAATACTGGCCAGTTTTAAAATCTTTTGAAGAAAGCTTATTTTGTAAGCCTTTTGAACGATTCTAAATATGAATTTGAGAAAATAAATTAAAAACAAAAGATTTACGCGGCATAATGGTAGCGAAGTCCGAAGGTTTCATTTACCTACAGTAGTTTTTGGCTATTTTTTGTGTCAAATTTAAGGTTTATAACAACTTATCGGTTAATTTCGAATTAATGTTATTGTGTGCATCATGCAGCGGCGCCATTTAACGAGAGAGGAAATGTTAAAGCTTTGGTTTCCTAGGAAAGCGGTGTCGTCATATAGCGGCCGTAATATTACGGACGCAAAAAGGCGGCCGTCTTTACGGTGACGACATGTGGAAAGTTCCACGGCCGTTTTAACACAGTCTGCTTCATCGCTATCAATGAAACGTTCACGAAACCATCTCAACGACAAGACGGCCGTCATGCAAATGGCGGCACCGCTTTTTGACGTTACGGCGTCAGTTACCGCTCTCTAGGAAACCGCGCCATTTTGTTTACATAGACAACGTTCTAGTGACGTCATTCACCGCTGTATTACGGCCGCTATATGACGGCACCGCTATCCTAGGAAAACAAAGGGGGGCATTAGGGCAGTAGGCATGCTCTAAGCTGGGGCTACTCAACGGAGTATTGCTGAGGAGATTGGAACAAGACAAAACGTGATATCCAGGTTATGGTCACGTTATCGTGCTACGGGTGAAGTGGCTGAAAGACACTCAGACGGGAAGCGCATAACCACTCACAGACGAGACCGATTTTTGCAAGTTACCGCGAGAAGGCAATCAAATGTTACGGCCATACAGTTGGCTCAGAGGCTCCAGTCAGAGCACCAGTTGCTTGTGAGTGACCAAACTGTGTGGAGAAGGCTGCATGAAGTTAACCTTCATGCTCGCAGACCGCTTCGTACTCCAGCACTACACCGAGAAAATCGTGGACGACGACTAGAGAGGGCTCGTGAACATTTGCTCTGGGAAGATAACCAGTGGTCTGTAGTTCTGTTTACCGATGAATCCCGGTTCGGTTTTCATCCTGATACACGTAGAGTACGTGTTTGGCGAATTCCTGGTCGTGAGAACCGTGTGCAACCATACCACGGCAGGACAATTATGGTTTGGGCGGGAATTCGTGTTGGTGTAAGAACAGACCTCGTTTGGATCAGAAACACAATGACGGCTGAAAAATACCGTAACGAGGTGCTAGTACCAATAATCTACCCCCATCGACTACAAATGGGCCAAGAATTCACGCTCATGCACGATAACGCCCGTCCGCACACAGCGAGAGTGGTGACGAGCTGGCCAGCTCGATCGCCTGATAAACCCCATAGAACATGCGTGGGACATGCTCCAAAGAAGGGCTTTGAGGAATTTCCCTGCAATCATTGCGACGGAAGAGCAACTTTTTTTGCATCTTAGCTGGACCTGCGACAATATAACGCAGGAAGACTTGGATAATTTAATCCAAAGCATGAAAAACCGTTGCAGGACCGTTATTAACGTCATGGATGGTTTTACCGACTACTGATTTTTCACATAACTGTTAAAAACAGATTAATTTTTCCTTATTTTTAGGGTTCCGTAGCCGAATCTGTCTGTCTGTCCGTCCGTCCGTATGTCACATCCATTTTATTCCGAAACTATTACGACTATACATGTGAAACTTGGTAGGTATATGTATTCTGTGAACCACTTTCCTAAACCTATGCGTGTGTGGTATCTATAGACAGGTCTTTAAAAATGACATCGAGGTTTCTAAAACCACTTTTTCATAAAGTCAATCATTTAAACGATATAAGCTTCCAAAGTGGTAAAATGTGCCTCCCCCCCTCTAACTTCTATAATAATGGAGTGAAAAAAAAAGAAAAAAAAATATATGTCTGTAGATCTTAATGTAAACTTTCAACCAAATTTGGTTTGAACGAGATCGGGTCAGCAGTTTTTGTAACATGTTTGTGCATATTTTATAAAACCGCAAATATACTTTGTAATTCATACAAACACTATGAATAACAAAGTTATTTGGCGTAGTTGTAAAAAATGTAAATAACCTCTAGTTTTAAGAAAGTAAGGTTTTTTTTTCGTCAAGTAAATATGCATATTATATTATAGTTCCAACGGAACCCTTCATGGGCGAGTCTGACTGGCACTTGGCCAATTTTTCACTTTTTCTTGAGAAACACATTCATTAGTTTTACCATTATTTCACGTGTTTTCTTTATTTGAAAAAAAATTGTTTATGCAAAAAAAATAGTTTTATTCTGGAGTGTGGTCTGATAAATGGGCTTTATAAAAACTTTTTACCAAAAAATTAAACCGACTTCTAAAAAACACTGCAAAGTGAAAAATAACTTTTAATTTCGGTAGTCGGTGTCTTTAGTTCTGTATTTTCGTTTTTGGCACCGACTTCCGAAATTAAAGTTATTTTTCACATTGCAGTGTTTTTTGGAAGTCGGTTTAATTTTTTGGTAAAAAGTTTTTATTTCACTCTTTTTAGTTGGTCGATTTATAATTTACCTAGTTACAAAAGCCTAAATTTCAACTATTTATAACCTTTTACAAAATATTGCTTTTTCCAATGCTGGGCCGTTAATTGTTGAAGAGTTCTTCTGGTACATCACCATCAGCTTCACTTCACCATATGCATTGTGACGAGCATATTGTGCTTAATAACCATAATCAAGTAATCGAAGCGGAACCCATGAAATACTTATTATTCCTACTTACATATTGAGTAGTTCCAGTGGCCATCTGTGGTCTTCATCATCAGGTCCACTTCACAAATGGTGCTTTTCGAATGCAACTACACAAGTTACTATAAAAAATACTCAAATCACTATAGGTGTGCCTATAATATTTGAAGAGTTCCCTCGATTTCTCCAGGATCCCATCATCAGATCCTGACTTGGTGGCAATGGGACCAATTTCAAAGTATACCCTTTCAAACAAAAAAGCATTTTCCTACTCGGTTCAGCCGTCTTCGAGTATCGATGAACATACATTAAAAAAAATATACCTATACATATATATATATGCGTCGAATTGATAACTTCCTCCTTTTTTTGTCGTCGGTTGAAAAATATATGCATGTTGTATGTTATTTTTAGTAAATTGAGTAAATCCAAAATATCCCTAGACAGTGTTGAGGTGTGTATTAGGACTACACAGTCATGTGAAACTTGGTACTTAGGTAGATTAATTAATCCTGTAAACCACTTTCCAATTTAAATACAAAAATAATTTAGGAGGGCTTCCCATACTTGGAACTGAAACTAAAATATATTTTTTAATTAAACCTATATGAATGAGGTGTCTATAAAGAAGTCTTTAAGGATTCTAAAACCATTATTTCTTAAAATTAACCAGTTAAAAGATAGACAATCCAAAGTGGCAATGTGTCCCCTCTCAACTTATAATAATAGTGAAATATAAAAAAATGCTGTAGATCATAATGAAAACTTTCAACGTAAATTGGTTTGAAGAGTCTATGAGCAAATATAACATTGTAAAAAAAATTATTACTTCATGGGCGAGTCTGACTCGCACTTGGCTAATTCATTTTTAATTTATCCTGTCCACGCCAATGAAATGCATACTTATTTTAAGAGAGAACTTACTACATGCCACAGCTTTTTGAGAAACTCCATAAACCTCAGACTTTATGACACTTAGTGTCAAGTTTAGCAGAAGCCGAATTTTCGGTTTGACACTAACAATGTAATACTTCCTATAGCTCAAGAATTATCCAGACTCAGGAGCTGTTTGTACTTGTTCTCAAATGACTAAAATGAATATAATGGCTGATCCATTGAATGATGGGAACTGTTCTACAAAGACAATTTGCGACAGTGTTATTTGATTTATTTATTTTTGCTAGTTATACATTGGTAAAAATATTTAATGCTATGAAAAAATCTGACTTAGCATTTGGTTTGTAACATATTCATGCATAACAGATGCATGGGAACTACTGTAATAATCATATAGTTCCCAAATTGACAAGCTACTTGATAGGTTGTAGCCATTATGAGATTACATTACATACATTAGTTATAGTGTTTTAGAGAAACATTTAACCTGATGCAAAGCTTGGAAATGAACCAGTAGTACTTTATCTTATGTTCCTAAGAAATTAAAATTTCCTACATATTTTACACTTGATCAAGTTAAACTATTAAAAATTAAGCAATTTTCTGTCAATTGAAACCAGTTAAGACAAAATACACAGAAATAAAAAATAATTACTCAAAATTTCAGACATAGAATTCAAGTTTGAAATACTTTTGCCCAGAAATATTAACAGCGAAAATGCAAATAATGTTTCACAAGAGGTCACAATAAAAAAATAGTTGTATCATAGCTTGGGCATATAAAACCACTTACCTAAACCAAGACTTGAGTAAAACTAGCCTTAATAATATAAAAGCAAGTTTAACTTTTTTTAAAGGCCACAATAATTTAGGTAATATGATAAATAAATGGGAGTTATTACCCTCTATATGGGTAATTGAAGAGCTATGAGAAATGAATTATTACTTATCACCCAATCTACAATTATTAAAACAAAGTAATCATACACAAAAAACTAACTCGGAGCACAATAAATGCAATAATACAAATCTAAAATAAACATTAGCATAGTATTACTTAAATTGAGGTCAATTTTGATGCACATCATCATTGCTTATTTGGGAAATCAAGTGAAACACATAATATTATAGAATAGTGTGGTTTAAGATGAGAAATAGGTAGATTGGGTCTATGGAGAAAAAAATTCAGGAGAAACTAGAAAGTGCTTCCCTCTGGTGGCTGTGACAGCTTCATGTTCTCCTTCAATGTCATGAGACGTCTCAGTTCCTGCAGAACTGTCTTGATTGTGTAGTCACGTTGCCATCTAGCAAGAATTGGAACTTGTCTATTGTCCACCTGTACAAAAAATATGATAGTAAAGTTACAAGTACAATGGTATAGCAAAAATAAATTGGTCTAGGTACTACTTACAAGCCCAGTCTGACTGTTGACACAGTTCATGTTGATTCTAGAAATAAAGCGAGCAGTGGGAGGTTCATCAGGATATCTGGTACCACACTCAACTTTTAGTGAATACATCCTATTTTCATAAGGCGTCTGAAAAAGAATGATCAATAAAAGAATGAAATACACATGAATAGTTTTGTAAGCTTGATTATAAAATACAACTAAATTTTTACCCTAGGGGGGCCAATTATCATGCCAGTCCAATGAGTAAGGGTCATGTCATCATCACTCTCCAGGCCCCAAGATATGGTACCATCGCCCACTCCCTTTTGGCCTTGTTCAAGTTCTTCTAGAAGACGAAAGTTTCGAGGAACCACTGCCCAAAAAAGGATTATGGTTACAATGATGCAAGAACAAAACAGTCGTAAAGCACATAGTAGTTATGCACAACTCTCTACAAAATAAATCTGTTCGTCAAATGAAACAAAAACTTACCAACGCCTGATGACGGATTCGCCATGATCACAATTTCACCGGCGCGCACTACCTAGCGACTGAAGTGTATAGTTTTAAGATTTAGAAAGCAGGCATTTACCATGCAAATTTTTTACTAGCTTTTAGAAGCAGAGGTTCCAATAACTAATAATTACAACAAGTGATAAAATTTATTCCCATTTATTCCTTGATTTTTTTTCACTCAAAGAGTAAAAAAAGGAAGGTTAGCAGTTTTTTGTTGACTTTGACAAATGTCATTCCTCTATACTCTATGCTATGTGATATTAGTTTTTGAATCGCTTAGACTCGATTATCCTTGGTCATCCACTACCATACATCATAATCAATCATTTCTTCGTGGAACATTATTGCGTATTATATAAATACACAGCTGTTATTAGATCTGGATGCCAGAAAAGACTTTATACAAACAAGTCAAAACAATTATGTTAGCATTTCATTGAGATCCTCTGCAACTCTAAAGCCGGATACACATGCTAGAGCTGTATTTGCTAGTGATTATCTGTCCACATTTTGCCGATTGATCCACTGATTTTAAAGCGACATTGTTAATATGTAATTGCGTGTAATGCATTGTTTGCTCGCATTTCAGTAATTGTTGATTTTATATAATAATTATAACGCAATAAAAACTATAATAAACCAAAACTGTTATGCATGGGCAAACGAGGTTGGCGTGGTCTAAGTTCGTCTATGTTCTATATTGCGATATTATATTCCTGAATAGCACATTCCAAAACACTTCTCAGTAATCTCAGTTGTTCATTACACTAGGTACTTATGTTACTAGCCCTGACACTATTCTCATTGTGCCCGCTCACCTGCTTTCGTGCGACGACAAGGCGTCACTGAAAACATGGGACGTTCACGTACACCGCACGGTGGGCTGAAAAACGGCTTTCATAGACTTAGGCATTTTATTTTGCAAGTGCCAGTTTTTGTGCCGGATATCACTTCTATTTGTTATAACAATATACAAAAATGACACCAGAATTGATTCTGCACAAAAACGAAGGAATTATAATTTTTTTACGAAAATTTTGTATGGAGCTAGTATGAAAAATCGAAATATCTCTGAAACGGCAGCGATAACCGTAATATCCTTATAGGAGGTTTTAGTACTAATTATTTATGATTTTTTGACATACGTTACATAATGGTTGTAGATGCCTTTTTTTTTTTTTAAATCGTCAAAATATTTTTATTTATTTTTACATATTAAACGTTCCTTTTAGTGTTTAAGTTGAAGAATTCAGAGCTTTAACAACTCTTAACATAAAATAGCATCACCCCTATAGACCTGAAGGACTAGACAGAGGTGTGTAGTATCTTGTTGATCTTGTAAGATTTCCAACAATACCAAATAGTTGAATATCAGTGTCAAAGTGCCCATGCTGTCGCTTCTTTTAGAAAGATAGGGGAATGAAATTGTTAATTGATCATACCCTAAAAGTATGATTACAACATAACCGGACACATAATAATATAGACACAAAAGGAATTTTAAAACCTTGCATACGTTCAAAATACAAAATAACATATTGTGTAGTCATCTAATGAGTCTGATGACAAGTAATTAAGTAATTAGAATGATGGTTGTAGTCTTCTGATTCTAATGAGCCTATTAAGTGATTAAATGATTTGAAATATCTCGCAACAATACCAACTAAGAACTGCATTCACCTTTTTATAATTAGTGAGCTAATGTGATTTGCTAATGTTGATTAGTTCTACTATGAGTTCTACGAAATGTTTTTGACGATTATAAATTTTTATTATCATATCTTTTATAACTTTAATGAGGGTAGTTAACTAATTATTGACTTTATACAATAAAAGGGCTATAATTTTGTTCCATAATTTAGATTGTTCACAACCGTGTAACTGCTAACACTAAAACTATTTGCTTTGCGACTACAAAATCTTAGAATGGAAAGTTTAATCACCAACTTAGATTTGTTTGTTCTTCTAAAAAGTGAGTGTCCTTCATTTAATCATGAAGTATTGTTTAGTGCAATTGTGTCCCGCATAGGCGATTGCCTTTCTGCCGAAGATCAAGTAACTCTCAAAGAATTTTGCCGGAGATTCACGCGAGCTGCTTTAAACAGGTGGCAGAAATCTAAACGATTCTTTGATAAGTTTAGAAATACGTACGGAGAGTGGTTGCAAGCAAATATTGATTGGCCGAGTTGCGTGCAAACTTTAATAAATCAAGAACCAACTGTTGATGAGATACCAAGAGCACGCTCAGTCTCTCCAGAACCTTCGACATCATCGACTGTTGGAACAATGACAAAAAGGTCCCGAAAACCATTCAAAGATCTGGGAAGCAAACAGAAAAAGAGAAGATCTAGTGAGCACATAGGCGAGGATTCCTGTGAATTGGCATATGCAGCTGCAGCACGTTTAAAAGAAGAAGGTTATGAAGATATCGCATCTGTAATCAATTATATGATCAAAAATCCAGAAGCTGCCGTTAAAATCAAGGAAAGCATTAAGAAAACAGTAATATTTACACCAGAGAAAGCACTTGGATTGCTTCTTTCACTTAAGCTTTCAAAGTGGCAATATATTACGTTGCGAGAGACTGCCATTCGGGAAGGTGCTAAGGATATTTACCCATCCTACTATAAACTGCAACAAACTAAGCTTGCATGCTACCCTCCTAATCAATCAGTATCAGTTACGGATTCATCAGCTAGAATTACACTTCAAGCTTTACTTGACATCACGGTGAAGCGGATTCTTCAAAGTCTTTCTGATAATGTGGAAAATAAGCAGTTAAAGCTGATATCGAAGTGGGGATTTGATGGTGCTTCCAATCAAAGCCGATACAAGCAGAAAATGGACGGCGAGCATGATGATTCAAGCATTTTCATGACCTCCTTGGTGCCACTGAAACTGACAGATGGAGATAATACTATATGGACAAACCCGAAACCATGCTCAACTTTTTATTGTCGTCCGGTTCAGTTCACTTTTGTAAAAGAAAGCCATGCAGTTGTCATTGATAACAAAAGAAAAATGGATGAGGAAATTGAGGCCCTTAACCCCACAGAGTGCATTAATAGTAACAGGGTGACTCATAAACTAATGATGACAATGATCGACGCAAAAGTCTGCACGTACCTTTCTGAAGCTAGTTCAAATGCATCATGCTACCTGTGCTTAGCAAAACCAACAGAAATGAACCACTTAGATGCTGTAACATCAAAAACTGTGTGTTCTGACATATATGAATTTGGCCTATCATCCCTACATGCCCGTATAAATTGCATGGAATGTCTGTTACACATTGCGTACAGACTTGACTTCAAACAGTGGGCAGCAAGAAGTAATGAGCATAAAGATATGTTACAAAACAGAAAAAAAAAACATTCAAAATAAATTTAAAGAGGAGCTCAATCTGTTAATTGATATAGTAAAACAAGGCTCGGGAACTACCAATGACGGGAATACCGCAAGGAAGTTTTTCGAGTTTCCCAATAAAACTGCAGCTATTACTGGGTTGGATCAAAACCTGATAAAAAGATTTGCTGTTATTTTGCAAGCAATAACATCTGGTGAGAAGATCGATGTCATCAAATTTAAAGATTTTGCTCGCAAAACAGCAGAAAAGTACGTGGAATTATACGACTGGTACTACATGTCATCAACCGTACATAAACTATTAATACACGGAGCTGACATAATCGAAAAAAATGATATTGTCCCGATTGGGACTCTCTCGGAAGAAGCCTCAGAGTCTCGAAACAAAGATTTTAGGAGGTTCCGGGAACATCATTTGCGGAAAAGAAGCAGGCAAGATTCTAATCAAGATATCCTAAATATGCTTGTTGTTTCTTCGGATCCTTTTCTAAGTGCACAAAGGCCGAAGTTAGATGCCAAAAGGAAGACAACATTTTTGCTGAAACTCTCGACCTAATACAGTTTCCGGAAACTGAGTTCGAGTTTGTAGGTATATCCGATCTGGATTCTGACTCGGAATTGGAGTCCGACAACGAAAGTTGTAAAGAAAATTTGTAAAATTTAATTATTTTTCTTTATGTTCTTTTGTTATTTATGTTAGTTTATTGTACCAATATGTTTAGTTAATAATTTCATAAATTATAGTTTCAAATATGTATTTTGTATAATTGAATTTATTAGATATTATTTTTGTTACTTCTGTTTTATTTAAATTACCTATCAATAAAAAGTTTATATACAGTCTTTTTTTTTCACATATTCTTAATATTTGGGGAAAAAGCATGCTTCCTAACGATGTTCTTAACTTTGACACAGTTCATGGATCGTTTTGAACAGTTTCATATGTTAAAATAAATAATGTTAGTACTATAATCCCCTATAAGGATATTATTATTATTATGTGTCCGGTTATGTTGTAATCATACTTTTAGGGTATGATCAATTAACAATTTCATTCCCCTATCTTTCAAAAAGAAGCGACAGCATGGGCACTTTGACACTGATATTCAACTATTTGGTATTGTTGGAAATCTTACAAGATCAACAAGACACTACACACCTCTGTCTAGTCCTTCAGGTCTATAGGGGTGATGCTATTTTATGATAAGAGTTGTTAAAGCTCTGAATTCTTCAACTTAAACACTAAAAGGAACGTTTAAATATGTAAAAATAAATAAAATTATTTTGACGATTTTTAAAAAAAAAAGGCATCTACAACCATTATGTAACGTATGTCAAAAAATCATAAATAATTAGTACTATAACCCCCTATAAGGATATTACGGTTATCGCTGCCATTTTAGAGATATTTCGATTTTTCATACTAGCTCCATACAAAATTTTCGTAAAAAAATTATAATTCCTTCGTTTCTGTGCAGAATCAATTCTGGTGTCATTTTTGTATATTGTTATAACTAATAGAAGTGATATCCGGCAAAAAAACTCGCACTTGCAAAATAAAATGCCTAAGTCTATGAAAGCCGATTTTCAGCCCACCGTGCACCGTGGCGAACTGTTATCCTAGGAACTGTGTAACATATCTTATTTCGGATTTTCATACAGTCATATACATTGTTACACAAATCAAAGAAGAATACTGTTTCAAGCAAAGTTCGTCTTGATTTTAATTCAGTTAATTTATATTTTCTAAGTAATTGATCACACACATATACAAATATCTTTCGTGGGGTCCCCAATTACAAGAGGTGAGTCGCAAATTATTTGCTTCTGCCAATTCCCTAAGACGGTTGCGTAACTTTCTGCCAACTGTCACTAAAATTGCGCTGGCACAGTCTCTTTTACATCCCATCCTAGACAACGCTGATGTCAGTTATCTTGATCTCACAGAGGCACAACTTGATAAACTTGAACGACTTCAAAATTTTTGCATTAGATTCATATTTGGTTTGCGCAAATATGATCACGTATCCGAATTTCGTACGAAACTCAAGTGGCTTCCTATACGTCTTCGCCGAAACTTACACATCTTGTCTCTGCTTTACCAAGCGCGGATCCACCGTTGTGGGCATGATGGGCATGCCCACAACCCTAATAGACTTGTGACGTCACACTTTCACGGTCTATTGAGATCGAAAGGCTGATAAGCCTTAAAAAAACCAGCCATGCACGTATCGGCTCACGCGCAGTGTAAAGTTCCGTAGTTTACTACAACGCCAAGTACGAGTCTATTAGCGAATTAAGTCTCTCCTGGTGCTTCTCTCTAGCTGGTCATCGTTACTTACGACTCCTGAGACAGCATCAAGATAGGTATCTATTTACTAGTCTAGTGTGCCTATATTGTCTTACTGGCTACTAGAAACGAAGAAAAAACAATACCTATTTTCGTACCTATTTCCAGATCATTTGGGGTTGGGTCTCCTCACTTTCCTGCGCCAGAACAGTCTGTCTTAGGTTGTCGTTTCAGGCAATTGGGATTTCTCGAGGTCTCTGTTTATCTGTGACCACCAGGTCAACGGTGGGCGGCCTCCCCCTGCCACGTTTTTGTTCCGGGAGTTTTAGGGCAATATTTCCAACGTCGTCCTCTGGCGTCTTTTGAAATGACCATACCAGCGTAGTCGATTCTCCGTTATTTTGTCAGCGATGGTGCGACTTTGAAACTGTCTCGTATTATACACTCGTTTCGTATTTTAACGTGACTAGTTACACCTCCCGCCCACCTAAGCATCTTCATTTCGTTGGTATGTACTTTTTATTTATGCGTCTTTTTGACTGTCTTGCATTCGGTACCGTAGAGTAACGCCGCCGGGCGCACTGCCGTCATGAATACTTTCCCCTTGGTTTTTATTGGGATACGGGGATCACAAAATTTCATTTCAACATAGGAGCCTAGACATTTAAATTGGTTTACTGTGGGTATGGGTGTCGTACCAAATGTGAATAGTCTCTGGAGTAGTGTTTGCGCTGAAAGGATATTTTAGATACTCAGTTTTACTTCTGATAAGTCTCAGGCTGTACTTTTCCAGGGTTTGCTTCCATATGTTCGTCATTCCTGCAGCAGATGTAGGTCCTTGTGGTTAATTTTATATTTTCCGTCTTGATTCTAACTACCTGTATAGCATCCGTGGTTGACTTGGATGCTGTGAAGTCAAACTGGTTTGGGGATATTACACAGATCTTGTTGAGACGGTTGTTTATGATTCGTTCTCATATTTTGAGTGTGTAAGCGGTCTATTTTATACTTTTATAGTTTTCGCACTGCGCAGCATCGCCCTTGTTTTTGTAGAACGGCAGTAGATAGCTCGGGTGCCAAGATTCTAGAATACGATTTGTAATCATGACGATATTTCATAACTTTGCTAACCAAGCTTCAGTTACTGGGTCTAGTCTTTCCCGTCTGGACCTATGGCTTTGCGGCTTTTCATTTTACTCATCTCGTCCTCATTTATAGTTGGTATGGCTTTTTATTTTACTCATCTCGTTCTCATTTATAGTTGGTATTGGACCATGTGTGGGTGCACATGGCGGTGAATCTTCGTTTGGAAATTCTTCCTTTTTAGCATTTTTAGCACTCTTCACTTTCGTAGATCGTTTGATTGCTTTTGGTGACCTCTTCTGCTATACAGCTTTTGCATCCTGCTTAGCCACTTTATATCGGTCCTTATCTTCCTCTAATTTAGAACTCTGCTGCTGTTCTTAAAAATATCTTTTTATTCACAGGGGTCTCTTTGATTCTGACATTTGGAGACTCCTAGGATCCCTGCCGCTTTTGTCTTGTACCAGGTTTCAAACTTAGACCAGATATCATTTGTGTTGTCATAACTTACTTCCAAATCGGTCTCCAGATAATCTTTTATCACGCTCATTAGTGTCTCCCCTGGACCATCCAGCTATCTCCACTTAGTTTTTGGTGTTCTATCTACCATAATTTTTGTAGGTTTTGGCAGCTCGTACACATACACGACTATGCGAAGGTGTGATGTAAGTTCATCACCAGGTATTACTTTACAGTCTTTAAACTTTCGTTTGACGGTCTTGTCAGACATGATAAAGTCAATCTTATATTACGACTTGATTGTGACGCTCTACCCGCACATTAATAAGTGATTAAGTGTTCTGGTTTCTTTTGAAATCCGTGTTTATTAGTGCAAGTGCGTCTTTCTGCAAATTCTAGTAGGTATTTCTTCTCGTTGTTTGTTTAACTCGCCCATCCCAAACCCACCATGTACATTATCTCCTGTGATATCCCTGGTATGCCCACGTGTCCATTTAGGTCTCCCCCCCTATAAATAATCTTGTATTCATTTGCTGGAATGCTCTGGATGAGGTCGTACATGTCTTCCCAGAATTGTGCCTTTTCTATTTCTGTGCATCCTGTTTGAAGTGTATAGACTGATATGATATTGGTTATTTGTAGATCATTCAGAGCATGTTTAACGAAAATGATTACTTCCATTCCTAAGGCCAAAGTCCTGATGCGCGTAAAAAAGGAAATAACAAATTCAAAAGTCGAGTCGAGCGAGTTTGTACTCCAACTCGCACTTGGCCGGTTTTCGGGTGGTTGTGCCCACAACCTTTTTTGAGGGCTGGATCCGCCCCTGCCTTGGGACGGTCAGTGGGTCGTCTTTAGCTATGTGTGTATGTGTGTGTGTGTATGTGTGTGTGTGTGTGTGTGATTAGTTTGGGGCCAATTTACAGATGGCGTATTGTCAAATAGGTTTGCATTTTTATCACGTAAGAGGGCTCTCTTTTCCCTGTATATTACCACAGTATAAAGATCGTACAGTAGGTTGACGCCTTTGATCTTGTGGAAAATGCCGACAACGCCTAGACAGTCTCGCAGCGGCCAGGGTTGTCACAAGTAAACAATATTTATGAAATATGTTTTTTATTGCAGATCGACATCGTTAGCAATATTATTACTTAATATAATAATGAAAACAATTTTAACCTGCTCTTTACTACACGTATTATTTAGGAGTTGAGGGTGAACATAAAAATGCAGATGAGGCGTATACAAAGAGATTTAAAATTTGAACTGATGCACGTGATAATTAGGTACTGTGACACTTACTGTACTTTAATGTTGTTTAAGTGAAGGTTTTTTAAATAGGTAAATAAATTATAAAAAATGATGTCCGCCATTTTGGATTTCAATAAGGGTGGCATTTTCGTAGCAAGCACCCCAATCAACCTCAAAATTAACACCCATATCAAATTATTAAAAATAATGACGTCCGCCATCTTGGATTTCAAAAACGATGGCATTTTCGTAACAAGCACCCCAATTAACCTCAAAATTGACACCCATATCAAATTATTTAAAAAATGACGTCGGCCATCTTGGATTTAAAAACGGATGGCATTTTCGTTACAAGCACCCCAATTAACCTCAAAATTGACACCCATATCAAATTATTACAAAAAATGACGTCCGCCATCTTGGATTTCAAAAAGGATGGCATTTTCGTAACAAGCCCCCCAATTGACCTCAAAATTGACACCCATATCAAATTATTACAAAAAATGACGTACGCTATCTTGGATTTCAAAAAGGATGGCATTTTCGTAACAAGCACCCCAATTAACCTCAAAATTAACACCCATATCAAATTATTAAAAATAATGACAAAATGATAACGATACTTTCAAGCTTTATTCTAATACAGATAACGAAAAATAGTAATTTCAAATTGAAGATGGTGAACTTTTTTATTATTTAATGTAAATTTCGAGATGGTGTACGTATTTTTTAAAATAAAATATTGGTGTCAATTTTTAGAGTTTAATTGGGGTGTTTGTTATGAAAATGCCATCCTTTTTGAAATCCAAGATGGCGGACGTAATTTTTTTTTAATAATTTGATATGGGTGTCAATATTGAGGTTAATTAGGGTGCTTGTAACGAAAATGCCATCCGTTTTTAAATCCAAGATGGCCGACGTCATTTTTTTAAATAATTTGATATGGGTGTCAATTTTGAGGTTAATTGGGGTGCTTGTTACGAAAATGCCATCGTTTTTGAAATCCAAGATGGCGTTTCGTAACAAGCACCCCAATTAACCTCAAAATTGACACCCATATCAAATTATTTAAAAAAATGACGTCGGCCATCTTGGATTTAAAAACGGATGGCATTTTCGTTACAAGCACCCCAATTAAACTCTAAAAATTGACACCAATATTTTATTTTAAAAAATACGTACACCATCTCGAAATTTACATTAAATAATAAAAAAGTTCACCATCTTCAATTTGAAATTACTATTTTTCGTTATCTGTATTAGAATAAAGCTTGAAAGTATCGTTATCATTTTGAATAAAAATAGAACACCTAATAATATTAAGTAGGTATAAAAATATATAAAATGTCCAAACCCTCACGGCCCTGTGCGATTACCTATTAGATATTATTTTTTTACCGTCCGCCGTTCGGCGATCTTTATATAAACAAGATGAAGACTTGCAATCTCTCACAGCACACGTCGTATGCACCATTTTAAATAAATAATTAAAAAACAAACACGTGCTAGCCCCGAATGATGTTTCCCAAGCTACTAACATAGTTTTGTTCGCAACTTGGGATCGGCATTCCCGCGTCTCGCCCCTCACACCCCGCACGATTGCCCTGTCTAGACGTCTTCGTCGGACGACTGTATGATCTTTAGACTGTGATATTACTTTACTCTTTGCTGTAACCCAACTATACCCTGTTTTTTAATCTCAGAGACAGAATTGACACATGCAATTGTCAAGTTTTGAAATAATGTTGCCCGATCTTTCATACAGTGTACCTACGATACCGGTTTGTTAAATCGTAACTTTTTACCCGACTGAGCGACGCAAAGGAGGGTAATGTGTTTCACAGTCTATATTATGTGTGTACATATTATGTTTGTACATGTAAGTTTGCCAAACGTGTGGGCCGATTGGAATAATTGTCATGTTAATCAATCCGTCTTAACCAGTTCTTCTTTAGTAAATTTGTTCACTACATATATGACAGTTTATTATAAAAAATCGGCAAACTATATCAAATGGGATATCATTGAATAGGTCTTTTTTACAAAGAGAACTAGCAATGTGGGTATAATTCACATTACTAGCAATCTTGTAGACCCCTCCAACTAAGCTAAATATGCTTGTGTCTGGAGCGGGTTCACTGTAATGGGAGGGGTTCGAACCCGCGACCTCTCGATCACTAGTCCGATACCTTAGACATTTTTAGGATATTTTTCTCTACTTTTCATTTAAAGCAATTGCTTAGGATATATATATATACGTTTTACAACGGATCAGTGACATATTTAAGGTGCAGTTTTTTTTTCTCTTTCGAACCCATTGAGTGGGGTATCAAAATAAGGGCTTTACGAGAGGATAAGAAATAAATATGTGATTTATTTGTATTAAACTAAATAAAACTGAAAAATCGTAATACAAATGAAAGGATAAATTTGGAATTATTCTTCCTTGACTTATAATATTGTTATTTGATAACTTTATAGACCAGTTAAAGTTGGATTACCTTCTCTTGGTGAAGGTGGTGATGATTTTATTGGCTTAACCCCAGCGCCGAGCCGTCCCTATAAGCGAAGTGTGCGGCGCACACAGGCGCCAAAGCAAAAGGGGCGCCGGATGTAATGCCAGCATTAATTATTGAAATTATTTTTGTATAACTACAACATGTTATTCTTTATAATTGAGATGGTTTAAACAGTGTAAAGTTAAACCACAGGCGTGAGTACTGTCTTTGGAGACCCCAAGACAATACTCACGCCTGTGGAAAAAAATTTATGCGCTTTGCGCATTTTGCACACAGGCACTGGCTTAGGTCAGCGCAGCCCTGCTTAACTCTCTGATGATGCTGCCGCTTATATTGTGCTGGGCTGTAATTATACATTGGGCGTTTCTTCATTGGCCGGCCCGGCTGGCACCGATACCGACAACGACATCGGTGGACGCTTAATTCTATGAAATTGTAAAGAACAAAGTCTCATTGGCCTGGCCCGACATCGACACCGACATTAACTGTAAGGGACGACTTTATTGTACCTGTGATGTATTTAACTTCTAATTTATTTACAAAAGGCATAGGTCTATATTGTATTGAGCAGAGTAAGGGTACTAGAACGTTCTACTTGTGCAGTTAATCCGAATAAACTTCTAAATACCTACGCTTGAAGACCACAATTCCTAGCAAGAATTAAATAATGGTGAAATCTTTAACATATTGAAACTAAAAAGCTAGAAATAAAAAGGTAATAAAAAAAACTAAAAATCCCGACTGTTTAACTGAAAGGAAAGAAACAAGCACGTTTTCATTTTAAAAAGTTACAAGAAGGCGGGACCCATCTCATTTTTTATAAATATATATGTTCGATTGGGTCCCGCCTGCTTGTACACAATAAATACTGAGTTCTTGTGTGTTTTTATGGGTCATCTGTAGTGTTGGTCAAAATCAGTCATGGTCTTGCAGTCTTGGTCTTGTTCTTGCATTTTTGCAAGACCAAGACCAAAACCGCCTAATTTTAGCAAGGCTAAGACCAAGACTTGTCCTGTAAGATTTAAGCAAGAACAAGACTAAGCCTGAGAGACTCTTGCGTCTTGCAGTTAGTTCAGACTGTCGTTTTTTATTGTTATTATTATTAAAATGAGAAAACTTATATTGCAAAAACACAGGGGAAGGGTGGGCGATGCGGGGAAACAATGAAACTTATGCAGCTCTTAAAAGAACTATTTCTGTGTTTTTCGATTTTGGGTCGTTATTCAATGAGAACGTTAATGCGCTCGCTCTGACGAAGGTGCTGCTTAAAGTTACTTACCGGCAACATCGCACAAGATTAACACACACACACAATATTCGATCCATGGTTTTTTTAAATAAGAAATCAGCGGAAAATATTAAGTTGTTGTAGTTAAGTTAACTTAATATTTTTCAACTTAAATTAAAAATATTAATGTGATTTCAAGTACTTCTAATATTCAATGAAGGCCAGGATAACCGCCGCCGCCGCCGCGCCGTGACGGCGACGCGGGCGGTGCCTTTGCCTCGGGACAGGATTTTTTGTATCAATTCATTTATGCAGTTTTAAAGCATAGGTATCAGTGCATCAAAATGTTAAAATGTAATCATACACATAAAACTATCTCGTATTCTTACTAAGTAATTAATTACAATTGATTACAGATCAATAATTGAACTAAATAGAGATACTCATACTTTTATCTCGTATGCATTAAATAAGTCAGTATTGTTGTTTCACAGTTTTCATTTAATTTTATTACAAAATATTTTTATTTTTTCTCGTGTCGTATTATCGTCATCAGTAATACTTGTGTGTATTATTTGTATGATATCGACTTATGCGTATTACGAACAATAACATAAACATACATTGTACAAAATATCGATTAAACAAAAAAGAGTGCATCCCTAGTTTTGACCATCGCGGCACTTTGATAGTGCGCGGCTTTGTTGTCGGCAACATCGGGTCGGATACCTGTCAAAAAAAGTTCGCATCTATTCAGAAGTACAAGGTCGAGATACGAGTACACGCTCAGGCGGCTTCTATTGATATCGCATACACATTGGCGTATCTAGAGATATATCCCAGGGGGGCCTGGCCCCCGGTAGTAGAAGCGATTGGCCAGGTTTTTAAATTTTTCAGCCATAATTGTCTGTTAGTAAAAATTCTAGGGTGGGCACCAGACCATTCTGGGGTGGGCACGGCCCACCCGGCTCCCCCCCTTCCTACGCCTATGCGCATACAATCGTCGCCGCCGCGCCGCGACGCGCTCCCATATGAGAAATATTTTAAAAACTTGCGTGTATAAATTGTCTACAATACTAATCAAATGAGTGACGTCACGTCACACATTTAGGGTTTTAAAATCACACACATCCAAAAATTGAGATTAGCATTGTCGGTTTATCAACTTTTATCGTACTCTTGTAGAAGTACCTACATAAATACAGTAGGTAGCGTACCTAGGAAAATTTTATTTAATTAATGTAGATGAATTCCATCAAAAGAAGAACATAGTTAATACACAGAATATTAATTAAATAATATCTAAATTTTATTGCTACGTAGGCACACTATACCTATCTGGTAACGCATCCAAAGAATCATTACTTTTATCAAAGAATGCCGTCCTTTGTCAGTATTTTGTCGTGTGCTTATATATAGGAGTATTTATATCAATTTTAGTAATTTCAAATTGAGCTTCGCTTCGAGTTTAAGGTAATAATTGTTTTTTATTTATTTATTTGTTTATTTATTATATACTTTATTGTACACCTTACAATACATTTAAAGATACAAATAATAAAACTAGTGTACAATGGGCGGTCTTATCGCACAGGGCAATCTCTTACAGACAACCTTACTATAATCCTTGTTGTTCTCGGACTGATAAGTTTACAATTTGACATGAGTGACGAATATTCAAATACAGTCAAGTTAATGTTATTAATTTGTTTCTTATATGTTTTAACTATGTTTTAGCACATGTAAGTTTATTAAATGTAAACTTTCATTAAGAAACCAACGGACTTTCGTGGGACACGGTAGGTAGTTCAGTTGGTTAGGGCATCGGCACTGATCACCAAGGTCGTGGATTCAGACCCAGAGGGCTGAACACACAGAGATGATGTGTCAGTTGATATTTCGAATTTCTTATTAAATTTATTAATTTGGTTGGCCTTTACTATGCCTATGTCAATTCAAGCTCAAAATGTACCTTCTCTGTTACATTGTTCTAAGATCTAAACTACCGTTTAATAAATAGTAATAGGATAATCGCTAATTGCAAAACTCTTGCGAGACTCTTGCGTAAGACTAAGACCAAGACTAAGAGCGCAATACCAAGACCAAGACCAGGTGTATTAACGCAAGACACACCAAGACTGGCTAAGTCTCGTCTTGGTCTTGCATTTGGGCAACACTAGTCATCTGGGCCATATAGTCGACGACATTACTGATAAGTTTATCATAGAAATAGGTGGCGGTTCTGATGATTCAGAATATTCCTAAGATATGGAGTCATTATCTGAATCTGATTAACGAATACCTCTGATTCATTATGATATTAAAAATATATGTCCTTACATTTTTAATGTTGTATTTCTACGTTTTTCGTTTTTTAGCACCTGGGTCATTCTCATTGGCTTCAAAAAAGCGCGTCCGGGTTGAAATCAAGTACTAAATGGATACCTAACAACTTGATATTTTTTCTGTAATAGGTTCGATCAAAATATTAGGTGGGGCCGGTGTTGTTTTTTTAATAAATTAAATACAAGTTAGTTAAAAAAAAATTAAAACCTAAAAATATTGACACCGGTGCCGCGTCCGGCCCCAGTTTGCGGCGGAAATTATTTTTTGTCTTTTTTTCTCCATTACATGACACTATTTCGCATGTGTTCACAAAGAACTAGATAGTTATTACCTCAATCTATATTATTTCTACACCATAATAGGGATTAATACACAAGTTACAACTGGTTGTCTCCGCGTCCGACGTTTTGAGTTGATATCAGTGGCGCGCACCGATCCGTCTATAAATCCTATATTCTAGTGTCTTCGAGAATAGAGTGGATATGAACTTTCAGTCACACTGCATCAGTGGTAAGGATACGATCTCTGTGCGTCTCCATTCAAATCTTTTATTAAGGTAAGTATTCGTTTTCGGTGCCTTGGTATACCCTTCAAATTGATTTCGGTGAATTCATTTTATCCAGTACTGTTGGAATTAATATTATTAAACTATAATATAAGTATGTCTTATGTGCATTCGATTTAAATAAAAGAGATAAATATTAATAATTCGGGTTACTTTTGAAAATATTTAGCATTTTGTTAATTAATTTGATTTCAGTGGTATTGATTTCGGTGTTTTTGGTGGAAAATACGTGCACTGTGCAGTTATGTATTTACATTTTAAGGTAGTTTATTTAACTTACAGATCACCTCTCATGTTTTTCAGTATTGTGATTAGGTAAAAGCTTTGCCTAGAGAAGCATTTCAGAAAAAAAATGTGAATCCATACATACTGGAATTATGATCTGTACTATTTTTCTTGAACCTATTTGACCTGATGGATATAAGGTCAAACAGGTTCAAAAAAAAATTACTTTTGAAGATATTATAACGAAAACTATTAACGATTCCGGTGTTTATGAAAAAGAATTCTTCATTCCATTCGATCTTAAGCAATTTGCAGGGGCTATTAAAGTTCATCAAACAGTATGGAATGCTAATGTGCTCAACCAACTATCGATGAGAAAAATGAGGTCACTCGAAGGCAAGCGTAAAAATAATTCAGTGTCGTGTGAACATGGCTATCATTTAGAATTATACGTCATAGGCGAGCATACTGATAGACTACTGACTGATAGAACCAACGAGAACAAGACAGAAAACTGATCTGGTCAAAAAGTTAACTCAAGCCTAAAATATGAGTGTAGTCGGTGCAGCCAAACCTCAAATTAGCCTATATATCGGACGTTCATTAAATTGAATATATATTTGACTTTCATTTGATTGGATGCTGCCGAACTACCTCCGTGGTCGAGTGGTTTAGGCGTTTGCCTTGTGACCCGGTGGTCGTGGGTTCAATTCCCACGGGAAGCATACTTGTAAAGTTATTTCCAGTTTGACTAGGACATTGCAGGCCTGAATCACCTGAATGTCTGATAAAAAGATGGATCCGTGCTTCGGAAGGCACGTATATAAGCCGGTGGTCCCGGTCGCCAAATGGCAGTCGTCAAAATAGACCACATCAGAGGCCCTTGAGGCGGTCTAGAAACTCTGAAACTAGGGTGTATGGGGTCGTTAGACCTTACTACCCACACGAGGATATTTCAAACTCCGTAAAGGAAGGAACAACTTTATTTGTACTAGAGAAAACGCAACTTCAAAAAAATAATTAGCCGGGAGCAAGCGCTGAACCAACGGATGATGAACGGGACGGGGATTAGAGGCATTACACTTTAATGGTTAACATCATATCTAAGTAATAGACAACAACGCGTTAACTAAAAAGGATACAAGTAACAATATGACATCTCACTATTCTGCATTCAAAATCAATAAACAAAGTGTCCCAGAAGAAAGTATATTAGGACCCATTTTATTCCTATTGTACATAAATTCTATCACTACTATAACTAATCATAAATGAACACTATTCGCTGATGACATTTCTATTATTGTGACATCTGATAAAAAAGTAATATAATTAAAGACCACGAGACAGAAATTAATAATATTATTGAAAGATTGATAAAATGGCTTAAGGAAAATAACTTATCCATAAATCTAAAAAAAGTCCGTTTATATACAATTTAATAAATCAAATAATGCAAAATATAATATTAAAATGAATATACATAAAATTCACGAAGTAACGCAAACGAAGTTTTTAGGAGTAACCTTAGATCAAGACATCAACTGGAAAGCACATGTCGATACAGTATCTAAACGAATTAATAAGTTTGTATATGCACTGAAACAGATTAGGAAAATAACAAACATTAAAACGTCTATAACAACATATCATGCAAATGTTGAATCAGTGCTACGCTATGGCTTAATTATGTGGGGAAACAGCACTGATCAAAATAGAGCATTTGTCGCACAAAAGAGATGCATAAGGGCATTATGTGGCCTTAAACCCAACGAATCTTGCAGGCCGATGTTTAAAAAACTTGATTTGTTACCACTACCGTCCCTTTATATTTTTTAAATTTGTTTATTTGTGTGGAGGCATAGGGAATTGTTTGCGAAAGCAAGCGATGTGTATTCTCGCAGCAGGCGCGACCCCTACAGGCTCGTGTTAGATGTCCTTCCAAGGCTTGCGAAATATAATAAAAGCTGTAATGTTTATGTGTGTCCAGGTTTACAATAGAATACCAAATGAATTAAAAACATTAAATACATGAATGTTCAAAACTAATTTATACAAATGGCTCTCTGCTAATAGTTTTTACAGTGTTAAGGAGTTCCTGGAACACAAAATCGCATGATGACTGATAGTTTCATTATGCATGTATTTGCATGCTTATATCTATTAAGCAAAACATGTTTGTTCACATTATTAACATTACCATCTTTTATACCATGTTTTTAGCAAATAAATGATTATGATGTAGATGTAGATGTTTTCGAAGTTGGAATCAATAAATTGGACAAGTAATTCCCTCCGAAACAAAATAAAATCTATAAAAGGACACTTTTCATTCTATCAAGCATGTAGGTATAGAGATAGGTGAAAGTTTACTACATATTAAACTCGGAGACCAACGGAAAAATGAATTTTGATAGACCGGAAGAACATAATATTTTTGCTTCTTAGTGCATATCACACATCACAAACTTCTGTTACTTTTTATTTTTATCCGTGAGAATCTGTAATAGGCTTTAAGTTACGTATACTACTGCAATTAATGCATATTAGCCATTGGTTCTCCTTTTTAATTAATAAATAAATAAAAACTTGGGAAGTTTCTATCATTGGAATTAAGGGAGAAGATGTTGACAATAGTAGCTTTAAAAATTGACAATTAACAACTGAAAAGCAGTGCAAGAATAGAAAAGACAAACACCAACGAATTTAATGCTATAGAGTAGAGACTAGGAAAATCAAGACGGAAATGACAAAGGAAATAACTAACTAACTAACTTTAGCACATTTGTCTCAAGAATATTCATGTTCAGTAAATGGAAATATATTTATATATTATAATAGTTGTGGAAAAATTGGTTATTTAAAAAAAAATAGATACAGCAAAATAACAAAAGAACTGTAACAAAAGACAATGGAAGGAAACTACAGCAAATTGCCTAGAAGATAATCAAGTGAAGAATTTACAAAATCAAAAGTATTGGCAGAGTGCAGACTTTTAGCTTGTGAAGAACAGAAGTTGAAAACGAGAAATTTAGGGTTGGAAATTAACCAAATCCAAACAAATAAAGAAACAAAGAAATCATTTCCGAAATTCAAGGACACCATTGTTAAGCAGAGGGCCGAGGTTTACTGCAGATAGGAATCAGATTTTCAGTCCAATTTGCAAGTATAACGCTATGATGTTAAATACAAAAGGGAAAGGGTATGGAGATAGTAAAAGAAGATTAAAATTCAGTATCGATAGCAGGTGACAAAGTCCAAGGGAAATATTTAGAAAAAACAAATAAGCTGTTTAATCCACACATGTAGTTGGAAAAACTGTAGGTAGCGATGTTATAATACGGAATGAAGAAACGAGACAGAGGCTACGAAGGAATGTGATATGCCGAAAGCGAGAATGGAAATATATACAAGACGGGAAAATATCAAGGCTTATTTATTTAACTCCAAACAAAATTGCTTCAGAATTTCATCAGCTTCATATACTGGTTCTGGTGTTTCGTTTTAAACTTGTTTTCTAACGATATAAAATTCGTTAATTTTGTTACGAATAGCATCTATGTCGAAACTATCTAAGTCAGACACTGTGGGTTTATATGGCCTTTACGGCGCACCTTCCTTTTTAATTCTTATTAATGTAGTAACGCTCACTTCTGTGAAGAATGGTAAAACAGAATGATTAGGTTCTGCAAATCATGAATTCAATTACATCTTTATAAAAGTTATGTACTCCTAGTAAAAACTTATATTGAAGCTATTGCATCCAAGTACTGGTTGGTTCTGGGTTCTATCCTATCTTTCTGCTCTAAATCCGTAAGTTTTTAAATAGTTTACACTATCTCATCAACCCCTGTTACATCCACCAGATTTTAACCTTTTAAACTTATATCTAGATGTATTGCTTAGCAACCACAATTATTAAATAATATTATATTTTTACATGTCACAACCACGAGTCTTATTTTATAATGATAAAATAGTTTTTTCATGGTAGCAGAGCGTGGTTACAAGTGAAAGTAACCAGAAAAGTTATCAACCAAGTTTAAAACAATCCGGGAAGACAAATATTGATAATGCAATCACCACGTTGTAAAATTGACATTGGTCACCTGGAGGGTGTGAAAAACTGGTCGACTTGGAAAAGCAACATTACTACTAAGAGGTATGCCCGGTGGATTGGATGCGGTAAACGATGCTCTAATAAAACCCGTGAAACCTATTACCAACAATGTCGACGAAATTTCTCGATATACTACTGCTATAGAAAAATATAATAAAATTGACAGTTCTGCATTACTTCTGCTTACCGCAAATATGTCAGATGAAACTCTTCAGAAAATCATGCGTTTTAACTCATCTAAAGAAGTTTGGGACGAACTACATCGTTTGTTCGATGGCACGTCTGAAGACAAAAGTTGTGATCTATGTATGAGGTTTATCAGCTATCCAAAAGATCCGTCACACGACATCACAACTCATATCTCCAAAATAAAAACAATTTGGTCAGATTTGATAAATGAATTAATGAAGATAGATAAGTCTGAATTACCAGATATCCTATATTAATCTGTAAAATTCTGGACACTCTACCTGAACCAAATTTCTTATTCAAATCAAGCTGGATGTTGATGTCAAAGACAGATAGATCAATAGAAAATCTGACTACACAGCTCTGTGCCTATGAGCGATCTATTTCTTTGAAAAGTGAAGGTCCTGCAGAAGCTCTAGCCTTAAAGAATTATAATAAAGCAAAAAAGAAATGTGGATATTGTGGAAAAGTCGGTCACAAAGTAAAGCAATGTCATAAATGGAAAGCTGACGGTAAACCAGCCAAGCCTGAAGGTAAACAGACCCCAACTTTGAACTTAATGCTCATGCAAGTCAATAAAGATGTAAATACAATGCATACCAACTATGATACATCGAGTTGGTTCGTCGATAATGGTGCAACTAATCACGTTACCTGCCGGAACGACTATTTTTCTAGTTTTCAGCATTTTGAAGATAATCGTATAGTGACTACTGCTAATGGAGCTAATGTCAAAGCAATAGGCAAAGGTACTGTTGACTTGAAAACAGTTATTAGTATTTATGGTAAAACACACAGACAGTCTTTCGGAACAAGAGTACGAGCTAAATTACCTGCAGAAATTTTACACGCTGATGTATGTGGTCCATTCCCTCCTTTTTTAACAAATTTCGCTACTTCGTTTTAATCAAATATGACTACAGCAAATAGAGACACGTTTATTTTGTGTTCGACAAAAATCGGAAGTTTACCTGAAAGTCCGACAAATGTTACAAGGATGTATAGTGGCTGGATACTCTATTAAAGAATTTCTTAGCAATTAGGGAGGTGAATTTAATAATCAGAACGTCAGTGCATTCTACAAGAAGCTGGAATTAGACAAAGGTTCACGATGCCCTATACACCGCAGCAAAATTGTTTTATAACGTGAGAATAGAACAGTTGAAGCCACTCGTACAATGATGCATGCTCACGAAGAATTATCGTATGCCACATGGGCAGAATTGATAAATACCACTGCGTATGTGTTAAACAGAACTGGTCCAACTTCAGAAAATGGAAAATCACCATTAGAATTGTGGTTTAAGAAGAAGCCAGCAATCAGTCACCTTAAAATAATTGGATGTGAATGTTATGCTCGTACGCCTCAACAAAAAAGGAAAAAACTATCTAAAAAGGCTGAGAAATGCATTCTTATTGGATATGAGGGTGATGAAGGCTATCCCTTACTGAATGAACATGGTAAACATATAAGGTCAAGAGACGTTACATTTAATGAATCAGTATTGACTCCATTCGGTCAAAGTGATTTGCAAGAACAGCCTTCAGTCGAAACACACTTTCCACTTTCAGTACCACCGATGTGTGATGCAAGGGAGGATAGTTGTGTCGAAAATAGCTTGGATCGCGCTGCAAGTAGCTCTGATGAGCCTAATTCGACTTTGCCCCCCACATCGCCGGATTTGGTTGTGCGTCAGGAAATAGAAAGCCAAGATGACTCTACTGAACCATTAAATACATCTTCAGAAGCACCAATGCCTGAATCACCTCCTTATGAAGACGCCTTAGATGATGGTGATGATATTGAAAGATCAAGAATCTCAGATGATATAGCTGAGACAGCAACTAGAATGACTCTACGAGATAGAAGTCAAATACGACCACCTAATAGATTCGGAGATTACGTCATGATGTCAGATGAAATTTTTAATCAGGTCAATGAACCTAAAACTTACAAAGAAGCAATGACTAGTACGCATAAAGATCAGTGGGTCAAAGTAATGGAAAGTGAGATGAAATCTTTAAAGGAAAACAAAACCTGGATAATGGTGGACCTTCCAAAAGACAGGAAGCCTGTATCCTGTAAATGGATATATAAGATAAAAACCAATGCTGATGGTTCTCTCGATAAATTGAAAGCAAAACTAGTTGCTAGAGGATATACACAGAAAAAGGGCATCGACTATGATGAGACTTCCAGCCCAGTTGCTAAGATGTCGACAATAAGATCAGTCTTAAGCGTTGCTGCAAATGAAGGCTTAAAACTCACACAGTTTGATGTGTCAACTGCTTTTCTCTATGGTTCACTGAGCGAAGAAATATATATGAATCAACCTGATGGCTACTCTGATGGATCTAACAAGGTTTGTAAACTAAAGAAAAGTTTGTATGGACTCAAGCAAGCGCTTCTGTGTTGGAATAAAAGTATGGTGCATTATTTAAAAACCATTGGATTCAAACAATGCGATACCGACCCCTGCCTGTTTATAAGAAACCGCGCGAGTAACAAAATTATTCTTGCTCTCTATGTAGATGACGGTTTGGTCGCTGCAACAAATCAGGAAGATTCTGAAAAGTTAATGAGAGAATTGAAGAGAAGATTTAAAATCACGTTAAAAGATGCATCCTATTTTCTAGGATTAGAAATAGAGGACCGTGACGGTAATATCGAACAGTGTCACAAAAGCACTATGCTCAGAAAGTCTTAGGTCTGTATTACAGAACGTTCCTCAAGTCCAGTTTGAGCTTAATTCGCCCGATCTCAGTTTAATTATAGAATCTGCACTTGAGCATTGGTCTTATTCCAGAATGGTAATAAAACTACACTCAGATTCAAATCGAGCCTCAAGCAGAGAATATCTAATTGTCTATGCATCAGTCTGTTTTCGTTTACGTTTTATTTTCTTCGTCTCCGCTGTTCCGATCTACGAATGATCGTAAATAATTCAATTTACTTTAATACCAAATTTTTTAGAATAAAAAAATATGTATTGCACGGTTTCACCATAGAAATTATTTTTCATGAATTTGTAAAAGCAAATTCTTGAAGGTAAAAGGTGTTAAGGCAATATTTTCTAACATATAAAAATATAGCAAGAGTAACTTGTTCGTGGAAAGGAGTGGATCCTAAATAATGTATGTGACAGTGTTGTTTTGAATTGCTCATTAATCATATAATAAGTAATATTCAAATAAATAATGGCTTGGGAACAACGATCAATAAAAATATTAAAAGGAAACAAAGTTATAGTTAAAATAAAACAGAAATGCATATGTTTTACCAATTCTTGGTCAATAGATGGCAGTATTACAAATTGTCAAAAATCTTCATCTTGTGAAAATCTATACCATTTCTTAAAATAATTATTAGCAAAATTGTATGGGCCCTTCACATGGAACGCTGAAGTTCTGTTTTTCTGTTCAAATCATCGGTGAAAAAATCATTGTTATAATCTGTTTAAGTTAGAAAACACGGGATTCATCTAGTAACTTAAAATGGCAAAAAATTACATGTAAAAGTGTTATTTGTAACCAATTAGCAAAATAAAATGTGATTTCATCATCATTCGCCAAAAATTACCATTTTTATATCAAATAATAAACTGAAAACTGACATGGAAATCTCTGCTCGAGCGTGATGTCGACCATACTTGGGTGATGAGTGATGACTGATGAACAAAGAAAATAATACTCTCTAACGAGAGCTGATGAATCTACAACTGACTGAGTAACGATCAGTGTTGCCAACAGTTCAACTAGCTCTCCACCAGATCCAACTTCTAAAACCACCAGAAAACCACTAACAAAAATCGGCCCTACTCTAAAAATCGCTGAAATGTACACTATTTTTTTTAGTTTTTATGAAAGAAAACAGTATTTATTTATTATTACTTGTATTAGTAAAAAATGTTCTTTAATATGACGTAATAAAATATTTTTAGTCAGTAAATCAACATACTAGAACTTTTGTCTGCACTATCATCGTCGGTTGCACATTTATATGATGCTTTGCTACCAATTTGTTTTATAACTTTTATTGGAATTTTATAATCATTGCAGCATTTTTCTTACAATCTTAAACCACAGAGTGTTTTTAATATTGCAGTTAAAATATTCAACTTCATTCTGTTCCTCTGCTTGTTTTTTATTACATTCATACTGCTAAATAGTCTCTCAACATCGGCATTAGAATTAGGTAGTATTAAGAGAGTAATCGCAAAAGTCGCTAATTCCTCAAATCTAGATTCCCCTTGGGCATCATTGAAATGCAATACTTCACTCCAAATTTTATTGTATCTTTGTTTCATTTCTGCAAATGAATTTGTCGCCATAGATCATCAACTCTTGCCCTAAGTTCTGCACTTTTATTGTGCCTACGCAGTAAAAGTAAATTAAATACATTATTGAAGTAAAAATAATATATTTCGTAAAGTTTTAGTGGCTTAGTATTTGAGTAATAGCACTTTCAGTAATTGAAACTGAATTCTACTTGACCACTAGAAAAAACCACCAGCCACTAAAAGCAATATTTAGCCAAAAGGGGGGTCGAAACCACCAGTTTTAGTGGAAAATCCACTAAGTTGGCAACACTGGTAACGATCTAGAATAAAGCCGTACTCGGCTGAACTATGATCGATGAATCTATGCTTGAGGAACATTCTAAAATTAAATCTCGACTCAAAACTAGTTTTAAACAGAGATCAGTGCTCGAGTTTCGTTCTGTAATACGGGCCTTAGATCGCTTTGGTATGAGTGATTGCAAACCTGTTACCACTCCTATACAAAAAGATGGACTGCCAGATCTGGATAAAGAAGTGGCAGGTCATGTTTTATTTCCATATAGAGAAGCTGTGGGAGCACTCACATATCTGACCGTTGGAACCAGACCGGACATAGCATATGCTGTAAGCGTTGTATCCCGGAATCTAGAAAACCCTTCTAAAGAAGACATCCAGAGGCTGAAACGTATCCTAAGATACATCAAAGGAACTTTCAACTATGGAATAGTTTTTAAGAAGAGCTGCAATGCTGGAATTCTAGAATGCTATAGTGATTCTGACCATGGTGGAGACCAAAGTACCGGACGTTCGACATCAGGCATATTATGCTTATACTCTGGAGGAGCAATGTCTTGGACAAATCAACGACAAACATGTGTTGCAATATCAAGCACCGAAGCCGAATTGGTAGCTGCCAGTGAAGCGGCTAGAGAGATTGTCTGGATCAAAAGACTCTTTGGTGAAATATCTAAATTGAAAGAAATCCCTAAGCTAAATGTTGATAATGATGCAGCCATAAAGATCTCACACAATCCAGAACTCCACAGAAGAACCAAGCATATTGCTATTCGACATTTTTACGTGAGAGAACTCGTTGCTAATGGAGAAATACGTGTAGAATACGTTCCCAGCGAGTTCCAACTAGCGGATTTACCAAAGCATTATGTAAGCCACGAATTGTATCAATCGCTTAACAAATTGGCTTGATATAGTAATAGGGTTGTCAAAAAGGGAGGATGTTAAGGAGTATGCTATACTAGATCCTTATTACTTTTGATAACCTTTTAAACAGAATGGGCACGATATATTGCGACTTCCCCCTGTGATCTAAATGCTATTAAGTTAGCATGGAGTTTGGCTAAACGTAAAGTGGCAAGTAAAAATATTGCTCTGCCTGCAGTGAAGTTAGAGAAAGATGACTGATCATGTCATCCATGTTGAAAATAAATATGAAGAAAGGGACAGAATTACAGAAAATAATTTAGAAAGTTTTATAATTAACGTAGGAAACAATGATTCCAGTGACTCTAATGTAACTTTCCAAATGGAAGTCTTGCATTCAGATTTTGATTATAGTGAATAAATCAAAACTTTTTAGAATATTGTTGTTTTTTTTTTTAATTCGAATTAAGACACAATATCTAAACTATTACCTACCTAAAATACCTCTTGTATTTTGATTCCGATGATATGGAATAGATAATTCTAAAGTATTAAATGTGGTTATTCCAGGTATTTCATAGTAGTTTTGAGTTGCAATGCTGATATTTTTTAAATTTGCCGCGCCCTTTCACTACTTTCGTTTGCCAGACTATAGACTAGTCGATAAAGCTTTGTTTTCCTAGGATAGCGGTGCCGTCATATAGCGGCCGTAATACAGCGGTGAATGATGTCACTAGAACGTTGTCTATGTAAACAAAATGGCGCGGATTCCTAGAGAGCGGTAACTGACACCGTAACGTCAAAAAGCGGTGCCGCCATTTGCATGACGGCCGTCTTGTCGGTGACAGATGGTTTCGTGAACGTTTCATTGATAGCAATGAAGCAGTGTTAAAACGGCCGTGGAACTTTCCACATGTCATCACCGTAAAGACGGCCGCCATTTTGCGTCCGTAATATTACGGCCGCTATATGACGGCACCGCTTTCCTAGGAAACCTAAGCTTTACGCAATAACAATAAGCCCAAGAAGCCACATGTGCAGAAGGAAGGAATCATCGCTAAGCAATCATGACTTCAACGTATTCCTCAATCTGAAAATATGCTTTTTCCCGACTGCAAAGGAAGGGTTATGTTTTTCGCGCGTATCTTGATGTATGTATGTATGTAATATTCTTTATTACCTCATATCTTCAGAACCGCTGAACGGGTTCACATAATTGAGGTATCGTTAGATTCGTCTTAGCAGCCCAAGTGTTCTTAGATAGGTGACATTTGAAAAAATCAAACATGGCTGTGCGAAGCCATCATACACAACGAAAAAAAATTTTTTTTTGGAATACGGCAATATGGGTATCAAATTAAAGGGCTTAACACAAGGATTTCAAAAAGGTATATCATATTTATCATTAGTGTAATACTAGCAAAAATAATACAAAGAGAAAGTTTAAAAATATGGACTTAGGCTCTTTCACTTTCTGAATCCGGTGGGGTGCCATTGTGACACGACCAGGAAAACTATAAAAATGTTAATTAATATTTTAACTAAAAAGTTGAAAAAAAAAGTTATTTAAAAAAATCTTAAAAACCCGACTGCTGAACTGAAATGCAAGAGACAAGCACATTTTTATTTTAAAAAGTGACAAGCAGGCGAGACCCAAAAGAACTTTTTTTATTAATGGGATGGGTCCGCCTGCTTGTCACTTTTTAAAATAAAAATGTGCTTGTCTCTTGCAATTCAGTTCAGCAGTCGGGATTTTTAGATTTTTTTAAATAATTTTTTTTGATAAGTGTTTTAAATTTTCCCTCGCTAAGTTCTGTAACAGACTTTGGCAACTTTTTAAAAGTGACAAGCAGGCGGACCCATCTCATTTTAATTAATAAAATATGTTTAATTCGGTCCCGCCTGCTTGTCACTTTTAAAAATAAAAATGTACTTGTTTCTTACACTTCAGTTGAGCAGTCGGGATTTTTAGATTTTTTTTAAGTTAGTTTATGATTCAGTTAATTTAAATAGTTGTCCCTGAACTGAAGTAGCCTAAAAGGCGACCGGTCGCCTTTCATCTTTTTTCGTCGCCGATTCTCTTCGTGAGTAGCCTAAATGGCGAAAAATCACCTACGTTGGCAACACTGGAGCCGAATATATCTACGTTCCTCAAACGCACACAAATAATTATAGCTTACAGTCTTCTATCACTGATAGCAACATTGAATTGTGATAAGTTAGGTTATTAGAATTTTTGTTTGATGATCGATTTACGTAAAAATAATGTATAAATTGTAAGTTTTTACTTGTGGCATGTAATTTGATTACACGTTTTTTGTTTTCCTGAAGCACTATGACATGCCTTTATGCTACAAACGGTCGTTTTAAATAATTAACTTATGAACTCTGTTCGGCGGAATGTGACCTAAGACCAAAGAGCAAAGAAAATAATACTCTCTCAAAGAGTGTACTGACGGCTCGCCCAGAAAAGTTAGCCGTAATGGCTAAGTTTTAGTTGCCTCACTTTTTGCACTCGTACTAGGTGTCTATGCGTTATTTTTCTATCACTTTTAAATGTATTATTTTGTGTATTATATCTATTTTATTTATAATACCGAATTAACGAATGAATTCCTCTTCTTTCTTTAACATTCTTCTGAACAGACATGATTAAAAATAAATGATGGCAATAACCCTAGAATAATGGCAAGCAGTAAAAATGACCAACTTACCCCCACTACGCCAAAACCTTGCCAACTTGCGTGACGAGGACTATAGTCGTTTTTTTTTTTAATTTGGGCTCAGACTAAGGAAAAAAGAATAGACATGAAATACCTACGAAAAAAGCGTGCATACCTATTGTGAGTCTGGCACAAAGATGGCGGCTTGCCGTAGAGTTGCGCGCATTATAACATCGATAGTTGAATTGCACGGTGCTTACAGAATTCAAAATTGTCGAAAATGAGTTTAACGTTTAAGAAATTCATGGCCCTTTGCTTTAAGTTTTTACTATTTTTAACTAATTTCCCTATAAGTCTTATTTCGTTTCGCAAGGATTAAAAAAAAAAGGCCCCCAATCCAGGTGCACACGTTTTTTTTAGCTTTCTTCAGTTTTATTTACGTGGTAATGTGAGCTATAAAAACGCACACGCTCGAAGAGTGTCACTTTACATGGCAGGCAGGGCACGTGGATACTGAATAGATGCTACTGCAATTAAATTAACTATCTGTATTCTGTACTTGTACAGGTATGTTCATAATAAAACAAATTTTACTATGGTGTGGTAAGTCTATCCCATTTATTCCCAGTTGTCACCGCGGCGATCATGAATAAAAAACTGTAGCCTTGTGATCGCTGTGTTCATTGCTCGCTTTTTCCTGTGAGCGTAGTATGCGACCGAAATTGCGGCCAGAACAACTGTGGCGACCACGCTCAACATAGTGGGTGCGAGTAAAAAACCTCCTACACACAGTGCCGCCGGCTGGGGAGGATGCCGCGCGCGGTTCAGGGTTACTTAGCGCTTGGAATTAAGATTGAGTTTCGTGTGGACTTCTAGTTTCTGCGACTTGTGCCGGGGCATATGTGTCGGAGCCTTATTAGAGTATCACTATTACTGATTAGCATACCACGACTGCAGTACCTGTACCTAAGGTCTATAATTACCAATGAAAAGAATAAATAAATACAAAATACGGTTTGTTTTCATCGTTTGTCAGACTATACTTATTTTTATTAACTAATAATATAACTTAACATTAATTTTTTTTATTTAAGTAGGTACTACTACATGGCTCGATCATTCATAATAAAACAAAAATTATCATTTTACACAGATTTATTTAAAACTATAAAAGCCGTTTATCCCAGTCATACTTAAGTTCTAAAATACAAATATGTATACACAATAATCAAATAAGAGCACGTTGCGCAAATTTTATACAAATATACAAATTAATAAAACATGAGCATGTTGAACAAACAAAAAAAAAAATACAAACCACACAATCCTTACTTATTAATATTATTATAAGTGCGTGAGTTTGTTTGTATGGATGGATGTTTGTTACTCAATCACGGCTGAACGGATTTTTATGAAATTTGGCACATATGTAGATTATAGTCTGGATTTTCTTACTCTGTCTTCTCACTTTTTCATTTAATGTTTTAATTTTTTTCTTCCGATATTCACATTTTGATTTTAATTTTTGAATAATTTCAAGCGCTTTATCCTGAAACAAAAAAAAAACGCATTAACTTCTAGTTTTCTGCAACTTCGTTCAAGTTTTTGCCGAAAATTAATTTGAAATTACCAGTTACGCTGCCCACAGTACATACAGTAACATATTATAGAATAGAACACTTACATCTGCATAGCTAGAAGTGCTGCAGACAGGCTCCTCTTCCAGTGCTTTGTGAGAAAAAAAATGTTGTGCCTCACATTCATTAAATTGGGCTGGTAACTGTAAATAAATAACAACAATTTTTTATATTGAGTGAGTTTGTATTTAAAAGTCAAGATAGCATGGTAATTACCATAAGGAACATAATTATTATGAAATATTACACTTACATCTGCATTGTTAGAAGTGCTGCAAACAGGTTTCTCTTCCAACACCCTGCGAGGAACAGATCGTTGTTCCTCACACTCGTCAAATTGTGCTGGTAACTATACAAAGAATAACCATAAATGTTTAATAATATTTACATTGCGAATTTAATCACTAACTCACGCTCAAATTTGTTTAGCTTGCATTTTAACATAGACACAACATTTTATAACCTGATATATGTATGTATCATTTTCAAAAATTAATCATTATCCATCTCCTTTTGCTATGACTATATCAGGAGTAAAAATAGTGCAGGTATATGTGTCATAATCTGTGTGAGGAGGTGGATAATTAAAATCATATAACTTATATTAGGTTTTGATTCAGTCCGTACGAGAATTTTAAGGATGTTTTATAATTTTCAGAAAAAAAGTTATCTATTTATTCTGACTGATGTGTATTTAAACCTGAAACTTTATACCAGTATTTCAGCAATATAGAACTGCTGTTGCTGACATGCTTCTCGTCCCTCCTCTCTCTCCATCAACTGGTTTGGATTGGTTACTTGTCAGTAAGTAGGTAAACACAATAAACTTGTCTATTATCAAAACTTACCAATAATTCACTTGAAGGCAAAGCATCATCGCGCAGTCTTGTTATATTTAAAGTTCGGTTAAAACATTTATCTTCAAAATGCAGGGAACAAATAAAAATATGCTTGGTTGTAGTATTCAAATTTTCAATCCCAAGTATATACAGCCACTGTTCTTTTCTTTCTTTACATGTTGGCAATCTAAAATCATAAAAAGAAATCGAGTTAAATAATATTCACCTGTCGATATGTTTTATCGATAAATTGAAAATTCCGAACCGTAACTCTAACTCTCTGTTTACTAACAAATGATTTGCTTAAAAATCACATAATATCAACAGTAAAACAGTAAATAATTACAGAAAAGCAAGTGTATCTTTATAAACTTTCCCAAAAATAGCAAAATCTTTCAAAATAATAGAAAAAAACAAGATATTTTGAATGAATTCGGTTACTTACCTGTGCAACGTTTTATTGGGATGTTTTTGTTGCTTTTCATGCGGCAGCCTAACACACTGCACCTACCCATGATAAATGCAGTATTATGCAAGTTCTTACACTATAAACAAGCACAATTTTCGCCTATTATCACCAAATTTTCTTAAAAACACTGAAACAAGCAAGTCGCGATGACAACTGATGTACTTGTTGTTGGCTGTGACAAAACATGGCGGCCGGCCGCAGTTAGGTATTTTGTGACATTACCAAAGTTATGTTGCCATTTTTGGCAATGATAAAACTAATGTTGTCCTTTTTTACATATGATTACTCTCACAAGTTAAAAAGAGATGCCGATATATCAGTAACTATGCCGTCGAAATGCAATATATTCCTATAACTACAGTTCGTATAGAATGTTTATGCCATGTCCTCTTTTTTCCTTAGTCAGAGAATTTGGGCCTTAGCCAAAGAGAAAGAGTGACAACTCCGTGGTAAAATTTGCATGTATGGAAAGTGCTGCCACCTGAAGTTTGGTGAGTGAACAAGGGATCTAATAAATATACACCTACATAGATATGCATACTTACTATAGTCTGGCAAACGAAAGTAGAGACTGGAAAAGCGCGGCAAATTTAAAAAAATATCAGCATAGCAACCCCAAAACTACTATGAAATACCTGGAATAACCTTATTTGATACTTTAGAATTATCTATTTTATTTCATCGGAATAAAAATACAAAATGTAGTTTAGGTAGGTAATAGTTTAGATATAGTGTCTTAATTCGAATTAAAAAAAAAAACAGTATTCTAAAATAGTCCTGATTTATTCACTATATTCAAAATCTGAATATAAGACTTCTGTTGCGTCCCAAATGTATTTTTGAACGATCTTTTTGGTGTGGCAACATTCTATTGTCTTTTTGATATTGACACTTGACATAACTTTTGACTTGACAGATAGACTTTGCTTCCTTGTTGGAAAATGTCCGTTCTTGGGACTTTGATTTAATTGTAATTGGTAAAATATCGTTTGGAATCGCCTGTTGAAACCGATAATTGGGTCGCGAGTAACGATTAGTTGGAATTTGTAATCTCCATTTGACGAAAACCCTGGGATATTTCTCGGAACATATCGCCGTATTGCCTCACCGCGTGGCACGCGCATTTGTTGGGAAAAAGTAGTGATAAATAGCTTCAATCCGGTGCGAGTTAGGGCTGTGATGCTGATCTGAACCGCGCCATCTGGAGACTGACGGCTTGTGACCGTTCACATCACACTTTCAATTACTCACCTCATATTTACATACATACCACACTTGGGCGTGACCTAGGAAGGTCGAAGTTGGTGTACCCAGTGCAGAAGGTAAGTGGTTAGAACTGTTATTTGTATATATGGTTGTAGGCCGAAGAGCCTGTTGTTTGTTTATTGTTGTTGAAAGCAACGGTAGGGCTCCACGAACCGTGGACAAGTTTCGGACACCCCAGTTATCGTTGCGCTGCCTATTGTAGTCCTGACCAACTTCCATGTGGAAAGTTTCATAAGTCAATGGAATCATTGTTTCCTACGTTAATTTTAAAACTTTCTAAATTATTTTCTGTAATTCTGTCCCATTCTTTATATTTATTTTCAACATGAATAACATGATCAGTCATTTTCTTTCACTCGGGAGTTATATTTTCAAACGACTCTTTTACTCGTATAACTTTCTCTAACTCCACTGCAGGCAGAGCAATATTTTTACTTGCCACTTTACGTTTAGCCAAACTCCATACTAACTCAATGGCATTTACCTAGATCACAGTGGTAGGGGGGAAGTCTACCTATATACCTCGTGCCCATTCTGCTTCAGAATTTCATCAGCTTTATATACTGGCTCTGGTGTTTCGTTTTAAACTTGTTTTCTAACGATATAAAATTCGTTAATTTTGTTACGAATAGCATCTATGTCGAAACTATCTAAGTCGGAAACTGTGGGTTTATATGGCCTTTACGCGCACCTTCCTTTTTAATTCTTTTTAATGTAGTACCGCTCACTTCTGTAAAGAATGGTAAAACAGAACGATTAGTTTCTGCAAATCATGAATTCAATTACATCTTTATAAAAGTTATGTACTCCTAGTAAATACTTACCAGTGATTGAAGCTATTTCATCTAAGTACTGGTTCTAGGTTCTTATGCTATCTTTCTGCTCTAAATCCGTAAGTTTTTCAATAGTTTTCATCATCTCATCAACCCTTGCTACATCTATCAGATTTTCTGTAAAAGAAAAAAAATGGTTAAAAACCATGCAACATTTAATAGTATGTTAAATAACCATAATGCATTATTATGAAGGTGTTTAACATACTATAAAATGAATGTGAATCAAAACAGATAAATATTTTTCCTCGCTAAAAGATAAATATAAATTATGAATTACGACAAAGTATCAACTTAGTAGCGTCATACTAACTTATGAAATCGAACACCACACGTAAACAATCTTGTTTTTGTTTGAATTCGACGTCTTTCTCCTGTTGTTTTTCTTGATATTTAGACATGACCATGCTCCAGTTTTAATAGTTTTGTTCATTTTTCGCTGAATAAACGCTATTAATAAGATCACAACAAATCATCAACAACACGCCATCTTGTTTTGGAAAATTGAGTTTGACATTAATATAGCATTGCCATATAAAAAGTTAGCAAATAATTCGAGTGTCTACTTTCGTTTGCCAGACTCTATGTAGTAATATTTCGCACCTTTAGAATTGAAGTGGCTTAATTCAAAATTTTAAGAAAATGACTTTTATACACAGAACGACTTAAATACATGTTTATAAGTCGTTCTGTGTATAAGTAATTTTCTTAAAGTTTTGAATTAAGCCACTTCAATTCTAAAGGTGCGATATGTATGTTGTCTTCCTAAATTTTTTATTAGGGTCACAATCAGGGTTTTGACCTAAATAAAAAAGAACACGTATGAAGTTCAGAATAATGTCCTTTTATTATCTTTATTATATTCTTATATTATATATTATCATTAAACCAATTAATATTTATATGTTTTATGCTTATTGCAATATATTTGAGCAGCTTTTTTTGTAATATCCTCACCTTCGTATGTGATTTTTCCTTCTAATATTCGATTAATAGACCTGCACCAACTATAAATAATTATGTTTATGGATGTGTCAACAAAACATTGTTTTAATTTGTCTGAATGCATTTCACAATCTATAAAATTAAAATCGGTGAAAAGATCAATGAAGGTTTTTATTCTTTCTTTGATGTTCTTTTTGTGGCAATCATTATTTAAAAATGCAACAGTTGTTTCTTGTATATCTTGAAAACAAGCTACTAGGCAGTCGGAGGGATAGCAAAGCCACTTCTTATTTTGGCAATATTCTTTTGCACGTATGTACTTGTACATTTCATTGTCTGAATTGCCTAGTAGCTTGCTTTTACAATTTTTACAACCTTTGACAACTTTTTGTAGACACTTCGTCAAGGCCCACCCACAGACATAAATTCTTTGATCAGCCCCTGAATCGGAAATGTTTCTAGTATTTTGCATAACGTTCAGAGGCTGATACTCTGGGATTGTAAGGGAGCAATACTTTTTTCTTTATTTTTGAGGAAAAAGGAGAGGGATTGTAGACATTCATTGGAATCTTCTTCGCAATTGGAACTTACAGAATGATTTGTGCTAAAATTATTTAGTAACAAAGTTTTAAATGCTCTCTCGAATCCCACACAGTTTGGCATAACATTTCGAGCACCTAAACTTCGAAAACTTCCAAAGAAATTTTCGAGTGGGTCTTGGTTAAAATTGCGTGTCAGCATTGCGTCAAAGGAGTATTTCTTTGATAATAATTGCCAAATCGATTTAAAACCTTCGATTGTTCGAATCAAATTATTTAAAGTTGGTAAAGACTTTTCAATTTTCTCTTCATCACTTTTTTTCACCACAAATTTGGCGGTTTTTAACATTTTCAATGCATCTTGCCATAACATGTGATGAGGATAATTTCGCTTTACAGCAGCTCTGTATATTTTACCATTTGGCGGCGTAAAAGATGACGCGTTAAATGAGTCAAATAATTTATCAATTAACAATAAAAATGGTATTAGATCCCGACATTCCGAGGAACAATCTCCTCTTACAGTTACATTGTCAGTAGCAACTGCCATACTGTAACTTAATACTTGAGCTGCATTTTTCACCCTCATTTTTTTTATTTTGCCGGAATCTATGTGTTCATTGGTTAAGTTGGGCAGCATACGCAACTCTCCATGCGACTTGTCGGCTTCATAAACCCGCTGAAAGTATTCCCACTTTACTATTTTTAACACATTTTCGTGCATATAATGCATTTCTTTATTTAATAAATTATTTATAATTCCTTTTAACAAGTGGGGAACATCAAACAGCGGGATTATTTCATGATTGTTAACAATAATTATGTCCTTTCGCCATTCTTTTCCTGCTTGGAAATATGCAGTTTTGGCTTCGGAGATTAAGCTATTTATAGTGTTAACATTTGCCGAGCTTTGGTCGCATACAGTTGCAATTATCTTTAGACCAGTAGCTAGTACGTTAGCTATAACATCTACTAAAATTTCTTTAAGTTTTGACGTTTTTAAGGTTTGCTTTTGTTTTTAAGTAGTAAGCTACTGGTTGCTTGTAATTTTTCCTTACCCCTTTGACCATGAACACCAAAACATGATTGGCAAAATTTTGCGTCTTATAGGTCCCATAGTTCTCAAAACCTACAAGATCGTCTGTGTATACATTATAATGGATTTGGGGAGCTATGGACATTTAATCAAATACTAACGTACACAGACGATCTTGATGCAACATTTTCGACACTGTGGACTTTAATTCTTTAAAAACAATTTCATTTATGCCTGGCGTCAATTTTACTTGAGCAAGCAATGACTTCAGAAGTTTTTTAGTAAAGTAAAATGTTTGCACATTAACTTATAGGCTTTAGGGCTTTTCTTAAAAATTGATAGCGATAAAATCTTTTCTTCGTGAGTAAATCTATGCCCCCTCTTTTTCTTCCGTCCTTCAATGCATTGCATTCGAGCAAACAATTTAACTGACTCTGACATGTTACGAGATAATATTTCAAAATCCCTGTTAGCACTTTTGTTTTTAACTTGTTTAATGCGCAACAATAAAGTTTTAACTTTTTGGCGCAATCTCCTTACTTCATTTTGCATTTGTCTTGCTTTTCTGGCACACTGCGTTTCAGCCTTTTCCCGCAGATACTCGAAAGTTTTACCTGAAAGATTAAATTAAAAATTTAAAAACAAACATACTTGAGATGTTCAGGTATATTAGATAAATTTGCTCACGCACGAGACTAAATATATGCTAAATTCTATGAAATATGTGTAATGGATGGTAAGTCTTATTATCTTATCTTCATACTAATCTTATCTTACTAATATTATAAATGCGAAAGTTTGTGAGGATGATATGATGGATGTATGTTTGTTACTCTTTCACTCAAAAATTACTGAACGGATTTGAATTAAATTTGGCAAGTAGATAGTTGACATCTTGGAATAATATACAGGCTACTTTTATCCCGGAATTCCCACAGGATCGGGATTTACATTAGAAAATTATCCTACGCGAACGAAGTCGCGGGCAGAAGCTAGTTAATTTATAAATAAAAAGTTAGTCGTTTTTTTGTAGCCCATGATATGGCCCAGTGCTGAGCAAAGGCTTCCCTTGTCGCATTTTACTCTTCTCTATCTTGGTGTGCATGTGGATTGAGTGCTCCTTTTTAAAAGTTAACTATGTTGTTACGAAATCAAGAAACATTTTATGAAATAATTGCGAAAATTTCATGGTGAAGATAAAAAAAATGTGAAACCTATGGTGAAAAAGTCATAATCAATTATCTAGAACACTCACTCTGCTAGTCTGAGAAAATACTGTAACTCGTGTTTCAGCATACATACTAGATATATATTTAAAATTTTATTTATTTATTTACATGGGAGACCAGAGAACAGCTACTTAAATTAATCAAGAAACAGTGTGAAAATTTGACAGCCAATTACAGGTCTCCACGTATAGTTATATGTGAAGTTAAGGAACACTGTGAACGACATAGTACTGTCAGCAGGAAAACGGTACTCTTAATATAACACTAATAATATAATAATATGTAAAAACCTAAACACAACTAAATAAAATTACATGATTACTTAAAACTAATTATTACTTAAAAAATTTAAGGCTTAAGCACGTCCTCGCTGATGACACACTTGTACTAAATGGATCAATGTCATGCTGCCTGCACACCTCATTAAAGCTCCTGCTTGCACGCAACACATACGAATTCTGCCTATATTTCGAGGTAGCTAGTGGCATTTTTAGCGGTGGATAGAATCGTTTAGACTTGCAAGGAATATTAAAATAAAATTTTGATAATATATCAGGGCTGTTAATTGAATTGTTAAAAGACTTCAATAAAAAAACGCAGTCAGAAACGTCACGCCGAATATTTAGTGGTAGTAAATGATATTTCTTACAGAGATCAAGGTAATTTACGGACCTATATGGTGTAAAATTGTATTGAATTTTTGAAAACTATTCACAAATATTCAACTGATTTTAGCCGTTTATTTGGATTTTATATAGGTTTATTTAGAACACTCAATCCTTCTATGGTGCAGACGGAGTGTTCCAAAACTCTCCAACTTTGGCTAAATAAATAATTAATTGTAATTAATTAATTAATTGGTTTTTGTTGCACAAATTGAGTCTGAATTATACTCGTTAAAAAAAATTTTTAGCAAAAAATTAAACCGACTTCCATATCAAAACACTACAAAGCCAAAAATAACTTTAATTTCGGTAGTCGGTGTTATTGGTTTTGTATTTTAAGTAAAACCAATCAATTAATAAGAATAATAATAATAATATTCCACAACTTTTCACACAACGCCATCTAGTCCCAAACTAAGCAGAGCTTGTGGTATGGGTACTAGACAACTGATAAACATACATATATATTTCTAAATACATACATATTATAGATAAATTACACCCAGACAAAGAACAAATGACCGTGCTCATCACACAAACATTTGTCCTAGGTAGGAATCGAACCCACGACCTTGCGCACAGCAGTCACGCTAATCTGTATTAATTTGCTATTGTAATATATGTTGTTTTCTCACAAATATTGAGCTAATTTAATTCTACTTACGATTCAAATTAAGTGTTGGTATTGCTGAACAAATAAGATGACCTCCAACTGTCTTGAATGTGGGATCAAAATGGTGATCACATATTCTTTTATTCTTGTACACCTTTGTACGGTAAGTTTCTGTAAGCTTGCTGCCAACAGCTGCAATCCAAGCAGCGAACAAATCAGGGCGGTTTTTAGGGTTTGGGAACCGGTGAAGGGGTTCCATCCCTTCACCGGTTCCATACATCGATTCAGTTACATACGTTGTACCGTATGTAACTGAAAATGGAACGAAATTCATGAATATCAGAATAAGGATAAATAAAATAACATGAAACTTTTTCTTGGTCAGTGGGTCGTCTTAGGGGCGGCGTTTTAGGAGTTGGAGTATACGCTTAGGGACACTATGAGCAGCAAAGAAAACAAAAGAAAAGTTTATGATAAAAAGAATTGGGACATTAAAAAAAAACGAAAATTTCGCTCCACAGCGCCCCTAAGGCTACACTACAACCTTTTTCTTGCTTATATTAAAGGTAACACGGTACGGTACGGTAATAAACACTTACCTAAAGCATCACAGCTAAAAATACAATATCTTCTTTGGAGTTCACTCATGATAACAAAACAACAAAAATGACCAACGAAAAACAAAATGATAACAATATTATGAAATACAAACAAAACTTAAAAAAGAAACAACGGTAACAAGTAACAATTTTAACAGAATTAGCTCAGATAACTTGGAATTTCGGAAAGCGCATCAACGTCGGGAAAGCCAGAGTTGACAATGGCCACAATGATATTTCGCACCTTTACTTAGTTTTTGGGAAATGACGTTTAAAGTTTTGCAATTACGACTCCTTCCACATAAAATTTTAAATAATAATATACAGACTCTACAGGAAGGCAATAGTAATCTTTGTATATTTTCAAAAGATTTATCCAAAGAGTATGTAAAACCTAACGGTAGATTTATCTTTCGTAAGATGTTTTTAAATGTTTACTATTATTGCCAGATTAGAAAATATACCACTTTAAAAATTATGTAAAGAATTAGTGCATTTTATGATTAAAATGTGAAATATTATTCAAAATGACAAATGGAAAAAAAATTATTAGTTCAATTTATTATTAAATATATGGGAGTATTTATTGCTGTTATATGGTATGATGCTATTTTCAAATAATAAACTTATAAAATTGTTGTCCTATTCTATAAAATTTCTATTTTTTATCAAAATAGAGAAGGAATTGCAAAGAAACAACCTATTTCATTATGACTTTAATCAACAATGAGATCGAATGCAAAATCATAAAATTAATATTAACTAAAAGTTAACAATCAGTAGGTACTCTACAATACACAAGACTAATCATAAAACCAGAGAGACAATTAGGTAACTTTTAGAATAACACATTATAGTATTGCGCATAATTAATCTTTAGTGAGGAGCTCCTTCAAATCCTTCTTTTTATTGACACTCAATGGCTGTTTTTCGGTATACGCTTGTTTTAGCGGAATTTCAGCTTCGTTCTTCATTTTCTTTCTTGTATTTCGTACATGTACCTCTTTGTATGACTGGTCTTCATATGAATTCTTATAATAAAAATTGAAAGGGCTTCCTTTATGCATACTTAATTATTTTATCTCGTTCTAGTTTACTGATTCTCCATCACAATTGGAATTAACGTTGTAAAGGATGGTTAAATTTTAAGGGCCGATGTTGATTTTGAATAAAACACAAATTATTTAGGAAATTATTGTCATTTCTTTTAATTCTGATAATATGGTGGAAAATATCGGCCAAATGGCCGCCGCGACCTCGGCGGCACACCTCCATCCGATGGTTCAAATTTTCTATGACGCTGAGGCATAATTGAGGTTCTATGCCATTAATGTGCCGAATTATCTCATCCTTTAGCTCTTGTTTTGTTGCTGGCTTATCGACGTACACCTTTTCTTTCAAATAACCCCAAAGAAAGAAGTCCAACGGTGTCAAATCACATTATCTTGGCGGCCATTGAATTTGTCGCGCAAAAGAGCCATTGTTTCGTTAGCTGTGTGGCAAGTGGCACCGTCCTGTTGAAACCACATATCGCACACATCCATATCTTCCAATCTGGGCCATAAAAAGTTCGTTATCATCTCATGATAGCGAACGCCATTCACAGTAACTGCAGTACAGTAACTACAGTAAGTGCAGTTTGATTTGAACGCCCATTTTCATAATAAGCCTGAATAACTTTAACGCGTTGCTCGGTTGTTATCTTTCCATGTTTCAAATTGAGTTAGTCTGAAATTGAGAAATGTCTAATGAAATGCAGTAAAAAAATTGACGTTTAGGTGTGGTTCACATTCAACATCGGCCCTTAAAATTTAACCACCCGTTATATAATTTAATTTTTCTTTTCTTATTAGTTAACTCTTTCTCTTTTAAATGTGTTTGATACTTAATTTCGATAAGTAACTTTTGCTCACTAGTAGAGTTCTCATAAATTACACATAGGTCACATTCTTTCTTAGGGCGGTGAAAACTTAAATTAAAGTCTCCATTAAAAATCTTGTAATAGGTAATGTAAGTTTCGGGTTCTTTACCGTTTTCCCTTTGGGTGTCTACAAAGTCTTTGTAGAGGTCTTTAATTGATTTGCAACCTTCTATGTATTCTCGAGCCGTATTTACTCTCACATAATGCGATTCCATGCGAGGAATGGACTCTATGTGTTTTTAATTCGGGAGATATTTTTTATTGTTTCCGTGTTTTTCACGCTTCTCTTCTATTAAAAATCCGCTTTCATTGGTGTTTGTTCTAACAGTATGTATCATGCAGTCTGTGATATCTAAGGTACTTTTGATAAACGTTTTACAGACTCTGACTTTTACGTCGTTGATTTTTTTAAATTGATAATAGGCTCGCGTTTGACCACCATCTCACCTGATGGTAAGTGATGATGTGGTCGAAGATGGAGCACGCTTACCTAAAAGTAACCTATTCACTCTTGACTTAAAGACCCCTAGGTTATAGCTATCAGGAAACACAGACTCCGGCAGGGAATTCCACTCCTTAGCCGTACGCACAATGAAGGTATTCCCAAAACGTTTAGTGCGTATAGGTGGGATGTCCACCATGTAACGATGGCGCATCGCCGTTTGTCTTGTAGTCCGATGATGGAACGGGCTTGATGGAATTAGATTGTGTAATTCCATCACACACTCCCCGAAATGTAACCGATAGAAAACCGATAGACTAGCAACTCATCGCCGATGTTCAAGGCTCTAGAGCTTAAAAAAAAGCCTTATTGGGACGACGCGGATTTGCTGCATTTGTGTATTTGTACTTTGGCTGAACGTCAACCGTGCATGAGTTGATAAATGATCGCTATTGACTTAGGTGTCCTAATTTCCAAAATTGATCGAAAGTAACATACCTGGCTAATTAATCAATGTACTGATTACAGTTTAACTTGCAATTTGAGCATGGAATTTTTAGGCATTGAGTTGGGACCTTTTTGACCCGGTCTTGATGCGAGTCGGAGTCCGGACTTGGAAAGAAATAATTTCTATGGCCAGAAAAGCAACATGTTCTTTGAAATCAAACGTAGGGTCACCAACGTCGTTATCTGCATCGCTTTCGTCTTTGCACTCAGTCCGCTTTCGTAGTTTACTACTATTAATCTGAAAATTGAAGTAAATTTATTTACTACTGTCTTACTTAATTAGTCTGAAAACTCTACGTAATTATGATCAAAGTATAATTATAATATTATACCTCAGATATTACATCATTTTGTGAGGTGTTGCTAATAGCACCTTCAGGCTCAGGTATGGCTATATCTGTATGGGGCAGATCAATTTGTGCTTTGGAGCTTACACAAGCTTATTTGTTAGTATTAGGAGACACTGAACAGTCGGAGTCCGAAGATGACGATGAAGAACTTAACGGGGAGGAGCTAGATGAAGAGGAACTTGAACTTGAAGACGATTGTCGTGTTAGGTTTGTGTTTACTGGTGTTAGTACTTTTATATTTTCAGATAGATAGACTTTCGTTGAAAATTTTAGTATAGATGTAATATTAAAAAGCTTACGTCATCATTTGGACAGACTGATTCAAGATAATCTTGTGTAAAAACCAGACTCAAAATGTTTTTACTTCTATGAGACGTCATTATAATTATAATTTTATTATTTGAACACTGAATATCTGACAATAAAAAAGAAATAACTTTAAAAATAATAAACCAATGTAACTGCTAAATAAATCATATACAGATACAATTTCTAATATTAACTTCTATTGCAAATACATTTCTTCATGAAAGGAAATATCATTGAATATTGTTGTAAGAATCACAAACTTTTAGTAACAAATTGCAAGAACTTGCAAAAATTCTTAAGATTACCGTAATGTTTAATTATAAATTGAACTAAGTCTAGTTTTTCACAAAGAAATCACAACATTTTAAAAATAAAACGAAATATTTCAAAATAGTTCATTTTATAAGTACATATTAAAGTAAAGTAAGCCCTTACCTTTTCAACTTAAAACGGATTATTTAGTTTTATGACGAGTGCACTTACAGGAACATAAGTCAGTCTTTTGCCACCGTCAGCGCAATACTAAATCGTGCCGTTTTATGACTATTCATTGGCCCGCGGCGCGAATCAAAAAGAGACAGAAAGTTTTCTATCTCGCTAGTTTTCGTCCGAATTAGACGATTGTGAGACTGTATGCAATCTTTACTTTATTTAATCCGGTTTATGATTAAATCTCAAAAAATCGTATTTTTTTATTATTACGGTTTATTATTAAACGTGCGATTTGTTTGACAAGTTGACAGACAAGACAAGATGGCTGCCTAGTCTATTTAACTCAACAATCTTCAGATGTCACTGTCGTCTATGGAAATTGATGACAGTATTATGTGTGCCACCCCTGGCCTTAGGAAGTTGGCAACACATTCCTTAAATTGACATTTGCCTAACCTCAAATTTAGATTAATTTTGTTTGATTTCGTGGAATAAAATACCTCTATCTATATTACTTTCACTTATTCAAAGCTGTTTTCCATGACGCTGCAACTACTACGCGTCATATGTAATTCGTTTGTTATACCAACTGAAAATTGTTCACATTATTTCGGTCGCCATTGCAAGTTCTTACGTACCGAATACCGTTATTCGGAGCGGGGGTTGAGAGGCGTGAGGGGGGTTCATATCAGCAGCGCCGTTGGAGCGCGAGTTCACTCTGTCACTCGGTCATTACGGTATTTCTGTACGGCGCGTCCCACATTTACGATCGTGAAAGAAAAAGTGACAATGCCCGAAAACAAACAGTTTCAGCGTCTCCCTCGATTCGTGGTGCCCAAACATTATGATTTGGAATTGATTCCGAACCTGCAGGAATTCACATTCACTGGAAAAACAGCAGTGAAAGTATCGGTAAGTGGAAATTTCATCATTGACGATGCAAAAAAAGGTTTCCATGTGTCTCGCTAATCTGATCGTACCCATTGCCTTTTAGATATTGAGTTCAACGAGTGAAATAGTGCTAAATTGTTTGGATTTGGAGTTGAAAAACGTCAAATTGCAATATGAGGATGGAGGTACAGACTCCATCAAGCCATCCGAAGTTCGGCTTAATGCAGCAGACGAAACCGCGACTATTACGTTTGATAAGCCACTCAAGGAAGGCGACGCGACGTTGCATTGCGAGTTCAAAGGCGAGATCAACGATAAGATGAAGGGTCTGTACCGCAGCAAGTACCTGACGCCCGCTGGCGAGGAGCGCTATGCTGCAGTCACGCAGTTTGAGGCGACTGATGCTCGGCGATGTTTCCCCTGCTGGGATGAGCCTGCCATTAAAGCTACATTTGATATAACCCTTGAGGTGCCAGCTGACCGAGTAGCTTTATCTAATATGCCTGTTAAGGAAGAGAAGCCTATTGGTGAAAAGAAGAGGATTCATTATGATACTACTCCTACAATGTCTACTTATCTGGTAGCTTTTGTTGTAGGTGAATATGACTATGTTGAAAAGAAGTCCCGTGATGGTGTACTAGTAAGAGTTTACACACCTGTGGGAAAGAGCAAGCAAGGTGTCTTTGCTCTGGAGGTGGCAGCACGGGTACTTCCTTATTACAAGGAGTACTTTGATATAGCTTACCCTCTGCCTAAAATTGACCTGATTGCTATAGCCGATTTCTCTGCTGGTGCTATGGAGAACTGGGGTTTAGTCACATATAGAGAGACTTGTCTGCTAGTTGATGAAGAGCACACATCAGCTGTCAGGAGGCAGTGGATAGCTCTAGTGGTAGGCCATGAGCTAGCCCACCAGTGGTTTGGAAACCTTGTTACTATGGAGTGGTGGACACATCTTTGGCTAAATGAAGGATATGCCTCTTTTGTTGAATTCCTGTGTGTTAACCATCTTTTCCCAGAGTATGATATTTGGACTCAATTTGTTACTGAAAATTATATCAGGTATGTATATGCATAATACTCTTAGAAATATGATAAGAAGCACACCACTATCAAAAATAAATAATTACTTCATTATACATATAAGTACCATTTGTACATGATTAAGTATTATGATACTTTCTCGATTGGTTTCATGTTTCTACTATTATTAGGTCAAATTAAATAAAATTAAACAATTTGTTTTGTGATCAGTTTTTAGTGTCCATCCAGTAGTTAAAGATGCACAGTTTTGTTTCTGATAGATTTTTGACAACAATATCACTTATGAAGTACTTTATAGTGAATTATTAACAATTTAACATTATGCTACAAAAACAAATACAAGCTGATATCTAAAATACGGAATGAATTATCTGAACCCTATTGCTACTGCCACTGTGTGGACCATAGTAATTCTATTCAAAATTTCTAAATTGAATTGAGTATAAGAAAAGAATCAACATTTAGATAGTAAATTAACTCCTAAATTAAATAGTAAAACAATTTTTTTTTGCTGACAAGTTTTTTTCAGTCATGCAGAATAATTTTAACTTTTGTAATTGATAAAAATGTATGCATTTGAGCAACTAACTGGTAATGTTATGTTTAAGGCTATGTAAAATATGTGGGCTTTTTTATCTTGTAAATACATTTTATTAATCAAACAATGTCTTTGTCTAATTTGGTAACATCCATGCATGATTAAGCCTTTCTGGAAAATGTGATATTTATCATTTCTTTGTTTTTCACAATGTTTATCTTGTATTATTTGGATGGTTGCCAGCTATGTAAATTGTAAAGTCATTCACTTTGTAAACACAAGAGAACAATAGAATTAGTTAAATCAGCCATACCACTTCATAGCTCAATCATTGTATAATTATATGTATGATAAAACTAAATGAGTCTTCATATTTCAGAGCATTAGAATTGGATTGTTTGAAGAATTCACATCCCATAGAAGTTCCCGTAGGACACCCCTCAGAAATTGATGAAATATTTGATGATATATCTTACAACAAAGGTGCATCAGTCATTCGCATGCTGCATAAATACATTGGTGATGATGACTTCCGTAAAGGCATGAACATTTATCTCACTAGACATCAGGTAAACATGTTCCATCATCAAAAGTATTCATTTTCATGAGTCACTTGTTAGAAAACATGGTATGCAGGCTTAATTAGTTTGGGCACGCCGTAATCGCGGCGATAAGTCCCCTCTTTGAGGAGTGGCTGGAGAAACGCCACAGCATCCTCACCTTCCGCCTGACGCAGGTGCTGACCGGACATGGCTGTTTCGGATACAGCGGGAGGACACGCCCGGGTGTCCTCATTGTGAGGACCACCTGGAGGACACGGTGGAGCATACGGTCGAGGTGTGCCCTGCTTGGGCGGGGCACCGCCGTGTCCTCGTAGAGGCGGTCGGCGGCGGCGACCTCTCGCGCCCGGCCTTGGTTCGGGCCATGGTGCGGAGCGAGAGGGAATGGGATGCGGTCGCCTCCGAAGCAGTCATGCTAGCGAAGGAGGAGGCCGAACGCGCGAGGGAGAGGCAACTCTCTTCCTCACGCCCCAGCCGCCGCGGGAGACGCCCCGGGCGGGGATCGCGAGCCGATTTCCGGCCACCGTAGGCGCGGGCCTGCGGACGGCGAGCAGGGGTCACTCACCGTCCGGTAAGGACCAGGCCCGGGTCGGCGGCGCGTCGTGTTCCACGCGCGCCTCAAAGCTTCGCCTCAGAGCTAGGCCTCAGAGCTGTCAGCACCAGTGACGGGGCCTCAATGGGCCATTGCCTGCCGGGGTTAGCGGGAAAGTTTTATCGAGATACCGCGGCCCCGGAACTAGGGCAGCCGCAGGAACAGGGTGGGTTTTTAGTCAGTAGAAGTCTGACACGCCCTTCCGCTTAACCCAGAGCGGAAGAAGTCATTCGATGATTTTCCCAACCATAAAAAAAAGGCTTAATTAGTTCACACAATGTAGCTTTTACAAATGCACACGTTTAAAAAGTACAGAACACATTACAATAATAGGTTTACTGACAAGAGAGAAAGCTTTAACAAAAGACTAGCCTGCGTAATCATACTCAATATAATTATTTGAGCTGGTGTTTGTAATAAAATCTTGGTGTACTTGTATGATAACATTAGGTGTGTACTTACATAAAGTAATTAGTTCTTGAATATGAAAACATAATCTTTACATTATAAAAAAAATTATAAAGTACACATTAATTTTATTATTAATGAACTGTTAAACAAATGTGAATGGAAACCTATATTTATTTTTTTATTTGATGTCTAGTACAAAAACACATTCACTGAGGATCTATGGGCCGCCCTGGAGGAAGCATCAAACAAGCCTGTTGGTGCTGTAATGTCAACATGGACTAAACAGATGGGATTCCCTGTGGTCGAGGTAAGTGTTACAATTTAGGCACAGTCAGTGAAAATAAACCACTGCAGTATAATTTGTTGGTGGTTGATCTTTGTGATCCATATATTCTATATTGGTTGGTTTAAAAATGGTGACCTTTTGGTTGAGTACCAGAATGATCTTATAAACATTTATATTTTCCAATTGCCAACTATTCATAAATATTTAAAAAAAGAACTTTATAAAAATGAGTTGTTGAAAATTACGCAAATGTAAAACATATGAAATAAAAAAGGGTAATCTTGCCAATGTACCTCTAACAGTATTTGAAAACTTTTTCTAAAATAAAATTCTGTCATATTATAGGTGACCTCAGAACAGCAAGGACCTGACAGACTACTAAAGCTGACACAGCAGAAATTTTGTGCCGATGGTAGTCAAGGTGGGGACACACTTTGGATGGTGCCTATCACAATCTCAACACAGGAACAACCTTCAAAGGTGGGTTTATATTTCATTTTTTTTTTTAAAGGAATGTTTATCTGGTTTATGCATACTATAGAAGACAAAAGGCTCCTTTACCTTTCAAAACCATTCAAGCATTCAGGTGATAGATCACTTGCTTTAGAGCCAGCGCATTCTGATCCAGTCCTGCTAGTACTGCCAATTGTTTAACCATGCCTATCTTGTCACTGTCTATAACTCCTGTTTTGGAGCACATAAATTGTTAGCAGAATTATACACTCTATTCTTCCTGTAAACAGAATACTGGGTTTGATTGCTCTTTGTTGCACCCTTGAGTTGGTTGCCACTGGATTTAAATTACTCGCATAAATTATAGCTTTCTTAATACTAGTTTGAATTTATAATAATATTGATGATTGAATTAACAAGATACCGCCACCAATATGTGACACTCCCTTCTGTTCTACCCAGAGGGAAGAGTCGTTTTTGATGATTTATCCTCCAAAAAAAATACTATATACAGGGTGTCCCAGAACTCAACGTCAAGCCGAAACGGGGCGACAGGATTGATTGTAAACATCATGAGAAATATCAGAAAAAAATCCAACCCATGCCGTTTGAAAATTATGGGCATTTAAGAAAAACCTAAAAATTTGGTCAAGCTGTAACCATTTTTCGGTTATTGTGGTTAATTTTTATTATTTTTGTTCATTTAAACTTTGGAACCGTAACCGTAAATAACATTTCTAAGAATCACAGTCAAAAATAATGACACAATTGCCCCAAGTTTTCTAGAATTAAGACTTTGTTAAACTATGAATTTAGAATTTTCAAAAAGAGATGTTTTAAAATTTCGGCCATCAGATGTACATTTATCGAAAAAGAGGAAAATATACTACAAATTGAGCAAAAAGTATTCTCTGTTGAATTTGAGCCTGATTTGTTGTGTACAAAAAATAATAGTTTTCCAATTATTGCCATGTTTTATTCAACATGGCGTCTCGCTTGCTTGCATACTTCATTCGTTCTGAAATCATGTCTCATCAAATCAATGTTACGTAGAAGTGTGTGTATTCTTGCAGTGTTAAAAATAAATTACTATTATTCTCTTGTACATATTTTTGAGTAAACAAAATCAAAATATCCGCTTGTTGTCTTGAAAGTTGAAACTCCATCAGTCAGTCAGGTCTCCGCTAGGGTAATAGTGTTCTGTGGGTTAGTTCTGATGAACAAAAACAAAACAAGGTTAAGTAAACGTCATGTCTACAACCTGTCATGGCTGTCATAACTCTTAGGACAAACGTCAAATATTTTTAATTTTTATTTTGTACATAAAAACCATTTGATATTATGAAAAAATTGTTGCTTTATTCTATTCAGGGGTAAGTTTCCCAGCTTTGCTTAAATGTACATCTTATGGCCGGAGCCCCATATAAAAATGAAACATCTCCTTTGTCGACTTTGAAAAGCCCTCCTTTAAAAAAAATGTACTAGAGTGCCTTGGCAAGTGCCATTAAAAGTTGGCGCATTTAATCATTCTACAGTATTTAATAATAATAATAATAATTTTATTTCCACAAAAGAATTGTACACTGTTTCGCCAAATACATTAATTTTTTAAAAGTATGAGTAAGTACACGAAAATGTTAGCTATTGGGGCTAAACTAGGCATAAACCTGTATTTCAGCCCTCAATCGCCCGACCTCCAGATTTTACAGTTAAATTACAAACTTCAGAAAAATACAAACTGCCTAAAATAATGTTCAAAAACTTAAAAATTATAATAATAATAATCAAAACATTAAAATAATTGAAAGAACGACTTACAATGACGAAAATTTATATTACAATCAATAGGAATTAAAATGATTTAAAATATTGTATATTAAATTAAAAATCGGAAATGCAAACAAAATTATGAAATATCATGAAAAACTAAACAGAAGCAAAATTAATAATAAAATAAAACTAAAATCGCAATCATAATTTTAGATCACAATTTAAATTATAATTTTAAAATCATAATTGTGTAAACTGTCCTCTTTTTGTGCACTTGATGGAGTGTTGTGCTTGTTTGAGTGTTAGAGAGTGTGTAAGTTTGCGGAGTTTAAAATTAAGTAGGGACCTGAAGCAATTCTTCTGCAAACTTACAATAATTTTGCATGAATGCTTTGTCATGGAGTAAAATTTCAGAGTTTTATTTAATTTATTGCAGATGTAGGGACCAATAAATGAAGGAAATCTAGTACCAAACTTTGTCTTGTTACGGGCCGTTTGTGAGCAAACCAGGTAATTCGTGCGCCTATTTATAACGATCGGGTTGCAGATGAGTTTCTTGTGTTGTAGTAATATAATATTTAAAACAGTTTGCTCTAGAATGACACATATTATGTTATAGGATGTTATAATCATCATATTTTTTTTTCTGAGTTTGACCGTATACTGAAGCAAATATACTTAGTTTTGTCCACATTAAGAGTCAAAACATTATTCTGAAGCCATGCACACACCAGTGTTAAAAATAAATTACTGATTATTGATGCAGTCATCAAAACCAGCTTGGGCAGCTTTAAATGCCCCTTCCTATGTATCGGCAGAGAAAACAAGAGCAGTATTATCTGCAAAGGATATTACTTTGCTATGGAAGAGCTTGAGATTTGTGAGATCGTTTATATATACGAGAAAGACGGTTGGACCCAGGATGCTACCTTGTGGAACCCCGTACGTTACTGAAAGATCTCCACTGTTGAAGTTGCCAATGCAAACACTCTGAAGGCGACCAGTTAAATTTATTTTCATGTTGATTTTTAAATATTGCCAAATGAATTTTAAACTTATAATAATGGTTCTCGGGAATCAAACAGGATAATATATGTGAAAGCTGTAAGATTTTTAATTTTATAGATATTTTACATTTGAAAATTTATTACAGTGATGGAAATGACGACAGTAGGGCGGAAATTATATTCTGATTTTGGAAATGACATGACATGCCTGGTGATGATTTAGTCTAACAAAAAGTTTTTATTCATCAAGTATCTAAGTTGATTTAAATGTTATCGAAGGATAAATAGGTCAAATCTCAGGGTTTATAAATAAAAGTTTCCTGTAATCAAGATATATCCTTTATTTGCTGTAGGTATAACAATTTAATATTCTTTGGGAAAATCAGTATCGTAACCATTTCTTAAAAAATGGTGTTCTATATAATATAACACAATGTTCTACAACCACAATGGTTGAAGTTTTAAACAAAATATAAAAATCAAGCGTAAAAACTCAACAGAATGTTTTTTCTAAACTTTTATGATTAATAAATCAACAATCAAGAGAATATCAACATTCAAAACTTATTATTATAATACTTAATCGTATCCAAAATAAATATCTATTACACTTTCATCCACTTTCTGAAAGGCCAATCAACACTTAAATTAACTAACGACTTGTCCAATTCATTACTACTGCTGTGATTGGCTGACTAAAACACCGACAACCAATCTAATTACTTGAAATTAGCAGGGCTCCGTCACTCCATGTACTTGCGCGCTATAATTACCTACCGCCCGGCCGAGCGGTCTCGGGCCGTTTGCGGACCAAATTCAGTGCGGTTTTCGCAAGCGAAGCGCAAGCACGTTGTTTAATTTTAATCGTTACCTACATTCGTTTATACACGTACCTAACATTTTTCCATTTACCTGTCAATGAAGAAAGGTAAAGTAAGTGGTAAATAAATAAAATAAATGTAGCAAGAAGCATACCTGTCCTGGCTTTGTTGCTGAATTACAGAACTTGAGACTAAGTTTATTAATAATTTTGAAAAAAATATGAAACAAAGGCCGGGTAGTACCTACTCTTTATGAAATTTTAAATAACATACATTTTAATTCTCCCTGCCCTTGTTTCCCAAAACAATATCTAATAAAACTTTTAATTAGAATTAGAATATTTTCTACACTAATATTTAATAACCGAGAATTTAGAAAGGATAAGAAATTTATAAAAAATATATAAAAAACTTTTTATGATGACATGACATGATGCTTCAGCCATCTGTGCGCACTTATTGCCGATGATTAAACTTGCTATAGAGAGATAAATCCTTTCATAGATACCATCCATTTCCAATCAGATTCTCCAAGTTCCCAGTACCAGAACAAATATATTTTCTACGATTTCAGTTCTTTGTAAGGATTTTCCACAATTAAAGGCAATGACATGGAATTACAGTAAAGCTGGGCACGGAAAAGGGGCGCCAGATGGAATCGGAGCAGTTCTTGTGACTTTTGGTCAAGACGTCAGCACATTCAGACAGTTTATTGACATTGTGAAGCATAATATTTTCTAATATTACCATAATGACGGTTGATGAAGATGAAGTTTTAGCCAAAGAAGCCCTACTTCCAAAAAACTTGAAACCATTCCAAAGCACGTTAAATGTTCACCAAGTGTTGTGGCAACAACGTTTTTTGAATCTCGTATTCATAAACGCCAGCTGTTTCGACTGTGAATATATTCCACGATAAACATTTAGGTCTTTTGAAAGTCCTCAACTATTGCCAAACTGAAGAAGAAAGTCCTGCATCTAGTTCTGGTCTCCCAAGTAACCCATATGTACCCATATGTCTCGTAAGGACTCAAAAATCTCGCCCTATTCTTACTAATATATCAAATAGATCTCACAATATTAATATTACTTCTAATACGCCAAAAACCATTGCTATTTTGTCAAATAAAAAGGTAATTTATGATTTCAATAAATGAATAGACATAAACTTTGTAATTCTACAGACTTGTAGGTTGGTTTGAAGATGTTTTCGTTTTTGTTTATATTAGCTATATCAGAAGAAATTTATTGTTACAAAGAATTTAAGAAGGTAATTTGATTAAAAAACTAACTATAATCTTTAAAAAATAAAAATAATTTCAGTTTCTGAAAAACAAAAATTACCTAATAGCCTCAAACTAATGTCACAGATTACTTAATAGTTACTACGTAACAGATACTTCACTCAGTAAAAAAAATCCAATACCTACTGCTATAATAGCCTACTCAACCGCTGCATGCTAAAATGTGCCTAAATGTTCAAGCGTACAGTTGTGATTGCTTACGCACCGCGCGATCCCACAGCAATCGCAGGGCTGCCTCTTCGATAAAATTAAATTAACATAATTTTTTGTGTCTATGCTATTGAGAACTGTGAATATGCTCTGACGTGTAGTTTAAAATTGTATCGTTTATAAAATATTTTTTTTTATAAATTGGTGCTGACTGTGCAATACATCTAGATAAAACATAGTTATAGAGATCAGTGTGTGGATAAAATAAAAATAAAATCTTTAAAGTTACATGTGTTTTATTTTTAACCGACTTCAAAAAAAGGAGGTTTACAATTCGTCTTGAACTTTTTTTTTTTTTTAATGTATGTTACCTCATAATTCGGAGACGGCTGGACCGATTTGAAAAATTCTTTTTTTGTTTGAAAGGGTATACTTTCTAGTTGGTCCCATTGTCGTCACGTTTGGATCTGATGATGGGATCATGGAGAAATCGAGGGAACTCTTCAGATATTATAGGCACACCTATAGCGTTTTGGGTATTTCTTATAGTACCTTGTGCAGTTGCTCTCGAAAAGCACCATTTGAGGAAGCGGAACTGATGATGACGACACTACTCAATAATAAGTATTTCGTTGATTGCGATTAGATTACTTGAATATGGATGTTAAGCACTTTATGCTCGTCACAATGCATATGGTGAAGTAGAGCTGATGGTGATGTACCAGGAGAACTCCTCAAAAATTAACGACTCTGCACCGGGAAAAGCAATATTTTGTAAAAGGTGATAAGTAGTTGACATTTTGGCTTTTGTAACTAGATAAATTACAAACCGACCCACTAAAAAGCGTGAAAAAAAACTTTTTAGCAAAAAATAGAACCGACTTCCATATAAAAACACTACAAAGGCAAAAATAACTTTAATTTCGGAAGGCGGTGTCAAAAACTAAAATATATACAAAACTAAAGACACCGCCTTCCGAAATCCCATCATCAGATCCAAACGTGACGACAATGGGATCAACTAGAAAGTATACCCTTTCAAACAAAAAAAGAATTTTTCGAATCGGTCCAGCCGTCTCCGAATTATGAGGTAACATACATTAAAAAAAAAAAAAGTTCAAGACGAATTGTAAACCTCCTTTTTTTGAAGTCGGTTAAAAATAAAACATATGTAACTTTAAAGATTTTATTTTTATTTTATCCACACACTGATCTCTATAACTATGTTTTATCTAGATGTATTGCACAGTCAGCACCAATTTATAAAAAAAAATATTTTATAAACGATACAATTTTAAACTACACGTCAGAGCATATTCACAGTTCTCAATAGCATAGACACAAAAAATTATGTTAATTTAATTTTATCGAAGAGGCAGCCCTGCGATTGCTGTGGGATCGCGCGGTGCGTAAGCAATCACAACTGTACGCTTGAACATTTAGGCACATTTTAGCATGCAGCGGTTGAGTAGGCTATTATAGCAGTAGGTATTGGATTTTTTTTTACTGAGTGAAGTATCTGTTACGTAGTAACTATTAAGTAATCTGTGACATTAGTTTGAGGCTATTAGGTTATTTTTGTTTTTCAGAAACTGAAATTATTTTTATTTTTTAAAGATTATAGTTAGTTTTTTAATCAAATTACCTTCTTAAATTCTTTGTAACAATAAATTTCTTCTGATATAGCTAATATAAACAAAAACGAAAACATCTTCAAACCAACCTACAAGTCTGTAGAATTACAAAGTTTATGTCTATTCATTTATTGAAATCATAAATTACCTTTTTAAATGACAAAATAGCAATGGTTTTTGGCGTATTAAAAGTAATATTAATATTGTGAGATCTATTTGATATATTAGTAAGAATAGGGCGAGATTTTTGAGTCCTTACGAGACATATGGGTACATATGGGTTACTTGGGAGACCAGAACTAGATGCAGGACTTTCTTCTTCAGTTTGGCAATAGTTGAGGACTTTCAAAAGACCTAAATGTTTATCGTGGAATATATTCACAGTCGAAACAGCTGGCGTTTATGAATACGAGATTCAAAAAACGTTGTTGCCACAACACTTGGTGAACATTTAACGTGCTTTGGAATGGTTTCAAGTTTTTTGGAAGTAGGGCTTCTTTGGCTAAAACTTCATCTTCATCAACCGTCATTATGGTAATATTAGAAAATATTATGCTTCACAATGTCAATAAACTGTCTGAATGTGCTGACGTCTTGACCAAAAGTCACAAGAACTGCTCCGATTCCATCTGGCGCCCCTTTTCCGTGCCCAGCTTTACTGTAATTCCATGTCATTGCCTTTAATTGTGGAAAATCCTTACAAAGAACTGAAATCGTAGAAAATATATTTGTTCTGGTACTGGGAACTTGGAGAATCTGATTGGAAATGGATGGTATCTATGAAAGGATTTATCTCTCTATAGCAAGTTTAATCATCGGCAATAAGTGCGCCCAGATGGCTGAAGCATCATGTCTCACAGTCACATGTTGTGCCAATGGGCACTATGATGGAAGTCAAATGTATAAATGATACCAGTTTGCAAACAGATCTCTTTGCGACTTGGTCCAAAATGAAGGCGCTGCACTTCTTTTCCGTATTTAAGACCGTATATAAGACCAAAATTTTCAGAAAAATCGATATGGATATATGCCTCAGTGACAGTCAAATTTTCTTTTTTTTTGTTTCGTGGTGTTATGTTGAACATTTATGTTATACGAGTTGTCACTGAGGCATATATCCATATAAATATAAAACGTAGGTAATTGATTATTTTTATAGCTTCTAGTGGGGTTACTTCAGTTGCCTTTTTCATAGTGATATATTGTGTTTTCATGCCCGTCTTATTTTTAACAGTTTCCTTGCAGCGAACCCATTGGTGGAGTGTAAGACTTGGATCATTGGAAAATTCTTTATAGGATAAAACTTTATCCTTACATGAAGCGCATTCTCTTTATATGCTCGATCGCTTGCGCGAAAAAAAATGGGTAGCTTACTTTGCCAGTTGCTTTGGACCGCTTACTGTGCGTTCTGCCCGCTGTTACTAAAACTTAATTTATGAATTGCTTGAGTGGAGTACTTGAAATGTTTTTACTGTCATCAGTAGTCCATGAGATAAGAAATAATGTGTGGTCGCTTTATTTTAAAAATATGATTACAATAATATTTTACAAGTGTTTAAATTAAGAGTACCACCCATTTTAGCGACATTTTGTAAAACATAGGGGTTTTAAAAAAAATTAGAGCAATAAGTGTATAGTTATTTATTTTATTCTTAAACTAGGTTTATTACTATACATATTTTACAGTATTTGAAAACAATTTACATGTAAGAATGTAGTAAAAATATTATATAAAACCAGGTGCAGAATTCGCGGATGCGTAAAAGATCGTAACTTTTTTAGGTAATTTAGGCCACTTTACATTAAAACTAAAGTACATAGAACAAAAATATAACCACTTCTATAAAGGTCATTTTCTTCACTCTTAGATGAATATAATAGTTTAAATGGGTTATTCCTTAAATATTTGTCATATTTATAAATTAAAATAAGCGGCACATATTTTTGCCAATTTGCATTGCCTAACTAAATCTTTAAATCTGTAAATATAGACCGCCAAGCAATCATATTTACTCATACAATAAATAGGCCAAATCCTGACGTTTTGAAAGCTTTATAAATCTCAAAAATAAAGTATTATTTACATTAATAAAAAAATAAATAAAAACGGCTACATTATGTAACCTGACTGGGACTTCTGACCTGACGGGTTAATTTTCGCAATCTGTTACAATCTGAAGAACAATTTACACAATACCTTAAATTGAACAAATATAGTCAAATATCATTAATAATATTGTATGTTTAAGAAAAACATCGTATTTACGATAATATAGTAGTACAAAATTAAGTTCAGGAGTACACTGCAAGTATGTTTTTAAATGACGATTTTTTAAATGTTGTCTTACAATGTACCTAAAAATATTACTTTAATATAAAAACACACACGTTAGAGATTAATTTAGTATATAAACATCATCAGAAATCAGTAAAATAATAAACTTACGACATATTTTATCACCTCCTTGAAAACACTACAGCGTCACTTCACTCACATAAACACAACTGACGATATTTCGTTATTTTTCTACCTTGATGTTGGTAGTATGGGCACTCGTCTATGAGAAATATATCTGTCTTTGGTTTAAATACATACTACTACGACTCTATGCATTTGGTATAGAGGCTAAATTAAATTAAAAAAACTTCGTACATCGAAGGATAATATTATACTTTCGTATATAATAATACTTTCGTATATCGAAGGAGGAAAATCATTAGAGGCATTATCAACAGTTTTAAAAGAAAATTATCATGTATCTGAAGACAACTTATGTTTCATCCTCAGTGAATTTCAAAGACATATTATTCCCGCTTTTAATAAACGATGGACAGAAGCTTCACGGAAAAAGGATAGTTTTTTAATGAAAAACAGTAATTGGTTAGAATCAGAATATTCAGTAAGTTTACCGAACACTGAAGACGTTACAACCGTCTCCACACCATCTACTTCTTCTGGAAAACGTGGGAGACCGTGCGTATCTTATCCAGACTTGTCAGAATCCAGTAAAAGAAGAAAAAATACAATGTTACTTAATGAATATGGATTTGAACACGTCTATAATGCATATCTTCAAGGGTTACGTTCGATAGGAGAAGGAACAGAAGCTAAACTTGTGGAAACATTAAGGTTTGCTGAAACCGAAAATAAGACCTTATTCTCGATTCTCATAGAAGAAGCAAGGCAGACAAAAATGTTAACGGATGAAGAGGCATTGAGCGTATTTATTGACTTGGATTTAACGAAAGCACAGTATTTGTACTTGAGAAATTTAACGAACGAACGAAAATGTTTTGTGTTTCCACCATATTACAAAGTGCAAGAAGTTGAAACTACTTGTTATCCACCATCTTCAGCTATAGAAATTACAGACACAAGTGCAAAAATATTAAGACTTCAAGATTTATTAGATCACACTGCAGCTAGAATATTGAAAATAGATTCAGTGTATAGGAATGGATTGAATAACTTACTTCTATACAGTAAATGGGGCTGTGATGGCTCATCCGGTCAAAGCCAGTACAAACAGAAACTGCCTGAAGAGTCTGAAATAATTTCTGATGCAAATTTATTTATCACTTATATGGTGCCTATTAAGTTAATTAACGAGCTATCAGGTGATGTTGTCTGGCAAAATCCGGTACCGTCATCTGTTCGTTTTTGCCGGCCTATATTAATAGAATTTTGCAAAGAAACTCCCGAGAAAACTAAAGCTGTTGTGGATGAAATAAAAGGTCAAATAAATTCTTTGGGTCCATCATTAATTAACAAAGAAGGTGAGGGAGTGCAAGTGAAGCATGATCTCTTTCTTACAATGATAGATGGCAAAGTAGCTCATGTATTAACAGATACGCCTTCGGGTTCCACATGTACAATATGTGGAGCTACTCCACGCCAAATGAACGATTTGACTAAAGTGACTGCTAGGCCTGAAAATGAAGATTCTTATCAATACGGACTGTTTACTTTGCACGCCTGGATTCGTTGTATGGAAATGATTTTACATATTTCCTATAATCTGTCTTTCCAAACATGGTCAGCCACAAGCGAAGAAAAGAAACGACTAAAGCAAGAGAAGAAAACCCTGGTACAAAGGCGTTTCCGTGAAGAGCTAGGATTAATCGTCGACAAACCAAGACAAGTAAGTGGTAATTCTAATGACGGTAATACTGCCAGAAGATTTTTTCACAATGCAAGCTGCTCTGCTGAAATTACAGGAGTGGATATAAATTTGATTAAATGACTTCACATAATTCTGGAAGCTCTTTCATCGGGTGTAATGATAAATGCTGACAAATTTGGCAGTTATGCTCTGGAGACTGCCAAGATCTATGTGAGCAATTATGACTGGTACTACATGCCATCTTCAGTTCACAAAATTTTGATTCATGGAGAAAGTGTCATAAAGCATTTTGTAATACTTCCTATTGGTCAACTTTCGGAAGATGCACAAGAATCTCGTAATAAGGATTATAAAAAATTTCGTCTACATCATGCTAGAAAATGCTCAAGATCCGCTACAAACGAGGATGTATTTCATACTCTTCTTTATACTTCAGATCCTTACATAACCAGCATTAGAGAACCATATACTAAAAACGTGAAGGAACTTGATGAAGACACCTTAGATCTTTTGAAAGTGAACGAATTGATGTTAGATCCCGAAGTTCATCAAGTATAAATAACATAAAATTTATTTAACACTAGCTTTTGCCCGCGACTTCGTCCGCGTGCAAAGCTTCCGGGTAAACTATGTTGAAAGTTGACCCGTCCGGCACGTGAACATAAAGATTTCTAGAACTGCTAACCCGGGAAAGAGCGACGTACAACTGACCATGCGAGAAACAACTGACACCGAGATCTACTCCAGCAACACGAAAAGTCTTGAGCCTTATTAATTGACATTGCATAACACACCGATACTGGGAATTGCGTTCTTTTAAATTGGAATGGAAAATTATTTGGTATTATGGGAATTCTGGGAATAAAGACGGTTTCTCCTGCACCGCAACCTGTTAAAATTTGAGCCTCGATTATATTTTGTTGCAACTGGGCTACTTTTAGCCGAGTTCCATTGCAAAGTTGTGGTGGTTTTAAATTTCGGAGCAGAATAATAATCAGAAAGCTTCGAACTGCTAAGCTATCGGGAGTTACACGTGTTATTGTGAGTCAACCATAAAAGATAGATATACGCTGTCGTGGGATATTTTTTATATAATTTTAAGGAGAACATTTCTGTCATAAATGATTTCTGTGTAGCTTTAACCATTTAGGTTGCACTCGCGACGGAAGCTTAAAAAATGGAGTAACTTCTCCCGTTTTCCCAACATTTCCCTTCACTGCTCTGTTCCTATTGATTGTAGCGTGATGAAAAGTATACTATAACCAGCTCAGGAGTATGAAAAATAATTGTACCAAGTTTCGTTAAAATCCGTCGAGTAGTTTTTGTTTCTATAACGGTTATACAGACAGACAGACAGACAAAAAATTTACTGATTTCATTTTTGGCATCAGTATCGATCCCTAATCAGCCCCTGATAGTTATTTTGTAAATATATTTCATTTACAGAATTGACCTCTCTACAGATTTATTATAAGTATAGATTGCAATTAATTAATAATTAATCTGTGTTCGACTTTAACCACATTTAAAAAAAAAAAAATGTTTTTATTATTTAAATTTATTTGTATTTTGATGTACTATATGATATTTGGTTTTTGTAAATCTATACTAATATTATAAAGCGGAAAAGTTTGTTTGTTTGTTTGTTTGCTTGAACGCGCTAATCTTCGAAAGTACTGGGTGGATTTGGATGAAATTTGGTATGGAAGTAGCTTGAAGCTTGAGGAAGGTTATAGGCTACTTTTTACCGACTGCAAAAAAGGAGAGTTATGTTTTTACCGTGATATAATCCACGGGAGCGAAGCCCCGCGTGAGTACTAGTATTAAAATAATAGTATTCATTGTTAAAACATAAACATTGGACATTTTTGATAATTTTGAATTTGTTTTATTTTTTAATGTATGGTTTCAAATCCAATCATAAAAAATTACATTCCATTTGAAGCCATATACACTATTCTATATTTGTGCAAAATTTTAGAACATAATATTCAGAAATAAAAAAGTTATTGATTTTTAATCAAAAACAGACCTTTATTTTCCATAGTGCGGGGTTGCACGAAGCAAAACTGACAACTTTTTCTTTGCAACTGTGGTTGCGAGAAGCGATCGAGCGGTTATAATCAATTATCGTTATATTGAGAACAACACAGCAACTCCCAACAGCTGTTAAAAATTGGTCTCTTATTATATCCGCTTTCTGTAGACATTGAACAGCTAAATCTATATTGCTATGAATTGCGCAGGCACAAGTTTCCCTGAGCGCCTTGGTAGGGAAGACAACCCAAAATGGACGATGTCTGCAGAAGAAGGCATAACTAACCCGGATTCCATGCTCCAAAACAAATTTATGGTGCAATTGTTTTGGTGGTAATATCAATTGCCGTTTTTGTTTATGAACTTTATTTCGAGTGATGTACTGTTTTTTGCCGGAAATAATTATGCTGTTTGAATCTTGTTCAAAGAATTTTTTAATAAGCATTATTTTTTTTTGCCCTGTTCGATTTTTAACCCTGTTCGATTTTTTTGAGCTGTTTTTGATTTGAATTTATTGTCTTTCTGTAATATTTTTGAAGTCATTTGTAATTTATCCACAGTCATCTCTCTTAATTTCTTTTTCAAATTCTCATTTTCCTTTTTTAAATCTTGTATTATTTTAATCAAACTTTTACGTCTTTTTTGTTCTATGTATCTAAAGTGTTGTATTTTCTTTGAAATTAAAATAGTAGGTAAATCCACAGGGCCTTTTTCATAGTTGTTCTCATTTAGGTTGTCGTCTTACTTGATGTGTCTTGGTTCTGAGTTTTAATCAGTACCACTTCTGGTAACATAGTTTAATTTCCCTTACCTCTCTTTTTTTTCCTGTACTTCTTTGATGCTTCGCGCCATTTCTTTCTTTGTTGCCTTTGATCCCTGGGTGATTTTTCATGAATTGGAACAACTTGTCTTATTTTTCTTCTTTAAATACCGAAGTCGTTCTTTTTCTTTTTCATACATTTCTGGATTAGTTTTAAGTTCCGCATACTTTCTACGCTTATAGGCTGATAGATTAGCAGCCCCGGTTCTCTTACTCATGATGGCCAGACCTAGAACAAATATTTATTCATGTAGCATGACCATAGGTGCAATAAATCAGTACTTCATCTATAAGACTAATGAGCAGTGATCGGAATAGGTAGAGCTATTTAGGTTCATTGACCGCAAACATTGATGGTTAATATGGATATTCCACGGGATTCCTACTGATACTACGGGATTTTATTGAATTTCATTATTTTTGTCAATATGTATAAAATAAATAGTTTGTATGGTGATATGTTTTTGTACAACTTCAGAATAAAAATGTTTAATTGATTGTTGATTCTTGAATAAGAAATTGTTATTATGTAACAATATATATGTGGTGTAATGAATCAAGTTTATCTATTTTTACCAGTAATCACGAATCATTCCCATCTTAAATATTTTACTGGAGATGATCTTACTGGAAATGATATTTTTCCGTTTCGAGTCGAGACTTGTTCGTAGAATACTGTATCAACTTAATAATAATAACCTCCAATAGTACGCGTAAATAGTATGAATACGAGGCATGCCTTTTAAGTTTTGTCGATTCCATATTTCCCGGCAATTTTGAATTTGGAACTGTTCTATATTCGAATGTGTTTAAATTTTGAATCTCAAAACAGTTGAAAGTATTGTTTAGTCACAGCGTCGATTGGAATCTGTCAGGTTACGTACGAAAATGAATCTTTCTCACACAGCGCTCGTCAAACGATTGAGTATTTGAAGCAGGAAAAAGTAGAAATTCTTGACCATCTTCCATACAGTCCTGACTTAAGCCCTAACGATTTCTTAACATTTCCTAAAATTAAGAAAAGTCTTCGTGGTCAAAGGTTCCAGTCCGGTGAAGAAGCAGTCGACGCTTTCAAGTCGGCCATTTTGAACACCCCTAAATTTATGTCCGTAAGGATTGAGGAGCCACATCAGAATTTTTTAAATATGATCTCACCATTATTTAGCAGCAATGTAGCTTATTTTGCAGACCGAATTCTAGATTTAGCAGCAAAATATATTACTAGTTATTTTAATGCAAAAGTGGCTCCTCAATCTAAACGTCTGAATTGAGGAGCCACCTGGAACTCGTTAAGTAATAGATGAATATTTATGAAAATTTTGTATCATTTAGTAGTAATTTTGCATATTACCGTCTAAAAATTTGGCTTCTGTAGCGCTAAAATGAAAGAAATTACAATACTTTTAATATGGCTCCTCAATCTAAACTCAAGAGGTGAATTTCTATCGGATGTGTGCGATCAATTAATATATTCGACATAATGATCATTTAGCAGGTGTTGTGTTTGTTTTTGCAGTATAGGAATAAAATAGTAAAACAGAGTAAATTTTGTATATGAACGCATTTTCTTTGGCTCCTCAATCCTGACGTTCTAATTATATATGTTTGACTGTAGCCACCTGAGATCTCAACGGAATATAAAGCCAGAGATACTAACATTTAGCAGAAATGTCTGCTAAATATATCTGCACAGTTCAGCAATGTATATATTTTGGATTCTGAAAAAACAATACTTAACTATTTTCTTGTAAATTCAGTGTGTAGGGTGACCATATTATACTCGTATTAATGAAATCAGGATAAGTAATTTATTAAATTTATATTTTCATAACAGATTATATGTGTGCGTGTGGATTGAGTGCTCCTTTTTAAAAGTTAAATATATTTTACGAAATCAAGAAAGAATTTAAGAAATAATTGTGAAAACTTCATGGTGAAGATAAAAAAATTGTGAAATCTATGGTGAGAAAGTCAATTATCTAGAACACTCAATCTGCTAGTTTGAGAAAATACTGTAACTCATGTTTCAACATATATACTAGATATATGGTTAACATTTTTATGTGGAATAATTGTATTGAATTTTTGAAAACTATTCACAAATATTCAATTTATTTTAGCTATTTATTTGGATTTTATGTAGGTTTATTTAGAACACTCAATCCTCCTATGGTGCAGACGGAGTGTTCCAAAACTCTCCAACTTTGGCTTAAAAAACTTTTTTGCAAAAAATAAAACCGACTTCCATATCAAAACACTACAAAGCCAAAAATAATTTTAATTTCGGTAGTCGGTGTTATTGGTTTTGTATTTTCTTTATTTTTCACACCGCCTTCCGAAATTAAAATTATTTTTGGCTTTGTAGTGTTTTGATATGGAAGTCGGTTTTATTTTTTGCAAAAAAGTTTTTATTTTCGTGCTTTTTAGTGGGTCAGTGAATTTTCCAAATCGGTTCGTAAATGACGGAGTTATGCGCGAACAAAAAACGCAATGCAGAGTAAACGAAAAGATCATCAACGTAAATATGTTTTTTAGACTTTTGTTGATTTTTCAGAAACGGCTTGTCCGATTTCGATAAAATTTTCATGGGACCATTTGGAAAGTATACCCTTTCTAACAAGATAAGAATTCATTCAAATCGGTTGGCAAGCGACGGAGTTATGCGCGGACAAACATAAAAAAAAAAAATACAAACATCCGAATTGAGAACCTCCTCCTTTTTTAGAAGTCGGTTAAAAATGATTAATATTCTTACTCTATTTAACGATTATAATTCAGACTCAGTTTGTGCAACAAAAACCTTGACGTAAAACATAATAGTTCGCATAGCACAACCATTCAGTTCATATGAAACTATGTTTGATAGACTATATTAACACACAGTTTGGTTGTTTTGTTGTTGTTAATTTTATTTTTCAGTTAATTATTTATTTCGTACGTGAACATTATTCATGTACAAACGAGAATACTTCACCGCTGATGAATGTTTTGTTACTAAATAAATATTATTGTGGGTACGTAAGTGAAATATTAATTTGTTGGTACCCCCAAAATGTGGTCATCCTACACACTGAATTTACAAGAAAATAGTTAAGTATTGTTTTTTTAGAATCCAAAATAAATACATTATTGAACTGTGCAGATATATTTAGCAGACATTTCTGCTAAATTTTAGTATCTCTGGCTTTAGATTCCGTTGAGATCTCAGGTGGCTACAGTCAAACATATATAATTAGAACGTCAGGATTGAGGAGCCAAAGAAAATGCGTTCATATACAAAATTTACTCTGTTTTACTATTTTATTCCTATACTGCAAAAACAAACACAACACCTGCTAAATGATCATTATGTCGAATATATTAACTGATCGCTCACATCCAATAGAAATTCACCTCTTGAGTTTAGATTGAGGAGCCATATTAAAAGTATTGTAATTTCTTTCATTTTAGCGCTACAGAAGCTAAATTTTTAGACGGTAATATGCAAAATTACTACTAAATGATACAAAATTTTCATAAATATTCATCTATTACTTAACGAGTTCCAGGTGGCTCCTCAATTCAGACGTTTAGATTGAGGAGCCACTTTTGCATTAAAATAACTAGTGTTATATTTTGCTGCTAAATCTAGAATTCGGCCTGCAAAATAAGCTACATTGCTGCTAAATAATGGTGAGATCAGATTTAAAAAATCTGATGTGGCTCCTCAATCCTTACGGACATCTAAATTAGAGTGGAATAAATGTTATAATAACTAGTTTGAGCGAATGCAAAAGTGTATTAAGCTACGTGGTGAATACTTTGAAAAACAATAAAAAGTACTATAAGGTTCTAGTTGTTTTTTTCTTCAAACGACAAAACTTAAAAGGCATGCCCTTGTATTTGTGAAAGGTAAAAGATAGAATATATTGATTACTTACTCTTTTATCTGTCCTTGTGGAAATGATGCACATGCGTGACAATCGTCGTGCGCAACCTTTAAAAAATATTTTTCGGGGTTAATTGCACTGCGATCACGCGTCCACTCACTCGGCGGGTTGCTGTCGAACTGATGCCTTGATCACACGTACCGAGCAAACGGGCGAGAGTGCTCTCGGCCGAGTACTCGGTAGGTATAATCATGGCGCCGAGAGCTCGGCCGAACGAAGCGGCGAGACAGTAGCTCGGCTCCAGTTCTACTTACTAGGCCGAGTGTCCACCCTCCCGCTTCCCCGCACTGTCTCTCTCGCTCACTCGGCAGGTCTGAACGTGCACTGTCTCCGTGTCTCCCCACTCGGCCGACATGATTGTTGTCACTTGGCTTCGTTCAAATCTCGGCCGAGAAACATTTTACTGTCTCGCCCGTTTGCTCGGTACGTGTGATCAAGACAAAAAAGATTTGAACGAAGCGAAGTGAACAATCATGTCGGCCATTTGTCCTTGTTTTGAATGGCTGGAACGTCTTTTTTAATGAGTTTAGTTTATTTACCCCTCTACCATTTCAATGTGTATTTTCTCCAGCATTTATATGTGAGCTTATTAATATACTAATATGATTTGTTTATATTTCAGGTAGCTTTATCTACTGTTTTGGAAAAGAGAACACAGGAAGTTGTGTTAAAAGACGTCTCAGAGAATTCCTGGGTCAAGCTTAACCCTGGCACGGTAGGTTTGAAATGTTTTATTGCTTATTTAAAAGTACATGTAAAATAACATATACACACACAATAGACAGTAACTAACGTGATTACTGTCAGTAGCTTCAATTTGTTGAGGTGATTTCTATTAGCCGAATTAACTTGTGCTGTAGTAGGAATTTAACTTTGAGGAGACCTCAACTAACACATTTACTTCCGAGCACAGTCGGTCGGCGGAGCAAGTTTTGCCGACAACTCGGCTAGCGATTCGTATAGCTATTGCTGACTTGTAGCCATGCCCAGCACCCGGCTTCTGGGTTCAAGTCAAAACACGCTAAGAGGGTTGCCAAAACAATCTAAAAAATATCATTAGAACTTAAAACGGGATATTTACCATGTGTATTTATTCTTTCGAGTTTCCGAAACTCGGAACAATCACATGGTTAATATTCGTTTTTATACTGTCAGTGACCATGTTAGTTGAAAAATTAAATCTTAAAAATATTTATTACTAGCAGTTGCTCGCGATTTCGTTCGCTTGGGAAGCTTTTCCCGTGTAAATCCCGATCCCGTGGGAATTTCGCAAAATCCCATCTTAGCGAGCATCTACGTAAGTACTAAAAGGTAGTATCTGAGATATCGTGATTAATCAGTGAGTGGTATTTCGCTTTTATATATGGGTTATTCTACGTTAAAAGGTCATCTGATATTAGGCAGGGTGGCACTTTCAAAATATTTACTATGTAATCAGGTATTTTGTAAGCTGTAGGTAAATGGCCAGTCAATTAATCTAATTTTACGAGTATTTTAAGGGACCAGGGGAGATAATCTGTACAGGGTAGAGACTTGAAGGTCAGAGCAGGATACCTTACTTTACAGAGGAAAGATAAATTGAAAAAACAAACTTAATTTCGTAAGAATCAACTTTAATTATTCACTAATGTGTGATAGTTTATAAGTAATATAGAAATTCAGACTTGAATTTTCAGTCTTTTTTTAAGTAAGGTGAATTAGGAATTATACTTAGAAAACAAAAATACTCAATATCTGCTTAACAAAAATCACAAAAGTAGCATCGTTTTGTAAAGTAAAATAAAACTTGAATATTGTCTTTAATAAAATTTTAATGGCACATATGAGAATCAACGCTGTGATAAAAATATTAGCACTTTGACAGCCGACCGTTATTTAGCTCGCATTCTCTGGTACGCCGGCCATTTTTGAAGATATTGTAAGATTTATTAAAAAATAACTATAAGTATAAATAACTATAATAATTTTTTTAAAGGAGATGGCTAAACGGCTGCCCCCAGCATGACTTGAATTTCACACTAACCCGTAATATTGAAATATTCATTCATAAATTATTTAGTGTTTAATAATTTCTTATAACTTTCGTGAACTAATAAACATAAAAAAGTTTCATAATTGATTTTATGCTTTGTTTTGGTTTGACGTGACAAGATCAAGTACTGCAAGCTAGGGTTGAGACATATCGCATTTCCAAAATGTCAAATCGAAATAATTGAAGTAACATCAATTTTTAACATCGGTTATCAAAACGATTTATTTTCAGAAACTACATAAGTATAACTGGATAAGTGTGTTACTAACACTTCGGACGCACAATCTTACTACATATTTTGTGTCTGTCAAGGTCAACAACAACATTTTTTTTTCTTTCAACTTTTTCAAGTATTTTATCGATTTTGTTTTCTTACATTTGGAATCTGATCCCTCTATGAAAAAAAAAAACAAACGTCAGACGTCGTTTGAACGCTCTGCCGTTTATTCTTTCGTTGTGCTTTTTGGATTTGGATTTTTGCTAGTTTAGGCAGAATTGTTTACCTACCTACCTCAATACAGAAATTATAAATATTTGGCTCAGTTAATCTTTAAGATCTTTTTCAATACGTTCATCATTTCAACCATAATGTTATGCACATTGTTTGTGAATACTGTCTTTATTTTAACTCATTTGCATAAGTAGTTTAGGTTTTACAACAGAAAACTTATATTATTATGATTTTTGTGGAGATTATCTATCGTAAGTCCGTTGTATTAAGTTTTTTTGGTACAATTACCACTTTGTAGATATTTAACTCAAGTACCTTAGTGCAAAATCCCCAATGAAAATCACAATTATCGATTAAAATCGTTGCAGAAATATTAAAACGCCTAAATAAAAGTTTATAGCAATGTCATTGTTTGAAGTTTTTGTACCTTTGTCGTAGGAGTTATGTGATTTTATTTTCAGGATTGTGCAGATATGAAAAGTTCCTGAACCTTTTTAAAAAATACTAATTTTCAGCTATTCAGTAGTATATATTGCTAGGAACCATGTTTATTCATTGCTGGGGCAGTCGTCCATACTTCAATTTAGCCATGTCCTTTATATTATGTGTTATCTATTTTAAAATTTTAATTAAAAAACATATTATTATTAATTATTCTTATATTTCAAAATAAACGTTGAATAGGGTGCGAAAATGAAAAAAAGAAAAACTCTTACAACAACATAATACTTATTCCAACCTGCATAATCATTCATCAAGATCATTATGTGATATTTTTTTAAACAAGGGTAATAACAAAGATGTATATTACAGTCTGGACAGTAATAAAGTGTTTCCTTCCATCCATGTTTGCCAGATTCCTTCATTCCTACGTCAGCAAAAATTTTGTGCACTATTGCCATATTTTTACTGGCGCGCCGCAGTCAAACAAAACCCCTCACCACGCCTACACCCTGCACCCCATGTTGATGATTGATGCACGTGTGCGTAGCTACTAGGGCTTTCAATACCGGTATTCCGGGATCCCGTAATACCGTGATCACGGATTTTATTTTGGCCTTTTACAATACCGGTATTGACGCCCCAATACCGTGATTACGGTATTACAAACATTAGATCTGAAAATGTATGTGATCTTATTCTCATACTACTTTTCATCAGCGCAAGCGTCTCGCTGTAGTCTTAAGCCGAAATCGAGCTGTACTTATGTCGTTTTTGTTATTGTCAGTCAGTTTCGCAAAGGCGACGGGATAACGCGTATATAGACCTTGTTATTGTGTTGGGTTAACTTGTGACTGTGAAGTTCTGATATAATAGCGCGTATTTTTGCTAGTTTAATTAGATTGCAGTCGTTGCTGCCTCTTTGTGTCTTACCCAAAACGTTCTTGGCGTTTGAAATTCAGAAATTTGAATTAAAACTTTTTGTATTATTGTGTTATTTGTATACTTTTACATTTTTTTCTATTTTTTTCAGAAATTGTAACGCTTGTTTTATTTTGTTACAAGCAAGACGAGAACAACCAGAGATAATGTGGCGGATTGATTCACCCGGACAGTCACATGCCCGACATATGTCAACCATGCCATCCTTCACAATTAATTTCCGGTAGTTGTTCGTCATGATAACTTCATCCATAATTGCACAGACAAAACCTTCGGTTTCCCCAAAGAGGTCACCGAAGCGCAACCAAGCTACGGACGCCACTTGGTCTACGTCGGACCCATGTAGGGCCCAGAAAAAACGTTCATGAAGCTCCTTACTCTGCTATATCCCCCTCCGATCGTTAGTGTCTAGTACCGCAGGTTTGCGCCAGTTCTCATTAGCCAAGGAGAGCGGGGTGAGTCTTTTGTCCACCGCTACTACATCTCGATGCATACCCACTTCGGAAGCAAGAAAATATACCCTGAGACTGCAAACCTCGCGGTTGTGGAGAGTTTTAGCATTCAAAAAGCCTCGACCTCCACATTTCCGCGGGATATACAGCCTCATCACCGACGAGCGTGGGTGATGCATTCGATATGCAGTCACCAATGTACGAACTCTCCTATCCAGGGCGTCAAGTTCAGTTTGAGTCCATTTGAGTACGCCAGAAGAGTATATCAACACTTGCATGACCCAACCGTTGAAGGCACACACCTTGTTCCCACCCGATAGAAGGCTTTTAAATACCTTCTTTAGACGACCAAAGAAGCGCTCCTTCAGCGATTGCTTCATGTCAACTACATTGATACCTAACGCTTCCGACATACTCAAATACTTATAGGTTTCGGTTAGAGAGAGGGATCTCAGGTTTATGGAATTCGGGGATTGAGGTCCCACGGATTCCACAATCTCCCCTCGCTTTACATGCATAATCGCACATTTGTCGACACCAAACTCCATCCTGATGGCACTACTGAAAGTTTCAGTTATCTTCAGTAGTTCCATCAGTTGTAGACTTGTGGCGCCAAAAAGTTTTAAATCATCCATGTAAAGGAGGTGAGAAATAACCTGACCAGTGACCACCTCTTTTCAACCTATAGCCTAGGCCTGAATTCTCCAGCAGTGTGCTTAGAGGATTCAAGGCTAAGCAAAACCAAAGCGGACTCAATTATTATTATTATTATTAATAATTATTGTTATTATTTTCAATAAATAAGAACAATATTATATTGCTTTCATTAATGTCCTAATTGAACTTGCGTTTAATACCGGATTACCGGTATTGATACCGGGATCACGGTATTGACTTTTCCAATACCGGTATTGATACCGGTATTGAAAAAATCCGGTATTTGAAAGCCCTAGTAGCTACAGAAACCCGCTCGATTGGGTTGCACGCCGATCACGTACTCAATGCGTGATTTTTAAACAAGTGGTATGAAAGTTGATCACGTACCTACTCATTACGTGATCGGCGTCCTGAGTAAAGAGCGGCATTACGTAATCGAAACGTAATTACGTGATCGGCTGTTAAAGTGTTAAACTTAAACAAGATCTTCTACTTATAAAACTAAACATAAAAAATATAACAATTGAGATCACTTCTGTTCAAAGACGTTAATCACAAGATCACAGAAGCAGCTTAAGCTCTTCATTGTCAAGTGATTGAGAAAAAGTATACTTCCTGTAATTTGATGGACCTTCATAGTGCCAGAGAAACCTTTAAAATTTTTGGTATTTTCAAGTTCCTTTTCTTTCTTTGATATGTCTTCGTCATAAATGGTCAACACTTTTATATTAGGACAATTTTTATGGTTCGTTAAAACTTCCAGCGATGAAATGTCGTTCCCAGCTCCAACAAGTCTATCCGCAGTTCTTTTGCACGTCGTACCTATTCCATCAGGCGCGCCCTTGCCATGACCGGTGTATAGCATTGTAACTCTTCATTATTTTCTTTGCTAGCTCTCGATTTTGGTGAATTAAGTAACGCGTTTACCTTTGTGCCTGGACTTAGCTGTATTTCCATATTATTTTGTTCTTTGGATCTTTGAAGTCTTTTTTTATAACATTGTATTGTTGATTTAAGCTTAGCGATTTGAGCTGCCTGTTTTTTATTAATATATTTCTTGCTCGCGTTGCCTGAATCGGTCTTCGTTTTCTGAACTAGGTGGAGTAGCAGGAGCATTTCTAATATTTTGGAGAGCTAAACGTCGTCTCCGTTGTTTTGCCTTTTCTCTCCATATCTTTCTAGCTTTTCGTTTTTCTCCGGGTGTCATTTGGTTTACAGTCTTAATAGTTCCCTTCTCCTTTTTCGTTCATATTTCTTCTTTTTTTTTCCTTCTGTTGAGAATACTTTTCGCGATCATTCTATGCGTTGGTATCTCAATCGTTCTGCTAGACGCTTTTTTCAAGACGTTTTAGTTTTTTTTCGAAGAGGCATGGCATAATTATCATGGCATATCATGAAGCAGGGGAAATACGGCAGGGAAGAGACGTTTTCATGAAAACTCTAACATAAAATATGTTGTAACGAAAAAAAAAACTAACACGGTAAACTAAGCTTAAATTAAATAAATATTACAAGCAAAATTTAAATTAAATAACAAGTAAATAAAACTTACTAGTAGAGATACTGCAATCACTGACATGTCCGAGTGAGCTGAGAGTGAGCGAATGGCTCTCGCGACGTTTGTTGCTAACTCTACTTTAAAACAAATGCTCTGCCTATTGAAATTTGTAACGTCAACGTATTTTGGCGGCATTTATAACGCACGAAAAATAGGCAGGGGAGTAGACTTAATATATGAGGGACAAAAACTGATATTTTAAAAAAAAATAGAAAATTAATGTAATTTGAGTTTTTTTTAAATATTCATCATCGTTATTTATACTGCTTTATGTAATAAATAACGATTAGTTGTTTAATGAATTAGTAATGTGTTAAATTTTGAAGAGTTTGTTACGGAATAGTAAAGGGACAGGCCAGGGTAGATAGATACTTTAGGACACGGTGGAGGTGTGCCCTGCTTGGGCGGAGCACCGTCGCGTCGTGTCCTCGCAGAGGCGGTCGGCGGCGGTGACCTCTCGCGCCCTGCTTTGGTTCAGACTATGGTGCGGAGCGAGAGGGAATGGGATGCGGTCGCCTCCTTCTGCGAAGCAGTCATGCTAGCGAAGGAGGAGGCCGAACGCGCGAGGGAGAGGCAACTCTCTTCCTCGCGCCCCAGCCGCCGCGGGAGACGCCCCGGGCGTCGGGGATTACGAGCCGATTTCCGGCCACCGTAGGCGCGGGCCTGCGGAAAGCGAGCAGGGGTCGCTCTCACCGTCCGGTAAGGACCAGGCCCGGGTCGGCGGCGCGTCGTGTTCCACGCGCGCCTCAAAGAGCTGTCAACACCAGTGACGGGGCCTCATAGGGCCATTGCCTGCCGGGGTTTGCGGGAAAGTTCTACCGAGTTACCGCGGCCCCGGAAATTTAGGGCAGCCGAAGGATCAGGGTGGGTTTTTAGTCAGTAGAAATCTGACACACCCTTCCGCTTGACCCAGAGCGGAAGAAGTCATTTGATGATTTTCCCACCCCAAAAAAAAAAGGGTAGATACTTAGAGGACACAGTAGAGCATACGGTGCAAGACTGCCCCGCTTGGGCAGAGCACCGACGTGTCCTCACGGCGGCGATAGGCGGAGACCTCTCGCGCCCGGCACTGGTCGAGGCCATGCTGCGTGGCGAGACGGAGTGGGAAGCGGTCGCCTCCTTCTGCGAAGCAGTCATGCTAACGAAGGAGGAGGCGGGCCGCGTGAGGGAGAGGATTGCGTCCTCCCTCCAGCCCAGCCGCAGTGGTAGACGCCCACGGCGTCGAACGTCGGCCGACGATCTCCGGCCACCGTAGGCGCGGGCATGCGGACAGCGAGTAAAGGGCAACTCGCTGTCCGACCATGGACCATGCCCGGGTCGACGGCGCGTTGTGTTCCACGCGCGCCTCAAAGAGCGTCAGCAATATGACGAGGCCTCTCTGTAGAGGGCCGAAGCCTGCCGGGGTCGTGGGACTTATCCCATTACCGTGACCCCGGAACGTAAAGGGCTATTGAAGGAACACCGTGGATTTTAGTCAGTACAAGTCTGACAGTCCCTCTGGCCCTGCCCGGGGTGGGAGGACTTATTTGATGATTTTACCAGGTAAAAAAAAAAAGCTAATAAACTAAGCTAATTTAGGTATTGTAATTCATTGGTAAAAAGTATAATTTATTTATTATTAAATATGATTGATGTTTTCCGCAAATTTTCAAAATATGTATGATTTTTTCATGTAGCCGTCGATAGTACCTCTTAACGTAGAAATACCCATATATAGATTATATGAAACAGTAGTAAGTAGACAGCTCAATACTCAATATTTATTTGCTCTGCTTTCGGTTTTGGCGTGTTTTACTGAACTCGGCGTAAGGTGTTTGAGCATAGGGGCCCCCGCGTTACGTAACCATCGCATCGATGGGCCGAATGTCGGGTTTTTATGGATATTGCATGTTTTATTATGTGTTTTGTACTGGGCAAGTACTAAACAGGTTCTACAAAAGCCAGAAAAATAATTAAATTTTGACTTTAGGTTGGATACTACCGCACTCGTTACCCCGCGTCGATGCTGGCGCAGTTAGTGACGGCCATCCGCGACGGCTCGCTCCCTCCACTGGACCGACTTGGCCTTTTAGACGACTGCTTCGCTTTGGTGCAAGCCGGGCACACGCAAACCGCAGAGGTACGTGACTGTTTTATTAAAATTTTCAACTGTGTCTTTCAGTGACTTGGTAATTAAAAAAACATTATTACTTTTCAGTCGCTGAAACTAATTGAAGCCTTCACCAATGAAACAAACTTCACAGTATGGTCTTCAATCTCTAATTGTTTATCAAAACTGAGTGCCTTATTCTCCCACACTCCTCTTGACAAGCCCTTGAAAAACTATGGCCGCAAGCTGTTTTCTAACATCACTCGACGTCTGGGATGGGATGCTGAGGAGAAAGAGAGCCATCTCGATACATTGCTCAGGAGTTTAGTGTTAAACAAAATGATTAGCTTTGAAGATCCAGATACTATTAAAGAAGCAAAGAGTCGGTAAGTACATTTTTTTAAAAGAGAACTTGCAATATGGTTAAGATTCACATTACTAGCAATCTTGTTAACCCCTTCAACTAAGCTAAATATGCTTGTGTCTGGAGTGGGTTCACGTCAATAGTGTAATGGGTGGGGTTCGAACCCGTGACCTCTCGATCACAAGTCCGACACCTTATCCATTAGGCTATTGACACTTACATATTGTTGATGATGTTTTTTAGGGTTCCCTAGCCGAATGGCAAAAAACGGAACCCTTATAGTTTCGTTATGTCTGTCTGTCTATCCGTCCGTCCGTATGTCACAGCCATTTTATTTCTAAACTATTAGGACTACACATGTGAAACTTAGTAGGTAGATGTATTCAGTTATACCTGTCGCCAAATAACTTGGCAAGGTTTTGGCGTAGTGGGGGTAAGTTCGCGCATCGTGCATTTAGTGGAAGAAAAAAGTGGTCACTTTTACTGCTTGCCATTATTCTGTGGTTATTGCCATCATTTATTTTTAATCATATCTGTTCAGAAGAATGTTAAAGAAAGAAGAGGAATTCATTCGTTAATTTGGTATTATAAATAAAATAGATATAATACATAAATACATTTAAAAGTGAAAAAATGTATTAAACAAAAAAAACATTAAAAATAATATGTTCTCGTCGTCACAATTAGTTAATAAAACTGCTACCCCTTTTATTCTTCTTTTTTTCCGGTGTCCTAAAGACAGTGACGAATTCGGAATTTCAACCTTCCTTAACTATAGTGTCTAACTGTTCGTTCTGGCGTTTTAATAGACTGCGTAAAACGGTATTTGGTCCTGGCATTGTAATCAACGTAACAAAAACTAAATTTAAAACAACAACTCATAACAAAAACAAAGGTTACAACTTTCGTGTACGCAGGTGTATTCGGGAGAAAATTGAACGAAAACTACTACTACCAACCGCGCGCTCAGAGCGGCGCTACGTCATACCCCGCGTCCCGCTGACACCTAAAAATCGACTTCTACGCATTGAACGACTCTTGCCAAGTTATTTGGGGACAACTATAACCGCTTACCGATTTCTATTAAAATTTTATAAATATATAAAACTAACCCCATACATAGAACTGAAACTAAAAATATATTTTCATCAAACCTATACGCTGCTATACATCGAGGTTTCTAAAACCACGTTTTCTTAAAGTCAATCGTTTGCAGGTTAACCCATTAAAGACCCAGGTCATTGTAGTCGGCAGCTCTAGGTTGGCATCTAAGGTAAACTGGTCTCAGCTTTCTCAGGTTATTTTCAACGGCACAGCAATTCCACTAATTAAGAAAGATAAGACCCTTGGGGTTTGGTTGGACAAATATCTTTCGTGGGGTCCCCAATTACAAGAGGTGAGTCGCAAATTATTTGCTTCTGCCAGTTCCCTAAGACGGTCGCGTAACTTTCTGCTAACTGCCACTAAAATTGCGCTAGCACAGTCTCTTACATCCCATCCTAGACTACGCTGATGTCAGTTATCTTGATCTCACAGAGGCACAACTTGATAAACTTGAACGACTTCAAAATTTTTGCATAAGATTCATATTTGGTTTGCACAAATATGATCACTTATCTGAATTTCGTACGAAACTCAAGTGGCTTCCTATACGTCTTCGCCGGAACTTACACATCTTGTCTCTGCTTTACTGTATTCTGTTCAATCCTAAAACCCCCTTTTATCTTAAAGAACGTTTCAAGTTTCTCCATGACACATATGGCAAATTTCTGAGGTCATCGGAAAACTTGAGGCTAGAGGTACCGAGTCACCACCAATTTCTTTGGTAAGTCGTTCGGAGCTCAAGCAGTACGACTGTGGAATACTCTTCCCGTGTCTGTAAGACAAGCACAAACCCTTCCTTCTTTCAAAAACATGGTAAAAGATCTCTATCTCTCTCTTTAATTTGTTACTATTTTTTATATATCTCAGTTTTTTTTTTGTTATACATATATATATATATATATATATGTATTGAGTATGTAGGTTATTACTTATTTATTGTATATAAGTGAGTACACCATGGACTACCCGCGTATTTATTTTCTCCTGCTGTGTCAAATCCATCCAAAGGTTGTCTGTAAAAGATCGCTTTTAGTGATAAGACCGCCCATCGTAACACCCTTTGTAGTGTTTATGTCCTTATTTAATTCTGATATGGTGTACAATAAAGAGTACATCTGTGTATCTATCTATCAAAATGTGTCCGCCCTCACTCTAACTTCTATAATAATGGAGTGAAAGATCTAAATAAAAATACAGCAGCAGCATAGCACATTTTATAAAACCGCAAACATATCTTTGTATTTCATACAATTACTATGAAAAATAAAGTTATTTTGCGTATATACTACGGAACCCTTCATGGGCGAGTCTGACTCGAACTTAACCATTTTTTTTGTGAATGCGTTTGCACAATAGTTTAATTGCAGTATTGATTGATATAATACAGTTTCGAGAAGCACCTATCGGACGAGCGCGCTCTGCCGGCCGACCTGCGGTCCGCGTGCTACCGCGCGGTGCTGGCGGACGCGGACGAGCGCACGTTCCAGCGCTTCCTGGCGCTGTACCGCGCGGCCGACCTGCACGAGGAGAAGGACCGCATCAGCCGCGCGCTCGGCGCCGTCAACGACCCCGCTCTGCTTAACAAAGTGCTGGAGTTCGCTATCTCGGTAACAAATATAATAATAATAATATAATATTCCACAACTTTTCACACAACGCCATCTAGTCCCAAACTAAGCAGAGCTTGTGGTATGGGTACTAGACAACTGATAAACATACATATACAACGTGTAATTTAAAGGGTTTATACATACCAAGTGCATGGCTTCTTTCGATGATAACAAACGATATGGCAAAGGTTTTGTAATCCTAAGTCTACGTGTGTAGAACTTATTACAAATTCCAATACACTGTACCAGAGACCGAATTTTTCAAATTAAGAAGAACGAAGAGAATTTTCGTGTTATTGGCAAGTGACGTGGAAAGTTATTGACCCTAGTAGTGCTGTGACACGTTTGTTATGATTGGTATTAGAGAAATATATGAAACCGATAATTTGGTATCTATTCTTGGAGTCACTTATTTTGTGCTGAAACTGTGCATAGAGACTCCATATCAGATGTTATCTTCAGCCCTTTCGGATAGATCCATATCTAAACAAAAAAGTTGTATATTTCTAAAAATACATACATATTATAGATAAATTACACCCAGACAAAGAACAAATGACCGTGCTCATCACACAAACATTTGTCCTAGGTGGGAATCGAACCCACGACCTTGCGCATAGTAGTCAGGGCCACTGACCACTATACCAACGGGCCTGTCGCAAATGAAAAGTTGCTACCGGTAGTCACTTCAACATTAAGTTCGGTTCAAAACCAGCGTCAGGCACTAGTTGTCTGGCATTTTACTAAATCAAGCTTTTTTAGCGCAGCCGCGAGGCACACGTAATTTGTTTATCTCTGTGTTTGCAAATATGTACTAAAGTTTTTTACCCGACTGCGAAGGAAGAGTTATGTTTTTTTTTGCTTTCCTTTTGTGTGCTTTGTGGCATGTGCCGAATATTTTGTTTTTCTTTCTTAAATGTTATAATAGAGGTATAACAACCAGTGGTTGGGAACTTGATCGTGACATGCAGCATGAAAATTTATTTGTTTGATGATGAACGTGAATATACATTCAACGTAAACAAACATACTTGTCCAGTTATTGATACGTCCCTGTATCCCAGAGGCTGAAAAGCCATGCGTTAGCCCAACTAGTATAACGAACGGCAACGCCTCTACAGCACGGTGGCTGATGGCTTCATTGAACCTTCGGAAAGCCTTCTAGCTGGGTACGAGATATTGTGGCCGGCTTGGAAATACCTTGAGAACCCAAGTCGGCCGAAGCAAAGATAATCTCTACAGATAGGGAGTCACAGTCGGCTCAGATCTCAATTGTATATGTGGCGTAACCCCTAGGACAATGAAACTACGTATAGCGTGTACAATATTCTAAGAAACTATATGTCTATCGGCTCTAGATTTTGAGTAATCTGTGGTCGAAGTCGTAGAATTTCATTGTTTTTACATATTTCATGACTTATTACTAAATAAACCATTTTTGTAACCTTAACATTGTTATAGATGTGGTAAATTAAAAGTAAAATTTGTTGACCAGTGTTATTAAAAGTCGCCGATATAGCAAATGAAGAATCCTTAGTCATTTTTTTGATAACTTTTACAGGATGAAGTGAGATCCCAGGATACCGTCTTCGTAATAGTTTCGGTAGCAGTCAGTAAAAATGGTCGCGATCTCGCTTGGCAGTTCTTCAAGGATCACTGGCAACAGTTCATGGACCGGTATCAGGTATGTTATCATTGGGTTGCGTCATAAAAAGTATAAATTTTCAGTAAAATAGAGCTAGTTTATTCTCTATCACTGATATAATTGTGACTTACTTTAAATATTTATTTATTTTACTATTATTTTTCACACATAAACCAAACAAACATAAAGAGTAGAAAAATAGGTTGGCACAATCGTAATACTAAATATCTTATTCACCAACTACTTAAAAGGAGGAGCTTCTCATTTTGAGTGATATCTACAATCATCAACCAATTTTTGTATTACACGGATGATATAAATCAGCATACATCTATACTAATATTATAAAGCGGAAAAGTTTGTTTGTTTGTTTGCTTGAATGAGCTAATCTTCGAAAGTACTGGGTGGATTTGGATGCAATTTGGTATGGAAGTAGCTTGAATCTTGAGGAAGGTTATAGGCTACTTTTTACGAGACTGCAAAAAAGGAGAGTTATGTTTTTACCGTGATAGAATCCACGGGAGCGAAGCCCCGCGTGAGTACTAGTATATAGATAGATAGATAGATAGAATACTCTTTATTGTACACCAATAATTTAAACAAGCACTTGATTTACAATAATGCAAAAAAAAAATTGTTACAATGGCGGTCTTATCGCTGATAGCGATATCTTCCAGACAACCTTTGGATGGACTTTAAGAACATAAAACAAAGAGGGGAGGAGAAAGTCAGTGTACTTACTTCAAATATATAACTACACAAAAAGTAACTCAAGTAGTTAATATAACTATATATATAGGTATATATAATACAATACAATACATAAATAAGTATAAATAAATATATGTGTTTCATATATATAAATATGTCATAAGGAAAGAAATACAAGGTAAAATCATAGGAGTGTATAAAAATGTTTGACAACAGAGCTTTTAAAAGCAGCAAGTGACTGCGCTTGTCTAACTGACAATGGCAATGCGTTCCACAGACGAGTAGCCTGCACCGTATACGATGAATCATAAAATTTTGTGGAATGCGCAGGCATTGAAAGTGTCAAATTTACCGATGATCTCAAATCTCTAGTATGTGTGTCATGAAGGAACTTAAAACGTTCTTTGAGGTAAAAGGGAATTCTTGGATTGAACAGAATATTGTAAAGTAATGATAAAATTTGCGCATTCCGGCGAAGACGGATAGGCAGCCACTTGAGCTTAATACGAAACTCAGAAACATGATCGTATTTGCGCAAACCAAATATGAATCTGATACAGAAATTTTGGAGTCGCTCAAGCTTATCTAGCTGCACTTCAGTGAGGTCTGGAAAACTTGCATCAGCATAGTCAAGAATAGGAAGAAGGAGAGATTGGGCGAGCGCAGTTTTAGTGGCAGTTGGCAGGAAATTGCGCAGTCTACGCAAAGACCCCGCAGATGCAAACAGTTTGCGACTCACTTCTTGTAACTGGGGACCCCAAGACAAGTCCTTATCTATGCAAATGCCCAAGTCTTTCACTACATCACTATAAGGTATTACTGCACCATCAAAAACAATTTGGGGAAGGTTCATCCAGTCAATTTTGGATCGCATTCTAGAGCTGCCAACCACAATGACTTGGGTCTTCGCAGGATTAACCTTCAAACCATGATCCAAGCTCCATTGAGAAATACGTGCTAAGTCATTATTCACAATGATCACTGCCTCAGACAGTTCATCTACGGGAGCTTGCGAATAAATTTGCAAATCGTCAGCATAAAGGTGGTAGGACGAGAGAAGTTCATTAGAAATAGAATTTATAAATACAGCGAAAAGAAGAGGAGAGATAACGCCCCCCTGTGGAACGCCGGCAGTGGTATTGCACCAAGAAGATGATGAATCTTCAATGCGAATACGTTGTCGGCGGCCACACAGGTAACTTCGAAACCAATCAATTGCTGTTGGAGATATGTTAAGAGAGCGGAGTATACTGAGCAGGACATCGAAATCGACAGTATTAAAAGCGTTGCTGAAGTCCAGTAACGAAAGGACCGTCAACTTCCCATTATCCATACCTGATCTGATATCATCAGTAATTTTAACAAGAGCTGTGGTAGTGCTATGTCCTGAACGAAACCCGGATTGGTACAAATTTAGGAGTTGGTTTTTACAAAGGAAGGCACTAAGCTGACTGTGGATAAGGCGCTCGAGGACTTTGGATAGGAATGGTAAAATGGAAATAGGACGAAATTCAGAGAAAGAAACAGGATTACACTTTTTAGGGAGAGGAGTTATCTGAGCTTCTTTCCACAAAGATGGGAAAACACCTGAGGATATGGAATAATTGAGGATATGGGAAATGATAGGAAGAATTTCATCCAGGATAGGGAGAATCATCTTACGACTAATACAGTCACTACCAACAGCATTTGAGGTTATAGATAGCAAGCTCTTCTTAACATCACAACTAGTAAATTGATTAAAAATAAAAGGAGAATAATTGGGAGTAGGAAGTGATGAAAGATAATGTAGAGTTTTAGCTTTAACAGCCCCGCTGAAGTTAAAAGAGCTAGCAAAATATTGATTGAGTGATTCAAGGTCTACATCTTTAGGAATAGACTCTTGGCGTGATTTTCCAACTCCCATTGTTCTAAGAAATTTCCAGACTTTAGCCGGATCACCATTTTCAACAGACTTATGAATGTGGCGGCGCTGAGCATCCCTACAAGCCAAGTTGCTGCGATTGCGGATAGCAACGTATTTTTCACGAGTCAAGGTGCTAGGTCTGCTCTTGTATCTTGATTTTGCTGCTGCCTTTTTCTCCAAAATAATTTTCAAGTCATCCGATAGCCAAGGAGCAGGCAGATGCTTGATTTTAACCAGCCGAACAGGCGCATGAATATCGTACAACTTGTTTAGGTACGAATTCAAAATGTTGATTTTGTCATCAATTGACTCCGCATCAACAAGAGCAGACCAGTCAATATTATTAGCATCCTCACGAAGACTTTCCAAGTTCATTCCACCAAAACTGCGCTGTAGAATCTTTTTTGGTTTAGACTTTGGAGGGCGAATTTTGTAAGAAAGGAAAATTAAATCATGGTAAGAGAAAGCGTCTGCTGAGCATTGTCCATGCTTAGCGACATGTTGAGTGGAAGAAATAAGCAGCTTTTTTCGGCAACTTCGTTGATGTGAAAATGACGCATTTTCCTGGGATTAAACATGCCTATATGTATAAACTAAACACACCTATATGAGCGTCAAGTTTCGTCCAAATCCCTTCATCTATTTTTGCATGATTGAGACACAAACATCCAAACTTTATCATCTATAATATCAGTAGTATAATTACTACATTCAATATGTTGTAGTTTTTTTTTTGTTTTAGAGATTGCTATATTATTCTTTTTTTTCCAAAAGTGAAGATACTGATTAAGTGATTAGCTACTGGCACTTCACCCGCAATTTCGTCCGCTATCGAATAATTATACCTTATAGCCTACCAGCTTCTGCCCGCGATTTTGTTCGCGTAGGAGGGTTTTCCTGCGTAAATCCCGATCCCGTGGGAATTCTGGGATAAAAAGTAGCCTACGTATTATTCCAGAATGTCAACTATCTGCTTACCAAATTTTATTCAGATCTGTTCAGTAGATTTTGCGTGAAAGAGCAACAAACGTACCTACATACATCCTCACAAACTTTCGCATTTATAATATTAGTAGGATTAGTAGGACTAGCATCTGCCCACGACTTCGGTCGCGTGGGAGGCTTTTCCCGCGTAAATTCTGATCCCATGGGAATTCCGGGATAAAAAGTAGCCTATGTCCTTCCCAGGATACTAAACAATTCTCATGCCAAATTTCATCTAAATCGGTTCAACGGTTTAGGCGTGAAAAGGTAACAGACAGACAGAGTTACTTTCGAATTTATAATATTAGTATGGATATAGATAGTAAGATAGCCTGTTATAGCACTAACAAGTAATGCAGCTGAAAAACATGTGAGAATTTGGTCATTAGTTCCAGAGGGACTTGACTGCATAGGCACTAAAACGTGAAAAATAGTTGTTTCCAATCTGTACTAACAATTATTTTACCTTTAAATACTGCAACAGTTTTGCAGCACCTAATGCCGTGAAATTTATTAATTACAGGGAGGCTTCTTACTCGCCCGACTAGTAAAGTCAACAACGGAGAACTTCGCTTCAGAAAGCAGCGCGCAAGAGATCGAGCAGTTCTTCCGCACGCACCAGTCGCCGGGCACGGAGCGCTCGGTGCAGCAGGCGCTGGAGACCGTGCGCCTCAACGCGGCCTGGCTGCGCCGGGACCTCGCTTCCACCACCGCCTACCTGCACTCGTACCACTGAACACCCCAACACACCTCTACGATCCTAAACCCGTATACAGAAAGGAAGCTGGCAGCCTACCAGCGCTTATAGCAACCGGTCCACGCAGTTTCGACAATCTTTAACAATTTTTGGTCAGCGCTGGCGCAGCCCAATTTTTAACAAAACCAAATCATCGTCCGATGACTACATTTTGCTTGCCCTGCTTCAATCTGCTTGCTTTACCAGAATGGACCAGCGCTGCACAGTGATCAATTTCAAATTTTAGGGGGACGAAATTATTAAATGCTGAAATCATGAAATAAAGGTATATTTATAACATTAAATAGTATCGAAAAATCATTTTCATGTAACTTGGTAATTAATATTTTATGTACTTTGTTACATCACTCCTCATCTAACACAAGTTCTGGTTCTTGTAAAAGATTAAGTACCTCAATTGGCATTGTATGTTTTCACTTTGTTTTACAGTGGCTTCACTGGTCGATGTCATGACAAAATATTGAATAAATCAATATTTTTTATTGAGGCACCATTACCTAAAAAACACTTTTTACTATAGAAACCAGCAATCACCGGAAAAAAAAATTGTCTTGCCAATAGTCCCTACTCTGCCGTCATAACTAAGAATGCAGTAATCGCAAAATGGCGGTTACGAGATAAACGCAAAAAACATATTTCATATCATCTGAGCCAATGATATTATAAAGTATCGATGGGCATTTTCACTTAATGCCCATCTGTACTTTATAATATCATTGGCTCAGATGATATGAAATATGTTTTTTGCGTTTATCTCGTAACCGCCATTTTGCGATTACTGCATTCTTAGTTATGACGGCAGTACTATATAATGGAATCAAAATGATAATGTACTAATTTGTACTTTTAAATGTAACACAGTTCAAACTTAGAAAAGTTAGTAAATATGAGTACATTATTAAATATATTTTTTTTATAATATAAATTGATCTATTTTATTTTTTGTTTATATACCAATAAAAAGTACAGACCTTCCTTAATGTTTTTTGAGTTTACAATTTACACTGATAACTTAGCCAACTTAACTTGAATAGGAGCGCAAAACAACGATAAATCAGTCTTGTTATAATAATTTAGCTTTCGAGATAACTTTGAAATGGCATATCTATTAAACTACTGTCTGTATAATGGTGATATTTTAGTATAATGTAAACAACTTACCTTCAAGTCTTAATAAAATGATTTTTCGAACTACCGACACATTGACCAAAAATAATTATGGGACGCTAACTTTTAATAATTGATCACCGTGCGCCGGTAAGCGCTGGTAGATCGACGCCGGCCACCAACTTTCTTTCTGTATACGGCCTAAGCTTATTTTATAGTAAACACACCTGCCGCCGAATTTATTACTATTTTGTTATTACCAAAAGTAAATTATTTGCAGGACCAAATGACACAAGACTGAAAACTACAACGAAATCTACAGTAATGTTTTATCTAGCATTATTTATTTTCAATTACTTTTTTAAATTATATAGTCTACGGAATGGAAAGTTGACGTAATGTAGCTCAACAGCTTCAGTGTGCTATATTTTTTAATGGTTTACTATTGTATTGTGATGTGTTTTGGTTACTTTTTGGTGAATGGACATAATGCAATAGCTTTTTTGATTTGAAAGTTGAATCATTACCAAACTGTAGATAAAGATAAGAGTCATCGACGACAACCAGCATTGACAGAATGTACAAGGTCTGAATGTAAATGGTTTGAAAATATCATCTCTATGGACTGTCGAGAGACGGACTTATACCTTCAAGGTGATTAAATAAGTTAACAATAGAGATGAAAGCTAGTAAATTTCGGTATCTATAGGATAATTAATAATTAATTAGGAGAATATTTAGATATATTTCTGCCAAAATCTACTTGTTAAAGCGTCTATTATTCAGTACCAATTCCAAATACATGCACATTCTGAATGAGTGAATGTTGTGACACATATTGTAAATCAAACCTACACTCGCTTCGAGCAGGCGATTGGGTGATCTGACTGTATACTGCATCAATTAAAGAGGTATTGGCGGAATAAAAAAAATATTTTCTTTAATATTAATATAATTATCAATTATCAAAATACTGCTTGGTTCCATTCTGTATCTTAAAAGTTAAGATCCGCATTGATTTTAACCTTTTGCACGCCAGCGCCTTTTTACGTTACTTCAACCCCTACGCCAAGCCCAGTAAAAATTATATGTGTTAGGCATTTTCGCTAGTGATCGGACATTTTCAATTGTTATTTAGTTTATTATTGCAATTTGGGGTAATGAACAATGATTATTACTAAGTAACCTACAATAAAACACTATTTCATAGCAGTTTCGACCAGGTTTTATTCGAAATCTAAACAAAACATCAAGAAAAAAGAAAAAAACCTCTGAAATTGTATGTGATTACAAAGTAAAGTTCACAACACTAGATGACACATTTAGTTGCTTACGGCGTCACAGATATATATATATATTTAAAAAAAAGTAGAGTTGGGATTACTATAATATCGATTGATACAAAAATAATCTTATACTATAATCTCAAAGTAGATTAAACTAAAAGATTCAGCATGATTTAAAATTCTTATTAAAGATAGAATACGTGAATAAAGGTATTGCTGTTATCGTCGTATCGCTCGAGTGGATATATTTTTATTTAATGCAAAATTAATTGGCCTATTCGTTACTCAAGTAAAGAAAATAAGATACTCTGCTCATCTATGAATTTAAAGTATAAAACTACTTACCTCATAATCTAAGTTATTGTTATCAAAATCCAAATCCGACTCAAATAGCACTTCATTTGGATCATTACCTAAAATATCTATAATTTCTTGTGTTGAACTCAATTATCTTGAGATTTTTATTTTATACAACAAAGAAATATTATAAATAACGAACAAGAAACAAGGTAGGCACAAACAAAATATACCCTTACCTTAGGGTTGCCAGATGGTCGGGAAAGTGACAGAAATTAATAAAAAGTAAAGACAAAGACATAAAATACAACATAGTTAAAAGCCTCGTTCTCAAGCATATAAACTGTTGAAAATTTTGTCCATTGCTTGAATTAGACCATAATGTCCCGGATTCCAAATTACCTACTAGTTTTTATAACAAAATATACTATCTAACAATCTATCTTTTACCCACATGTTCACCGCACTATTTGTTTATTAGATTCGCTTGTCGTTATAAACGTGCGACTAAAGTTGCCCATGGCGTAGGGATGATCATTCTTTACAAAATCCGGAAACGTCTATAAGGGTATATCGATAATGGTATATGTTTTTTGATCCAGTTTGTGGTTTAAGGCGGCTAGTAACTACACTATTTATTTATTATTACAGTAATAATATTATAATAGTAATTCAAGTTTCTTTTAGTGTTGGTTTATGATTACAAGTGAAATCATTATGTCCAACGAAAAAAACTCAGATATTATTGAAACCAGTCAGGAGGAAGGCCCAAGTTCCCCTTCAATTTTGTATGGCAGAAGACAAAGTTTCACAATAAATAATATTCAGTTAAGTAGTTTTATTCTACGTGAGTACATCCACAGGAACATCGTATTTTTGAGTCGTACTCGCACATGAAAAATACAAAAACAAGACCTTACAAAAACTACGTAGCTTTTTTTGCAAGTTCTGGTCATTTTTTTAAATGTATTTATTATTATGTTAGTTCGACTCGCACTTGGTCACATTTTTAATAATTATTATTTTGTTATTTAGCGATATTATTCCATCACTAGCTGACATCTAAAGTTGTCATCGGCGTCAAAAAAGGGAAGAAATAGAATTCAATGCTTATTTCAGACACCATTTCTGCCGTCAATAGCTTAGTTGCAGTAAGTACTTTCTATTCGGTTTCAAGAATAACGCGGTACCTGTAAGTTTTGGTGACCTACGTCACGTACGTTTGGTGAGATATGTGCTGGGGTCCTCTTTCATTTAAGGTATCAACCAGTATGATCTGATTAAAAACAAAGGATTTATCGAAGATTTCCTCGAAACCGTCTAGATCTAGAGCGTACTTACTGCAACTATGCTATTGACGGCAGGTTTAATACCTACGTTACTATATAAATTTATTCTAAACGGCATTTTCACATTTAATGAATATTTGAAACTCAATTATCAGTCAGTATGGAGTCCCATACACAAAACAAATACACAAAAATATTGTTATAAAAATAGAAAAATTTAGAAAACTAGTTGTCAGTGGCGGCTCAGCCATGCGACCGTATTGCAACTTAAGTGGTCAATGGCGTTCTAAAGGTTAAATACCGTATTATTTACTAGAAGTTTGCATTTTTTTGTGTACACTTCATAGTGTTACTGAATGAGCTATAATTCTTTTAACATCTGTACTTACAACAGAAGCAGTTCATACGAAGATGACCTTACTTCTATTAATCAATACTTATCGATTCCAAATGGGCTATTGTAGCTCTATCGCTTGCCATGTAAGATAATTAAGCTACTAGATGTCTACTCAAATGTGGTACAATAAAATAGAATAACATATTTTGCGGCTAGTTTGATCTACAGGCCATCTTACATTTTTGTAAATGTGTATAAATATTATTTAATTTTTGTTAGACATGTTGAGTGTTTTAATTCTGGTGCTGAGTGTATTCTTTTTTAGTTTCAGTTCTATAGGACCCAGTAACATTTTGAAATGTGTTCCTACAGAAATTTGACAATTCCTTACTTCATTTAAACCTTGTGCAATTATTTTAATTATAAATTGCATAATATTTTAAAATAATTTATTTGGGGATGTAATCATTTCAACACGCATTATTTTATTTAAGTCTGTTACTGATTTACATAAAATGAGAAGCGTTATTTTAAGTATTTTTATTCGAAGTGGTTATATACTTGTTGATTTTGTAGTTATGTGAAATAATGCGTGTTCAAATCATCCCAGTTTATTTATTTATTGACATTCAAACTTAGTCAAAATTGTGATTTTGGGACTATAACAATTTAAAGTTACCATTAGTGTCGCATTTGTTGTCATCACTGATTTGTTTTGTAAGACTGTATTATCGCAATAAATCGTACAAAATATAGTTGGTTATTTATTCAAATCCATTTAATATCTTCGTGAGCTGAAATGATAGCCTACTAACATGACAATAATGAATCGATACAAAAAATTCTGTCCCTAGGCAAAGGCTCCGCCGCCGGCACGGCCAGGCTACTGCAACTTCAAGGCGAAAAAAATTGTATGGACTTTGAGGGGAAATAATGGTACATTTTGCTGTCTCACCTGTTCCGTGCGCTTTCTCTTTCTTTCATGACAGTCGGCCACTTTTTAATCTATGGTCGGGTATATGTTTACTTGTCCTGTCTTGTATATTTTAAGTTTGTGCTTATTATTTTCTGGCAGTAATTAAATTAATTTACGGTTCATTTTACATCATAATTTGTAAAAAAATATCGGTTATTGTTCAGTGATTGTACCATAATGCCACCTAAAAACCGATTTATAACTTGTGAAATACGAGTATGTGGAGATCGTGCAAGTCGTAAAGGTAATGAAAAAAGGAAGTTTATGGCAAAATTTCCATTAGATGAGGCTCGGTAAGTATTAAATTAGATATTTTATTATATATTTTAATTAAAACATAGTACTAAAAGCCTTAATCGATCTTTTAATTTTCAATTTTATTTTGTTGTTTAGTGATGTGCTATAACGCAACGGCTCATCAATTATCGATAAATGGTGTATCTGTTTTTAATTGTTTATAAACAACGTTGATTAAAGCGAGAGGCATTAAATGAAACCGCGTTTACATTATGTATAATTTTCAGGCTCTACACCAAAAATCAGACCACTTTTTTTCTGGTTGGGAAAATCATCAAATGACCCCTCCTGCTGTGGGTAGAGCGGAAGGGAGTGTCAGACTTCTACTGACTAAAAACCCACCCTGTTCCTTCACTGCCCTTACGTTTCGGGGCCGCGGTATCTCGTTAGAACATTCCCGTAACCCCGGCAGGCAGTGGCCTTGTGGGGCTCCGTTAATGGTGCTGTCATCATCTGCTGTCAGCCCTGCAGCGCTGGATCCGTGACAGAAACCATGCTTGCTACATTATATGCTGCATGATTGCTTGCATGAAAAATATCATGTGAAAGTTAGGTGGCTTTAGACAACCTTTCAAGTAGCTTTCGTGCACAAAGCCTGTTTAAGCCAATTCACACTGACATTAATCTTTCAGGTAATCAAAATTACCACGCCCAAAGTAAGCACATAGATGTCCGATATCATTACATCAGAGCAGGTTGCAGTCAATGAAATACTTATCAAATACAAGAATACAGAAGACACGGTCACTGACGTTCTGACGATGGGGCTCCATCGAATGAAATATGAAATGTTTATGACAGCTATGGGTTTGCAATTGAGTCATGAAATTTTTATATAATATCTAGTCTTTTCAATAATATGACAAGAAATTAAAGAAGTTAGGTGGCTTTAGACAACCTTTCCCAAGTAGTAGCTTTCGTGCACAAAGCCTGTTTAAGCCAATTCACACTGACATTAATCTTTCAGGTATTCAAAATTACCACGCCAAAAGTAAGCACATAGATGTCCGATATCATTACATCAGAGAAGGTTGCCGTCAATGAAATACTTATCAAATACAAGAATACAGAAGACACGGTCACTGACGTTCTGACGGCGGGACTCCATCGAATGAAACATGAAATGTTTATGACTGCTATGGGTTTGCGTCCAGAAGAACGTTGGGAATAAATTAACGCAATCCTTGACATCTATTATTAAGTCTAATGATCTGTACTAGTTTTAATAATTAACAATATACTACTTTTTTCTTAAAAACTACAATCCTTGCTTTATTTCAACACAAATCCGCACTTAAATTAAAAAAAGTTAAAATTAAGCCCGTTTTTCGACCTGTATACTTTATCGATATCGATAAAGAGGCTACTGCCATCGAGCAGCACTATTTAGTCTGATAGGTTGGTAGTACTGTTGTATGACGTCTTGTTCCCCGTGTATATTCGTTCAGTTGGTATTGAAGTGAACTTCTACCTGTTTTTATATTTTTAGTACTAAGTCCCGTCTCTAAAGCCGGCTCTACACGTTGGCCAACACAGTGGCGAATGTAGTGGCCAGCATGTTGGCCAAGAGTTCGTGATAGCGTCCACACGTTGGAAGGTCGTTCAGTTTGCTACGGTTCAGGCCAATGTGCGGACGTATTTATTAAAATGGATATTGAGGCGCTAACTGCTGCTTCTTGGGTTCCACAAACAATTTACGGCTTGGTAGAGCTCTATAAACCGAAAAGTTTCTTCGTTATTAGTCATTACTGACATTTTGTTTACACTAGTTGTTATCGACGCGTGACTAAACTTTTTAACAAAAAATAAAACCAACTTCCATATCAAAACACTACAACGCCAAAAATAACTTTAATTTCGGTAGTCGGTGTTATTCGTTTTGTATTTTATTTTTTTGACACAGCCTTCCGAAATTATAGTTATTTTTGCCTTTGTAGTATTTTAATATGGAAGTCGGTTTTATTTTTTGTTAAAAAGTTTTTTTCACGCTTTTTAGTGGGTCGGTTTGTAATTTATCTAGTTACAAAAGCCAAAATGTCAACTACTTATCACCTTTTACAAAATATTGCTTTTCCCGATGCAGAGATGTTAATTTTTGAGGAGTTCTCCTGGTACTTCACCATCAGCTCTATATCACCATATGCATTATGACGAACATAAAGTGCTTAACATCCATATTCAAGTAATCGAATCGCAATCCATGAAATACTTATTATTGAGTAGTTTCGGTGGTCATCTGTGGTCTTCATCAACAGTTCCACTTCCCCAAATGGTGCTTTTCGAGAGCAACTGCACAAGATACTATAAGATATAACCAAAACGCTATAGATGTGCCTATAATATTTGAAGAGTTCCCTCGATTACTCCAGGATCCCATCATCTGATCCTGATTTCATAACAATGGGACCAACTAGAAAGTATACCATTTCAAATGAAAAGAGAATTTTCTAAATCGGTCGAGCTGACTTCGAGTTATGAGGTAACATACATAAAAAAAAGTTCAAGACGAACTGAGAACCTCCTTCTTTTTTTTGAAGTCGGTTAAAATGTTTAATCAGGTGCGTGCGATCGTTCTGGGAGCTCGTAGCATACTAAACGCGCGACCAACGTGTGGACGCGGTAGCCAATACTCGGCCAATAACCCTTTGAACTTTTGCAAAAAACCGACACCACACGGATCTCGCGCCAACTCGTCGGCCATCATTCCAATACAACCCAAGATGCACAAACACCCCCTCTACACGTTGGCGAATAGGCACTGGCCACTACATTCGCCACTGTGTTGGCCAACGTGTAGAGCCGGCTTTAAACATAGTGTATTACATACTCTTTGGGCACGGCGGCTATCCCGACCTTCATTAGCCGCGTACTGACTGCCCGAGCAGCCTCGCGAGGCCTGCCGCCCGAGACAAACGCACGCGCCGCCTCGCCCGAGCATGCCGCGGACCGAGCCGAGCGTTGTCGGTTTTTTGTCGTGCTCAAAGGCCAGTGATGTGAACTTAGCTATTTTATAGCTAAATCTAGCTATTTTTGCAACCCTGTCAGCTACAATTTCTAAAAAATTGTAGCTAAACGATTTAGCTACTTTTTTTTAGCAAATTATCAACATAGCGACCTTATCTACACACTATTATTGATGCTTGTGTGTGTGATTTTCAGTTTTAGTTTTTTGTCTGTGGAAGCAATTTTTAGAGTCGTAAACTTGTCAGTATTTTGAGTCATATTGTAAAAGCAAGACAATAGTTAAAAAGCACAAAGGGCGCGCATATACTACATTTGGTTAAGTGGACATCACAGGAAAAGATTAAATTTTGGGTGGAGGTCAGACACTTTAAAAATACATGTGGTGAATTATCACCACATGTATTTTAAAGTATATCCCTATATGTATTAACATATAGGGATATAAGTGAACTGGCTATATCTTGCCTTGCCTCTCAAATGAATCTAGTTAATAATAAGCAGAGAAACCGAATGAGTCTGATAACTCTAAATTCTATTTTATGTATAAGAGACTCGCTCAGGAAAAAAGGCAAATGTTGCTTGAGTTGCTTCAACTGTACCTTACCTTTAACAGTTCTCCAACAAATGGGAACCGTGGAGAAATACACAAAATCCCTGGATTCTCAGGATGTACAACCATCTACATCATCTTCCCTAGATTAAGTTATATTAATAATGTTTTACCATAAGCATGTCCCTGTAAATATATTACGAAAGTAAAGTTACCTATTACACACATTAGTTTTAATGTATGAAAACGATATTAACGATTAGTTTAGTTTTTTTAACTTTAGCAACTTCTAGCTACTTTTCGGGGTAAGATAATGTGGGAATCTGGTAACTTTTTGCAAAAGATCTAGCTACAGAGGTGATAGTATAGTTGGCAACACTGTCAAAGGCGCCTCAGTACGTTTGACGCGCTCACTCAAGACTCGCATAGAGTACTATAATACTACGGATATAGAGAGCCCACTCTCGGGAAATCTGTCAGTCCAAATTTGAAGCGCCATCTCTATTTCTTAACCCTGAACTAATAATATATACACGTATAGCTACATGCATATATATACACGTATAGCTACATACATATATATACACGTATAGCTACATACATATATATTCACGTATAGCTATATACATATCTATAGTCAGTATAGATTGAGCCTTATCCAGTACCCAACAATTTTGTTCTAACTTTCTTGTGAATCTTTTATAATTACTAACATTTTGGCAATTGAATATTCACAAGATAGTTAAAACAAAATTGTTCGGCACTGGTAAATAAATACAGGGTTAATTTAAAAATTGGATTTTTATTAAAACAACTGTATGTAATGAAATTAAATTTTCTTTATTTTCTATTTTTGCATATACACGAATAATTTAGCTGGTTTAGACACATGTTCTACTACTCGCTTAAACGCAATATTTTGTGATAGCATTAGCCAGTCGATCCTTGTACAATTCTGTGCCTCCAGTGAAAACTGATACAACTTCAAAATGACAACTTTTCAGTTGAGCAATTTAAAGTTTTATTTATTTTCTATTGCATATAAAAAGACTATTATCAATAATTTTACAGGAAACTTAATGTTAAATACAAGTTGCATCGTTTTTTATTATTACAGGATTTTGTAACATTTCATTAGAAAATCAAGAAAATATTATGGAAAAACTGTCAACTACATCAAAACATTTAAAAACAACAGATAATTGCATTCCTTATTTAAAAAGTTAAAAATATTACCTCTACCGGTTTTATACATCCTAGAAATTGCATTATTTGTAAAAATGAATCTACATTTATTCAAGAAACTATGTACAGTAAAGAAAACACCCATGCGTGCTCAGTATACTAATGATTTATGCCTTGTGAAATGTAAAACTTCTCTTATGAGGAAAAGCTTCTTTGGTATTGCACCGCAAATATATAATAAAATACCCGATGAAATAAAATGTATGCCAGTGCAGAAGTTTAAAAAACGCTTAATCGGTTACTACTAGAAAAATGTTATTACACTCTAGGTGAATTTCTTAATGACAAATCTCTGTAACTTTACAATATTGACATTTTTACCTATACTTGACATTTTTAATATATCTTTTTTTTTACGTATTTTATTTTTAATATTAATGTTCTAAATTGACTATACGTTTTGACATGAAATGAAATTTATTATCAACTAGCTTTTGCCCGCGACTTCGTTCGCGTGGGAGGTTTTTCCCGCGTAAATCCCGATCCCGTGGGAATTCCGGGATAAAAAGTAGCCTATGTGTTATTCCAGGATGCCTACTATCTACTCACCAAATTTCATTGAGATCCGTTCAGTAGTTTTTACGTGAAAGAGTAACAAACATCCATCCATCCTCACAAACTTTCACATTTATAATATTAGTAGGATTTTAAAATTTTACTTGCTTGCATAGAAATATTGTGACGAATTTATATTTTAATTTAATAGTATAATAATACTTTTTTCATAATAATTTGTATGTCAATAGACAAAACATAGCGCAATACCTAATTTTTTAAGATCTTGTATATAATTATCACATATGTTTACGAATAAATGATTCTGATTCTGAACAAAGTGCACCAATAATATGGCTGTGTAAACTAATGTATATTAAGTTATATCAACTTACACCACACATCCAGTTCTCGTGAAAACTGCTATCATAAACTATGTTTTAGTATTAATATTATTTTAGTATTAGTTTACACTACATTTAGGATGCCAGAAAAATGTTGTTGAACAAATCTAATATAACTTTTTGTCAGAAATCAGTTTAAAGTTTACCTAATTTAATATTTATTGAGAAATATCACTTATCACGATATTATTTTTTATGTATAATGCCATAACTAAAGTTATATATTTAACATTTTCATTTAAAGTGATATTTGTAACTAATTTTATTTTAAACTCTCTATTTATAAAACAAAACGCACATATTTATGATAAAAATAACTTAAATTAAAAAAAAATCATTTTAAATGCTTCTCTTCTTAATTAGCATTACAGTATTCAGTGAATGACATTACAGTGTTCAGGAAATGAAATGTTATACATTTACAAGTACCACTTTTAAATATTACTGAAATAGCATTTAACTAAAGACCAGTCTCAAACGACGTCTTTTTAAAATAAGGCCCACGACTTTTTTTAAATAATTTTAGAAATTAAATGACATCACGCTTTAATATCACAATACCTACCGGTATTGTGATATGTTTAATATCACAATACCTACTGGTATTGTGATATTAAAGCGTTAATTTTGATATAGGGACCTACCTACTGGTAGGTCCCTATATCAAAATTTATCAAAATTTGTAAACGTTTTTAAAACTAATGAATATTGAGCAAGATGAGGTAGTCATTCATCATTTTTTATAATGTTACACAATGTTTCCTAATGAAAAACATGTTGAAGTAAATATAATAATAAAAATAAAAATCTATAAAAAGTACTAGGTATACAGATTATTTTCTTCGTCACAGGAATAGTAATCAGGATCAATGTTTCTGATATCAGCCTTAGTCTTCAAGTTCTGATAAAACTCATGATATTAAGTATTATTACATTAACATAATATAGTAATATTGAAAACAGATCATTCTTCTTTTAAATTGAAATAAAAGATGGGCCACTCTATTTAATCAAATGATCTGCTAATACTTCCTTCTTCGTTCTAAGTTAGCAAACCTGATATTTCTTTTAACTCTACCTTTTCTAGAAATCTCAAAATCATAGTTTGTGTTTTGGTATGACAGCATTCCAAAACACAAACCAAACATAAACTCTGGATATTGGTTTGATTCCTCAGAGGATGGTAGGTATAGTACTAAAACTTTATCATTTTCTCAACGCACATTATTTTCAGCTATAGAATCAGATTTACTAGATTGCATTCGATGAATCTAGTAAAACTGATTTCAATACACGTTGGAGGCTGAGTCAACTTTTAATAAATCGCGATGTTTTTTTTTATTGATAATATACTTGCGTTTGACCACCATCTCACCCGATGGTAAGTGATGATGTGGTCGAAGATGGAGCACGCTTGCCTAGAAGTAACCTATTCACTCTTGACTTAAAGACTCCCATGTTTTGGGTAGGTAACTTGTTCTGCTTATGGTAGTAGGTCCTAGAGTCACTACTATCAAAATTTCTCATGGTCTCTTGGTAAAATACTACATCATTTTGGGGAATTGAACTGTGTGAAAGAAGCTTGCTATGACACACTACTTCCTCATTATTATCAGCCAGTCACCATAAAAAAATATATACGTTCCGAAAATCGATCAAACAATAAAAATATCTACGTTCTATAAAATAGTAACGATCAAAATCAGATATTAAAAACTATTTAAGTTAGTTTTTTTATCAGATACATTCCTTAAAGTTATTATAATGCATTGTGTAAAATGATTTAACTAGAACGGTAGTTTGGTGTTGATGATATAATAACTTAATAAAACATTATTTACAATAACAACTTATAATTTGTGTAAAATGATACATGTAATACGTATGTTGTGAGCCATAGCTATCCACTACGTAGGCGCGTGCATGCTCTCCATCCAAAAGCTTTTCCACTAGTCACCCCGCGCGGCTCGCATATCCCTCGCGAATGCCACCCCCTATGCCCGCGCAACCACCCTAGTTATAAAAAGTATCACTGTACACATTTTTTATGCCGTATTTCGAGTACTATCTACGTGTATAATATTACAACTTCAGTATCATTTTACATAAACATTTTTTTTACTTTTGTCTCTGTATTGACTGATATATCTGCAGTTGTACTAGTAAAATACGAACAATATATTTGTGTAAAACAATTTAACTGAATTTATATCTAATCACATTTATTGAAGGTAAAGTTTATAAACGTATTGATGAACATATCTAACTATTTAAATATACTCAACGATTTATGTGGAGTTAAATTATTTTACAGGTCATTAACTATTAATATATATTTTTTTGGCCTACTTGTATCATACTATCTCTGGAAATATGAGTCGTATTAAAATGTCGATTAAACAGAAATGTAGAGATTTTTTTTCTGATACAAGTAAGTGCATTTAAAAATCAATTTTGATATAACTTGAGTTGAATCAGTTTTCGCCGGAGGCACAGAATTGGCCCCTTTTGCGCAAATACTGATCTCCCTTTGCAGATAGTTGACTTTCTTCTGGAATGGTCGTACAGCATTCAATATGCTGTGGAAGGATGTTCCAGAAGTAACTGAAAATGCAGAAACAAACACAATTACCTATATGGTTATTATTATATCGTACAGACACGAAAGTCTTATTATGTTAAAGACAAAGTGAATCGTAACATTTTAGGAAATATACAGATAAGTGCAGGGTTAAAACATTTTGACACTGGATTGAAAGGAAAGACATCTGATACTACGTGTTTTTCGATAAAATATTTTTAGCGGGAACATATCGCACCTCCGCTCAAATAGTGTCATAAGTCAAAAAATCAAACTGTTGAGTAAATAGCATTTGAAATTTATACTATATTAATTTTTCACTTTTCGGGTCATAACTCAAAAACTAACAAAATTACTGCAATATGTTTTTAAGTGAGTTAAAATGGTTTTTGAAGGTCTACAAAATGGTGTAGTAAGTATCATGAAAAGACGAAAAATTTTTTTTATTTTTCTGAGTTGTGACACTTTATAGATCATAAAAACGAATAATTTACAAAATTTTGTTTAATTAAAGAGGTGTAAAAAAATCTTAGTAAGAAATAAAACAGAAATATAAACGTTATAACTCAAACATAATACTGAACTTTCTTCCTTAAAACATAATCAATAAAAAAATAATATTATTAGCAATAATCAACAGTTGTTAGCAATAATTAACATCAATCAAAAAAGAAGTTTAATATTAAAACTCTTATTCATATTAATTAACTTAAATCTAATTTACAAATTTTTGAAAAAGTCAGCATAGAAACACGGAATGTGATTATTTTGTACTAAAGTCATTAAATCAGTCTTTTAACACGCTTTTATTAGGTCGATCTGTATGTAACTAACTATGTAATGGAATCTAAGGTAACTAATTTAACCATCTTCCAAGGGTCGTATCGTAATGAAAATTGGCAGCTGTATGTAGTTCTGATGACAATACATTAAAGTACCATATTATTATGGTACTTTTGAACTGATCTGATGATGGAGCCGGAAGATATGAACTGGAACTTCATGATGGAAAATCGTATCATAGCTGTTTTGGATTTCTTAGAAAAGTTTTGAAATGAACTTTGACCTCGATTAGGCTAAAGAAAATCGGTTATCGGTTTTCTTAACATTTTTTTGTTTTTACTTGCATTTATAAAAGCGTGTTTTTCTAGTGGTTTTTTAAATATTAATTATTCTCCTTAATCTTTATTTTAGAAGTATAAGCTGGCATTGTATCAGGAACAGTTAATGTCTTATTTCGTGAGAGTGAATTAGAAGAAACATGATTTAGTTAAAGAATCATATTTTTTCCTCCTCAGTAGAGCTATCTTGAATGCGTGTTTCGCTGTTATTAACATTATATTCCACAGGCAAATCTTGTACACATTCTTCATTTTCATTAGAATTACTTTCTAGCTCTAGATCTAACATCGGCTTAGGTGGCAAAAAAGACTCATTTTCGGAAATTTCACTTAAATAAACATTTCCTTTGTTTAAGCTGTCAGGCATTGCTTCTAAATTATTTTTTTGAGTACCATCTGGTAAAAAGGTCGATTCATTTATTTCTGGAACATGCTGCCCATTCGACTCTAGGCATAAAGACAATATTTTGCTTGATCTGGACATAGTATATATTTGTAGATACAACCATCTAAGGACAAAAAAAAAATAATTTAATATAAAAAATAACGCTTTATCGAAATAAAATTTAAAGTTAATAAAATAACTTTTTTCACATATAATGTCTTAACTGGATATAGATCACTTAATTGCGATAAGTATTGTGGCTTTTGACTTACCTTAATTCAATAAACTGTCATATGTCGACACAGTTCACTTTTATTGAATAAACACACAGATTATTTCCAAATGGCTCATCACATGTACCAACATAAATTGACAAACAACACTCTATACAATATCCAGACACACGACCACCTTGCACAAGCAGTGACGTGACACTGTTTATGTTTGGTAAGACAATTCTTTTACTTAGCGATATAATGTCACTAGCGTCATCTAGGGATAAATAATCAAACTATTTACATGACATTATTTGAGATAACATTTTTAAGTTTTCTGACACCAATAGTACAATAAAAAAGATTTTCAATTTTTTTGAGTTGTGACACTATTTGAGCGGAGGTGCGATATAACAAAATAACGGCTATACTTTATTAATTTAAATTTACATTTTATTTTATGTTCTCATGTAAGTGGCTTGTTATGTCTTCTTTGAATTTAGAATTAATGATTTATTTTTTGAATTATTTATTTATTTTAGAATAAATGATTCAAAACTATTTCATCATCATAATCAGCCTTTTAATGTCCCATGTCTGAGACATGGGTCTCCTCTCTGTGAGAGGGAATAGGCTACAATCCACCACGCTGGCTCAGTGTGGTTTGGTAGATGTCGCATGTCTTCGAATTTTTAGTTCTAGATCATGCCAGTTTCCTCACGATGTTTTCCTTCACCATTTTTGAGAGCTGTGGTGATGAAATAAATGACAAAAAGTAATGCGCCTGGCTGGGTTCGAAACAACGACATACAACTCGTAAGTCGAGGCTGTTACCACAGGGCTATCATTGTTTTCGCCATCACTGCTCTCTATTCTTATATTTAAAAAAACAAATTGCAATTTTTTATAGCCAAACCAATGGACAGACCAGCTTGTAGTATTAAGTGTTATAAACTTATGAATTGCAAGCTTACCATTAAAAGCTCTTTTTGTGTGTTTAGGGTTTGCACAGTAGTTATGTTCCACTAAAACATGACGTACAGCATCACTGTTATTCACATCTACATCTCCTGAAAAATATAAAATTGTACATATAAATACATAATAGTTAATACAATTGTTCCAAAAATCACGTCATATATCCATTCATTTGTTACCAAGCAGTTTATGTACAACTAATTAAATTAAATTACAAACCTAATACATCAGTAGAAGGTGAAGGTGGTTGAAAAGCAGTAGGCCGAGCAACAACTGTAGTCTTCAACAGGAGATATCCAGATTCCTCTGAAATATAACAAAATAATACTATAAAATCTATTTAGGTCATCCCGTTCCTACTTTTGCCTTTGCATTTTGAAGCTGTGGTGTAACATAGAAAAGTAAGATTATCAAAATTTAATATTTACCTAAACCAACAGTAAGGCAAGCAGCAGGTTGACTATCACTGATACCAACAGGCTGCTGAACTCTGGATGTGCCTATAATGGAATAAAAATGTGGATTAATGTATGCTGATAATTATTATGAAGAAAGATTTTTCAGTAATGTAAACTCAAAAACAACTGACCCAATTTTATAAATCTGTCACTAACATTAATCTATTTTATCAGAAAGTAAGATAGGCTATAAAACATCACACTACAAGCTACAAATACAGATCAGTAGTGTTCCACAGGAAAGCGGATGAAACAGTGGAGCAAAAAGCTAGTACTAAATAAACATAAACAAGGCACCGTTATACAAACAAGAATATAATGAAAATGTAATTTTAATTAATATGGTTTATATGTACCTAATATTTTTATCTCCGTAGTTGGAAAGAGTTAAACTTACCGGGCAAATGCATTTAGGCGATTACAGCGATTTTTTTTATCGTCAGTAAAATGCTTATGACATATCCACATCTTCATAAAAAAAGTCCAAGTCAGATAGTCTCAGGCTTTCCACCAACAATACCAACCCAAGTTTTATAACGGTCAGGAAATTTGTTATGCAGTGAGTCTGAAAGAAACAAAATCTATGATTATTTTATTGAAAAACTAACTTTTGCCAGAGGCTTTACCTGCATGGAATTTTAATAATAATAATATATAACATAATATTCCAAACTAAGCAGAGCTTGTGCTATGAGTACTAGACAACTGATAAACATACATATATATTTCTAAATACATACAATTTATAGTTAAATTACACCCAGACAAAGAACAAATGATTGTGCTCATCACACAAACATTTGGCCTGGGTGGGAATCGAACTCACGACCTTGCGCATAGCAGTCAGGGCCACTGACCACTAGACCAACAGGACTGTCGAATTAAAAAAAAATATTCCACGAGAATTTTATACCAGGATAAAAAGTAGCCTGTATGTTATTCTAGACTATAAAGTATCCCTCTAATAGAGAGGAGGCCTGTGTCCGTGCAGTGGGAATGGAATATGCTGAATTATTATTAATTATTATAAAGTATTCTGGTACACAATTTCACCCAGATCCAATCATGTGTTCTGTAATGATTGAGAAACAAACATCTATACATCCTTCAAAAGTATAATGTTAATGAAATATTAGCGAAAAGTGCGATTTTTTGTGGCTCATGCTGATGTGTGCGTTACCCCAGCAAAATCATGTCGAAAATAGTCATTTAAATCTTATAGATAATTAGTTGCCCAGCTTCTGTAATTGTTAAGCACATTTTTAAATTTGTTACACATATAGTTTTTTAGTTATTACACAAAAACATATTCTGCTGGGGTAACGTTTGAAACGTTACCGCAGCAAAACTTTTTTTTAAATAATGGGAATATTGAAATAAATATTAGCTATACATTTAGTTGTCTAGACGAGGTAAATGTTACACGTTATTTTGTTTTTGTTCTTTCTTCGGCTGCGAAGTTATTCGAGATTTTGCTGGAGTAACGTTTGTGGTTTTGCTGGATCTCTGAAACGGTTAAGCGGATTCTTATCATCTTTTGTACATGACTTCTTAGGAATTAGTTTTAATTTGTTTCGCAATAAAAATAACAAAATGATATACCGTTTAAAAGTTATTTAATAAAATATAAAAACACTTCTTTAGGTCCTAACACTCTGAATATGAGCTCTAAAGACTTACTTTAAACGTTATTTTGTAGCTTTTAACTACTTTCAAATGTACATGAAGTTTCATTAGTATCCTGTAGGTAATTAACAAATTATGATGATATTCAGTTCTCCACGTTCACGGTCACAATGCGCGCGGAGTTATTTGGCCACCGATAAACCTGTATACGGTTATATAAACTGAATGTTATATCAATATTTAGTTGCTTAATTCAGTTATATACCTGTAAAATATCAGAGTAGTACATACAATAATTAACGAGATAATTAAATAAAAGTCATTAGGAACTTCAAGAACGTGGTAATCCGACCAAGTATAGGTGGTTACAAAAAAGCGACCGCGTAGAACATTATGCTATCTTCTAAAATATGTAGGATAGTCTTACAAGTTTAGTAGAGATGTGTACACAAGTGTTAAAAAAAAACTACATATTTCTTAAAGAATTTTTATTTACAGGTAAAATAATAAATTCTTAAACTTAAAAACAGTAAGTCCTAATATTTTGTAGACAAATTTCAAATATCACAATATTTTTTCCTAGATATATATTACAGATAGTTGTATTCTAAGACTAACTTAAATTATGTAAAAATCACATCAAAAATAAAATAATAAAATATTATACTGCAGTCGAATAATTATGTAAGTCAGAATCATCTTTAGGCATAAATTTAATATCCATAATAATTAAAACGTAGAACCATCATTCTTTCAGAAAATTTACAAATAGAACCATCTTTTGGCATACATTAATAAAACATTTGATTGTGAACATACGTGGTTTTTATTTCCCTGTAAGAAACATGTAAACCTGCAAGCAAGCATGCAGCATGCAGTTATGCTAAACGAAAATGTGCAGAAATTTAACTCTGCCAAAAGTTTTTTATGCCATTGTGAATTCGAACATATAAACATTCGGCTAAATAATAATTATACATACTAAATAATTTTTATGCCTTAAAAATATTCGTATAAGGAAGATTATACCAAGTGTGTTATGCCAAATGATTTTTGGAGTATTAAGATTCTGCCAAATAGAAGGAACCCGTGAAACTGTGCCATTGAACTGGTGCACATAATACAATATATACCTATCTAATAAGTAGCTGAAAGGTAATAATAATAATGTTTATAGTACAGATATTATAATATTGTTATGTATTTAACAGTGTACGCCGTACGCGTCTGTACCGAAATTTTAAGGTGTATTATCCTACATATTTTAGAAGATAGCATAATGTTCTACGCGGTCGCTTTTTTGTAACCACTTAAACTTGTTCGGATTACCACGGTCTTGAAGTTCCTAATGACTTTTATTTAATTATCTCGTTAATTATTGTATGTACTACTCTGAAATTTTACAGGTATATAACTGAATTAAGCAACTAAATATTAATATAATATTCAGTTTATATAACCGTATACAGGTTTATCGGTGGCCAAATAACTCCGCGCGCATTGTGACCGTGAACGTGGAGAACTGAATATCATCATAATTTGTTAATTACCTACAGGATACTAATGAAACTTCATATACATTTGAAGGTAGTTAAAAGCTACAAAATAACGTTTAAAGTAAGTCTTTAGAGCTCATATTCAGAGTGTTAGGACCTAAAGAAGTGTTTTAATATTTCATTAAATAACTTTTAAACGGTATGTCATTTTGTTATTTTTATTGCGAAACAAATTAAAACTAATTTCTAAGAAGTCATGTACAAAAGATGATAAGAATCCGCTTAACCGTTTCATAGATCCAGCAAAACCACAAACGTTACTCCAGCAAAATCTCGAATAACTTCGCAGCCGAAGAAAGAACAAAAACAAAATAACGTGTAACATTTACCTCGTCTAGACAACTAAATGTATAGCTAATATTTGTTTCAATATTCCCATTATTTAAAAAAAAGTTTTGCTGCGGTAACGTTTCAAACGTTACCCCAGCAGAATATGTTTTTGTGTAATAACTAAAAAACTATATGTGTAACAAATTTAAAAATGTGCTTAACAATTACAGAAGCTGGGCAACTAATTATCTATAAGATTTAAATGACTATTTTCGACATGATTTTGCTGGGGTAACGCACACCATGCTGATCCATATATGAGTAGTACATACCTTAAAACTTTGGTACATTACAAAAAAGTATCGCAATAAGAAGTATAATTATAACAGACGACTAACAGACCACAACTAAATGTTTTTTTTTCCTTTTGAGATATAGGACTTTATAATCGAGTAATATGAAACTTATTTGTTTTAACTTAGTCCCCAAGTTCCATTGTCAAATTAATTATAAAAGTACATAAAAGGAGCAAGGAGGGCGGGTTTGTACTTTTATAGCTTGTAAATTTAAAATAGTATAATAATTTATAAAATACTTACCATTGCCTTCACATCCGAATATGCAACGGAACATTCACTCAGACACAACACAAAATAGCGTCTATATCGCGTAGTAAGTAAACAAAACAAGTTTCTGGATAATTATCTTCGTAACGAAACGGAGGAGTAATTTTAACTCAACGTTTTTATCGAATAAATAATCTCATAATCTAGGATTTACACATAAAATGACGGCGACCATTTTTCATATTTGTGCTGTGTTGTCAGATGTTGAGACAAATAGACATAATGGCAGTGTTGCAATAATATTGCCATTATATATAAAATAGATTTTATTGATAATCATGACAATATTGTTATATTTAAAGTTGATTATATTGATAATAACCTAAAATGTTAAAATTAAAAATGTTTATAAATGATATTACAGAGACATCTATTGCGACCTAGAGAAAACTATGTAATGGTTTCACGGTTAAGAAATGAAGATGGCGCTGTTTCGTTTGTCGTTGAACCTAATGTAGGAGAGTGTCCTCCCCCTGCAAGACTCGCCTCGCTTGTTCGTCACAGGTTACCGTCATGGATGAAGAGCAATGTCTTAATTTAATACAACTATACGGCGAATATAGACGACTTTGGGATGCGCAATGTCCCGATTACACTAATAGAGGACTAAGAGAAGATGAATGGAGTCCTGTTCCCAGCTTGTAATCTGTTTTCGTATAATAGTTTTGTTCAAAAACGTTTAGGTTTTCGTTTTCTTTACAAGCCGCAGAATTATTAGAAAGGCAGTGGCAGCGATAGCTGAGGACAAGAAGGCTTGGGAATGAGATGCTCCAGTGATATACGTGTGCCTTTTTTATTTCTTTTTAAAATTATGATTGATGATTTATTTTTGATTAATTAAAATTTTGCTTTCTCAAGTATTGTATATACCTATTAATTTTTGTTTTTGTTTGTTGTTTTTTTTTTTTATATTGTTGTTTTTTTTATATATATAATTATTTCATTATTGTAAATGTGAGGACGATGTAGGTTATTCTTTCTTCATTGTTTTTGCTTTCACTATAATTTATTTAATGATGTCAAGCAGTTTGATTACTAGTGTGGCCTACCCAAAGGTCCTTACTTTGGTATTGTACGTCAAATTGTTGAGCTCCTTAAGTTCTAAGTTGAGCTACACGATAACTGACAAATGCTTGCACTGTCTGGACAGGTCCGCTCAAATTTGCGTGGTTATTTCCTCAAAAGAATACCACAGACATGAACCTACATGCTTCTCATATACAAATACAAATTGTCTGGACTTTAAAAGAGACTTTGACCTCTGAGTTTGTTTCGGTGTTTCTTCTCAGAGTAGTCAGTTAGGAAATACCGGACTCATCTAGCTAAACTAAACACGCAAAATTTACAGAATAAATATTTCATTTCATTTCATTTCATTACATACCAACGAAATGAAGATGCTTAAGTGGGCGGGAGGTGTGACTAGACACGATAAAATACGAAACAAGTATACCTACATAAGTATACGAGGCAGTTTCAAAGTCGCCCCAATCGCTGACAAAATTACCGAGAATTGCCTACACTGGTATGGTCACTTGCCTGGAACGACAACACAATACAGACTGACCTGGCAAGGGAAAGTCAGGAGACCCGACCCCAAATGAACTGGGTTCAGAGACGAATATAGATATTGCTTTATCTTCTTTTCTAGTAGCCAGTAAGCCAATAAAGGGACACTAGACTGGGTAAATAGATACCTTTTTAAAATCTTTATTAATTTGGGGTTTTTGTCCAATAAGGATATGTCAACCCCATCATACCTTATAACAAAGTAAATCCGCTTAGTAATGATACAGTATAGTAGGTACTTATTACTAAAATACTAAGCTAATCCTGCTGAACGACTTATACTAAACTACATAATCTTTCTGCTGCCTTCGATTATGGGTTTGCTAAAATGCTTTGAATTATTCCTACATCCAGTATATTTGATTTTGCGGGAAAGTTTTATGGAGATACCGTGGCCTCGGAACTTTAGGGCAGCCGAAGGAACAGGGTGGGTTTTTAGTCAGTAGAAGTCTGACACGCCCTTCCGCTTAACCCAGAGCGGAAGAAGTCATTCGATGATTTTCCCAACCAGAAAAAAGAAATGTATATTTGATTTAAACTCGTTCAGCTGCGAAAATAGACTTATCTTGACGCTGTCTCAAGAGTCGTAAGTATGACCAGTAAATGAAAAGCACCAGGCGAGAATTAATTCGTTAATAGACTCGCACTTGTCGTTGTAGTAAATTATGAAACCTTACACTGCGCGTGAACCGATACGCACATGGCCAAATTTTTAAGGCTTATATCATCAGCCTATCGATCTCAATAGACCTTTGTCTTTCTTCAGTTTCTTCTTCTTTTAGGGTTGTGGGCACAGATTTCTAGCAGGTACCTCTATCCATGTTATCATTAACTTTCAAATTAATTTTACAGAAATAAATCTGTGCCCCCGATCAAACAACTATTATGTGCCCTTAGATTTTATGCTACCATAATAAATTATGTGTCCACGTTTTATTTTCTCAGCCATTGTTTCTATTAATTTAATAGGTATAAAATCCAGACAAACACTGGCAAAATAACCACACAGAAATAATGACCTAACATCAACCGAAATGTCACTGTCAAAGATGATACGTCTCAAAAAGTCAGAACTTAACCCGGCGCCAATGACGCTGGGTCATATTGACCCGAGGTTATTTCAAACGGACATATTTTATATTTTATGTGCTTGGTGGTTTTAAACGTTTTAGTAGCTGGAGATACAGCACCCCTCCACCCGCACCGCTTATGAACTCAGTGCAACGCCGTCTGCGCAGGGAGATACACGTGCGTCAAGCAAAAACGGGTAAATATGACCCAACGTCATCAATGACGTACTGTTTTCGTGATATATTTTTATTTGTGTTTATTGATAATTTTTCTTGTGTGCTTTTAGGAATTTGACAAATATGTCTTTCACGAACCGCTCTGAAAAAATATTACAAATCTTAGAGGAATCGAACTCCAACAATGAAATGTATGAAGCTTCCTCGGACAACGAAGATGAAGATCACGTATCAGAATGCAGCCAAAGTAGCGGGACGGTACAAAATGCAAGTGACACAAATGTAAACTTGGACTCATCAAGCTCGGATTCGTCAGATAATCTTGATCTTTTGACCCTCCAAAGTGAACTATACCAACATTGTTTCAAAGGAAAGGATGGAACACTGTGGCAGAAAATACCACCTCGACCAAACGTACGTACAAGATCTGAAAATATTATATCCGAGACTCCAGGTGTCGGGCTAACAATGAGACACGGATAAAAAGGCGTCATTTTCTGAAGACCTTGGGACTTAGCCTCATTCAGGACCATTTGCAGGAACGAAGAACCCGTGTGAATTTGCCAAGGCAATTGCGCACAAGAATCACAGAATTTGCGGGGGCACCCTCTGAAGAACCTCCCCGGAAGATTCCTGCAGCTCGTAGATTTCATGTGTGTCCTTCAAAGAAGAATAAAAAAAACTAGCCACACATGCAATGCTTGCCAGAGATATATATATATATATATATATATATATATATATATGCCCTGACCATTACATTCCATACTGCGAAAATTGTAGCAGTTCCATGGCCAGGTATGAGGAAACTGAAGACTGATTATAAGGATAATTGAAGTTCCTAAATGCGTATGATCTCACTGTTAGTAAATAAGATTGTTATTTTGTTATTTTTGTAAGTTTTCTATAAGAAAATTGAAATAATTACTCAAGTTGTGTTTTCAAAGTTGATTTTGCATGTGTTCTAAAAATAGTTAATAAAAGTTGATTTTATGAATATATTGGCATTTTTGTTATTTTACCCAGTAAACAATAACACAAAATAGTACATGAATCATTAAAATAGCCCAGTACATTACATTTTGAAAAATGCTGATAAACTTCGGGTCTCCATGACCCGGTGTCATAGTCCGCGTTATTATTTTCACGTCATTGGCGCGGGGTTAAAAAAGGCACTGGAATTTCGTTAAACAGCCAAACAATTTTGTAAATATGTTAGTTTCTCGATGTTGACATATTATTTTGTAACGTAATTGTTGTTATAACATGTTCCTAATGTAAAATATTTTTATTTCGTTCTGAATTATTGTAAAAATGTAACTTAAAAATGTTGTCGGTAAAAGTGCGGTTTTCGGATTAACTATGACAAAAAAATCTGTCACTTAACTAAGTAGCCCCTAAAGCTTTGTTTTCCTAGGACAGCGTTGCCGTCATATAGCGGCCGTAATACAGCGGTGAATGACGTCACTAGAACGTTGTCTATGTAAACAAAATGGCGCGGTTTCCTAGAGAGCGGTAACTGACACCGTAACGTCAAAAAGCGGTGCCGCCATTTGCATGACGGCCGTCTTGTCGGATGGTTTCGTGAACTTTGGGGATGTCTTTCACGAACCGCTCTGAAAAAATATTACAAATCTTAGAGGAATCGGACTCCAACAATGAAATGTATGAAGCTTCCTCGGACAACGAAGATGAAGATCACGTATCAGAATGCAGCCAAAGTAGCGGGACGGTACAAAATGCAAGTGACACAAATGTAAACTTGGACTCATCAAGCTCGGATTCGTCAGATAATCTTGATCTTTTGACCCTCCAAAGTGAACTATACCAACATTGTTTCAAAGGAAAGGATGGAACACTGTGGCAGAAAATACCACCTCGACCAAACGTACGTACAAGATCTGAAAATATTATATCCGAGACTCCAGGTGTCGGGCTAACAATGAGACACGGATAAAAAGGCGTCATTTTCTGAAGACCTTGGGACTTAGCCTCATTCAGGACCATTTGCAGGAACGAAGAACCCGTGTGAATTTGCCAAGGCAATTGCGCATAAGAATCACAGAATTTGCGGGGGCACCCTCTGAAGAACCTCCCCGGAAGATTCCTGCAGCTCGTAGATTTCATGTGTGTCCTTCAAAGAAGAATAAAAAAAACTAGCCACACATACAATGCTTGCCAGAGAGAGAGAGATATATATATATATGCGCTGACCATTACATTCCATACTGCGAAAATTGTAGCAGTTCCATGGCCAGGTATGAGGAAACTGAAGACTGATTATAAGGATAATTGAAGTTCCTAAATGCGTATGATCTCACTGTTAGTAAATAAGATTGTTATTTTGTTTTTTTTGTTAGTTTTCTATAAGAAAATTGAAATAATTACTCAAGTTGTGTTTTCAAAGTTGATTTTGCATGTGTTCTAAAAATAGTTAATAAAAGTTGATTTTATGAATATATTGGCATTTTTGTTATTTTACCCAGTAAACAATAACACAAAATAGTACATGAATCATTAAAATAGCCCAGTACATTACATTTTGAAAAATGCTGATAAACATCGGGTCTCCATGACCCGGTGTCATAGTCCGCGTTATTATTTTCACGTCATTGGCGCGGGGTTAAAAAAGGCACTGGAATTTCGTTAAACAGCCAAACAATTTTGTAAATATGTTAGTTTTTCCGATGTTGACATATTATTTTGTAACGTAATTGTTGTTATAACATGTTCCTAATGTAAAATATTTTTATTTCGTTCTGAATTATTGTAAAAATGTAACTTAAAAATGTTGTCGGTAAAAGTGCGGTTTTCGGATTAACTATGACAAAAAAATCTGTCACTTAACTAAGTAGCCCCTAAAGCTTTGTTTTCCTAGGACAGCGGTGCCGTCATATAGCGGCCGTAATACAGCGGTGAATGACGTCACTAGAACGTTGTCTATGTAAACAAAATGGCGCGGTTTCCTTTTTTTTTTTTTTTATTTTTTTTTTTATTTTTTTTTTTAGCGTGGTAAAATTATCAAATAAGTCCTCCCACTCCGGGCAGGGTGGGAGGGACTGTCAGACTTTTACTGACTAAAATCCACGGTGTTCCTTCAATAACCCTTTACATACCGGGGCCACGGTAACGGGATGAGTCCCACGACCCCGGCGGGCTTCGGCCCTCTGCAGAGGGGGCCTCGTCATGTTGCTGACGCTCTTTGAGGCGCGCGTGGAACACGACGCGCCGTCGACCCGGGCATGGTCCATGGTCGGACAGCGAGTTGCCCTTTACTCGCTGTCCGCATGCCCGCGCCTACGGTGGCCGGAGATCGTCGGCCGACGTCCGACGCCGTGGGCGTCTACCACTGCGGCTGGGCTGGAGGGAGGACGCCATCCTCTCCCTCACGCGGCCCGCCTCCTCCTTCGGAAGCATGACTGCTTCGCAGAAGGAGGCGACCGCTTCCCACTCCCTCTCGCCCCGCAGCATGGCCTCGACCAAGGCCGGGCGCGAGAGGTCTCCGCCTATTGTCGCCGTGAGGACACGTCGGTGCTCTGCCCAAGCTGGGCAGTCCTGCACCGTGTGCTCGACTGTGTCCTCAGGGCGACCCTCGCAGTGGTGACACCCAGGCGTCTCTTCCTTACCCATCAGACACAGGTACCTCCCGAAACTTCCGTGTCCGGTGAGGACCTGCGTCATGCGGTAGGTCAGGACGCCGTGACGCCGATCTAGCCACTCCTCAAAGAGGGGTCTTACCGCCGCAATTGCGGCGTGCCCGGCCGTCGGTTGCGACAGTCGTTCCCTCCATACTGCCCTGAGATCGCGCCGGAGCTCTTCCCGCCGCGCCTCGACTTCTCGAGGCAGCGGGGATACGCCCCGGCGCTGCGCCTCCACGCGCCATTCATAGACGCGCTGGAGGGCAGTCGCCTCCAGATCCCAGGGCAGCAATCCGGCAAGGAGGTTGGCCGATTCGCCGGCGATCGTGCGGTATCCCCGGATCATTCGGATAGCCATGACCCTCTGGCATGCGACCAACTTTAGTGGTCGCGTCCGGATGCACAGGGCCCACACTGGGGACCCGTAGAGGGCCATGGACCGCACGACGCCGGCGTACAGCCTTCGGCAGGAGGCGTTTGGCCCGCTGAGATTAGGCAGGAGTCGCCTGAAGGCGGCTGCTGCCCGGTTCAGCCTTGGGGCCAAACTCAGGAAGTGCTCCCTGAAGTTCCACCGGCTGTCGAGGACGAGTCCCAGGTACTTCATCGTCCTCCCGACGCCGATGCGAACCCCCTCCACCGTTATGTGGGACTCGGACCGTGGCGCGTTCCAACCGCCATGGAAGCACATGGCCTCGGTCTTGTGCAGCGCCACGTCGAGTCCCAACTGCCGGATCCTACGAACGACTGTCGCAACCGCTTGCGTCGCCAGGTCGGCCGCCGCCTGGTGCGACTCTCCCTGCGCCAGGACGAGCGTGTCGTCAGCGTAACATACTACGCTGACGCCGTCAGGGAGGTCGCCGCGCAGCACCCAGTCGTATCCGATGTTCCACAGGGGCGGCCCCAAGACCGAACCCTGTGGGACACCGCACGACATCTCTCGCCGGTTCCACTCTCCCCGGTGACCGGGGTAGATGACGGCTCTGTCCGTCAGGTAGTCCTCGACTATGCGACGGAGGTAGGTCGGCACCCGGTGATACCGGAGTGCCTTCCTGATGCAACTCCAGGGCAGGGTGTTGAAGGCGTTGGTGATGTCCAAAGACACCGCCAAGACGACCCTGCCCCGGGATACCGCGTCCCCCGTCGTGAGGGCTCTCACGCGCATGACAGCATCCACCGTCGAGCGCCCCCTGCGGAAACCAAACTGGCACTCCGCAAGATCCGGGCCCACCCGATTCAGGTGCCCGAAGAGGCGGTCTGCAATCACTCTTTCCAAGAGCTTGCCCACCTCGTCGAGCAGCACGATGGGCCGGAATGCGGACGGAGAGTCCGCAGGGCGCCCGGCTTTCTGGATCAGGACCAGCTTTCCCGTCTTCCAGCGAAGCGGAAACTGGCCCCTCTCCAGGCATGCGCTAAAGAGCCCCCCTAGTCGAGGCCCGAGAGTCTCCGAGGCCAGGACCCACGCTTTCCCTGGCAAGCCGTCGGGTCCTGGGGCGGTATTTTTTGCCTTGAGCCGTTGTACCGCCACTCTCAAGTCTACCTCGGTCACCTCTGGAGCGTCGTAGACGTCGTCGTCGCTGTGGTCCGCGTTTGCGCCAGCTTCAGGTTCCGTCGGAGACGGAGCCATGGGCGGGGGAGCGTGCTCCCCTCGCGATGGGAACAGGGCGCTCACCACGTCCTCCAAGAACTGAGGCTGGAGACTCTGCGTCAACGGGGGAGCCCAGGGGCGGAGCTTTTCTCGCACCCACTTGTAGGGGCGGCCCCATGGGTCCCCGTCCAGAGTCGCCAGCATCTCCTCCCGGGCCAGTTCCTTGGCCCGCCAGATCTCGTCTCGGAGGACGGCCTTCGCTGCCCTGTAACCCTCGTACAGCTCCGCCTCTACAGTCGCCGCATCCGGAGGTCGGGTGCGGCGCCTGCGGAACCTGGTGTACCGGCGTCGTGCCGCAACGCACGCTTCGCGCAGCGCTGCTAGCTCGCTCGACCACCAGTACAGCTGACGCCGGGCGCGTCCTTGCCGGACCCGGGGCATGGCCACGTCGCAGATCTCCGACATGGCCTCCTGGAACCACTCCGCCTCGTCGTTTATGTCGGCAGGCCTGTCCGGGGGTGACCCCCAGGCCTGCACGATCGAGGCTTCCAGGAATAGCTCCCGGTCCATCTGCTTCAGCGCCCATCGCGGACCACTCAGGTCCCGTCGGACTGGCGCGTCTGGGGTCTGGGCGGAGACGTCGAACCGGATATACCGGTGGTCGGAATAGGTCTCCACCTCCTCCATAACGCGCCAGTCGGTGACGCGCGGTGACAGGCTGGGGTCGGCGAACGTAACGTCCACCACCGACTCACCCGTAAACCGCACGCACGTGGGGACAGAACCCCGGTTCTCGATCACCAGGCCCTGCGCACGGGCCCAGTGCTCGAGCATCCTGCCCCGCCTATAGTCCGTGGACCGGGAACCCCAAGCCGGACTCTTGGCGTTGAAGTCCCCGAGGACGAGGGCGGGGAGGGAACCGAGGGCGACGACGACGTCTCCCAGCTCCGTTAGGGAGTTCTGGAACTCGGCGAGAGTTCGGTTCGGGGAGAAATAAACGCCTACCACAGCGATCTCTCCGAACCGTGCTGCGACGATCCCACGCCCTCTCTTGACGCGATCGAGGGGCGGGGTACCGGCGGCGGCCGACGAAACGAGGGTCACCGAGCCGTCTAAGTCCGCCACCCAGTCGTTCCTGGGCAGGACAAAATACGGCTCGGCGACCACGGCGACGTTGATCAACCACTGCGCCATGCTCTGGAGCAAAAGTTCCTGAGCAGCGGCGCAGTGGTTGATGTTCGCCTGGAGGAAGCGCAATGGGGCCATTAATCGGGATCCATTGCAGCCTCCTCCAGGGCCCCTCGCGGGGGTTCAGCCACGACGGCGACGGCGGTGGCAGTAGCGACGGCGGCGGCGGCGGTGGCGGTGACGACGGCGGCAGAGGGCCTACCTCTGCGCCTGGCTTTGGTGGGTGGGGCGCAGGACTTGCCCCCAGCCCGGTGATCGGCCGGCTTGCCAACCGCCTCACATGCGAAGCAGTGAGGCGGGGCGGAGCACGAGCCGGCCTTGTGACCGGGCTGACCGCAGCGGAAGCACCTATCGCTGCGGTCTACCTCCGAGGTGCACACGCATGCCGCATGGTTGCCCACTTGGCAGCGGAAGCACCTCAGGGGTCTGGGGTCCAGGACTTTCACCTGCGCAGACACCCAACCAACCAGGAGCCTTCGGCCCTCCTGGATCTTTTTGGCCGCCGGGACGGGGCAGCTAACCGTAATGGTTTGCCCCCCCGTGAAGCCAGGACGCAGGGCGCCCGCCCTCACCTGATCGGGAGGGCACCCCCCAGTCCTGGCTACGGCGGCCACCACTTCCTCGGCCGTCACGGAGTCATCCAGACCCAATATGCGCATGTCTGCGCGCTTGGTGGGTCTGGAGACTCGGGCCTCCTCCGCATTTAAGGACGCTCTGAGCCGTTCGGCCAGAGCGTCAGCGGTAGGGCCACTGTCCGCGCCGGGGATCTCTAACATCCGAGCCCCCGTCGCAGTGACCCGGTGACGGAGGCCACCGGTGATGCCGAGCTCCGTGATGTCAATCACCTGCCGCGCCTTCGCGAGCACGTCGCGGTACGACACGCCCCTCTTCACCGCGTCCGGCTGCAGTGTGATCACCACAGCCGCGGTCTTGGGGGCGCGCAATCGCGCCGCGGCGTCTCGCCGCCTCCGTCTTTCCCTACGCCGCGAGAACCTGGCTGCGCCAGCAGCCTTCCTCTTCTCCCCGGCCACTTGCCAGTCGGCGCCGGCCGGAGGAGTCTTTGGAGGAGGCTGCTGGGACGGCTGGTTCCCGGCCTGGGCCTTCTTCTTTTTGGCCGCCTGCTTCGGCCCCGCAGGTGTCGGGGTCGGAGGCGGCTTTGATGGGCCCGATTTCGGCTTGGCCGGGGCCGTCTTTGCCCTCGCAGGGGCCGCCGTCACTGGTGCCGTCCGCACCGTGGCCGTCTTCGCCTGAGGCGGCCTCGTCGTCGTCTGGGGAGGCTTGGACGCGGCCGCAGCCGCGTACGAAGTCGCCGCCAGCGGGGGTCGCAGCACGCGGCTCTCCAATACGGAGAACCGCTGCTGGAAGGCGGCCAGCTCCTGTCGCACCAGGTCGAGAACCGAGTCCTCCGCTGGTGTGGGCCGGCCTTTCTCCTCTTGGCCCCGCGGCGGCGCATTCCGCTGGCCGGCTCCCCGGATTGCGGTCAGGTCCGCCTTGAGGGCGGCGTTCTCCCTCTGAAGAGCGTCTATGGCGGCAGTCAGGCGGGTGACCTCCGGCCGCAGATCGGACATGTCGTCCCTTGCAGCCGGAGCCCCGCCGTAAGTCCGCGCGGCCGCCTTGATGGAGGCCATGGCTTCGCCGATCGCGTCCTCCTTACTCTTCCGGTTGCGCTTCCGCGAGATGGTACGGATGGCAGCCGCCACGGCCTCTTCTAGTTTGGCCTCGCTCGGGGCCAGACCAGTGTTGGGCTCTCCAGAGGGAGGCCCCCTCCCCGAGGTCTTGCCTCGGCCTTTACCCCGCACACTAGTGGGGATCTTACGGGCCGAGACAAGCCCCTCCTCCGACGACGACTCATCGTCGCGGGGGCGCTTGAGGAACTCCTTCCTCCTGTCGGCGCCCCCCTCGTCGCTCCTCACTGCGCTTCCAGAGATCAAATTCTGGAAGCTCTCGGCGTCCGATGCCGAGTCGGTCTCCGACCCGAGCACCAGCGCCCCCTTCCTCCTCGGAGCGGCGCTCTGCGCTCGCTCAATGTTCGGTGCCGGTGAGGTGGACGTGCTGGACAAGTCCAGCGACTCCACCTCACGGGCACGTGAGCCTCCCTGGCTCAATGCGGCGACTGCCGGGAAACTGGGGTAAAAGTGTTTGTTGTCCCCCCCAGAGTACGGTGGGACTGACCGGACGTGTCCGGTGCGGGACTCCCCAGCTGCGGAGCAGCTGGGACCCGCCTGGGTAGCTTTTCCAAAAACTGCGCGGTTTCCTAGAGAGCGGTAACTGACACCGTAACGTCAAAAAGCGGTGCCGCCATTTGCATGACGGCCGTCTTGTCGGATGGTTTCGTGAACGTTTCATTGATAGCGATGAAGCAGACTGTGTTAAAACGGCCGTGGAACTTTCCACATGTCGTCACCGTAAAGACGGCCGCCTTTTTGCGTCCGTAATATTACGGCCGCTATATGACGTCACCGCTTTCCTAGGAAACCAAAGCTTAAGTAGGTGTCCCTTAGCATGGTGAAAATGAATTAAGTTAAGGGATGAATTTAAGGGGTACCTTAGCCTAAGGGATCCCTACCAAGGGTATAGTTTAGGGGTCGTTGGTGAAAACGGGCATCAGTCACCCCTAATTGAAAAAGTTAACATTTTTAACTATTCCATAAAAAAGAATCATATAAATCGGTATAGAAACACCAAAGTGTAAATTCATAAAACCATGAAATACGCTAATAATAAGCTATCGCGCGTGTATACTGAATCATGCTATAAGGATTATTTTTGAGAATCGGTCGCCGCGCTCGACGCGTCTCGCGGCCGAAGGTATAAAATTTCGTTCTATAGGTACTTAAGCCTTATGTGAACGTGATCTAAAAAATATTACCAATACATTAACTTACGCTGACGGAGTCGCGGGCACAGCTATTAACAATAATATTGTGCGGTTCCGTATTGCGATATTTTTCAACAGTATTATAGATTGAGATATTATATTTCCCTACTAAATTACGAAAGTTAATCTGTCTGTTACATCAAAATCACTGAACCGTGAGGAAGGACATAGGCTTCTTTTTTTTACGAAAAACGACGGAAACGCGGACGAAGTCGCGGGCAACAGCTATCTATACTAATAATATAAGGCTGAAGAGTTTTTTTGTTTGTTTGAACGCGATAATCTCAACTACTGGTTCGAATTAAAAATTATTTTTTAATTAAATAGTAAATTTATACAGAAGGGCTATAGGCTATATATCATTACGCTAAGGCCAATAGGAGCGGAGCGCCAATGAAGAATGCTTCAAAATCGGGGTTAAATTTAACGTTAGCCCAAAGTAACTATTCCACGCGGACGAAGTCGCGGGCAAAAGCTAGTAGCTAATATAGTAACTCTGTGCTATCTACTCTCTAGTGTTTTCTTTATAACTGCCTAACTTTACCCGCTATAGATAGCCACAATTGGTGACCCCGACGTGATTTAGGCAGTGGACTAAGTAATTGGAAAGTTTAGCGAGCATTGCGCATACGCTATTATAACGCGATTATGGTTAATACCGATTTAAAGGACCTTCCAGACGAGGTATGCCGTGTTGGTGTTAAGATGCCGCCATTTTGGCCGAACGAGCCTGCCCTATGGTTCGTTCAGTTAGAAGGCCAGTTTGCGTTGTCGAATGTAACAGCTGATGCAACCAAGTTTTACCACGTGATTGCGAATTTAGACTATAAAAATGTGTGTGAAGTGAAAGACATTATAGCCAAACCGCCAGTGGACAATAAGTACGAGAAAATTAAATCGGTATTAATTTCCCGGTTGTCAGCTTCGCAAGAACAACGAGTGAGGCAGCTCCTTACTCACTAGGAGCTGGGAGACCGGAAGCCTTCCCAGTTCCTGCGGCACCTGCGAGACTTAGCTGGGGCAGAGGTACCTGATGATTTTATCCGATCCCTGTGGACAAATCGTTTACCCAGCCATATTCAGGCAATCATAGCGGCTCAAGCAGACCTTCCTCTGGATACGGTCGCCCAGATTGTAGATAAACGAGATTGCTCTCCAACCTAACGCTGACGTGGCCGCAGCGTCGACGTCGACTCCCGCACCGGCAGCACCGTGCACGATGGTCGCGATCAACCAACTCACTCGTCGCATTGATGAGCTGTCGCTGCAGGTGTCTGAGCTTTCCACATCACGCTCGCGCTCGAGGACCCGAGTGCAGTCTCCGCGTTGGCGTCGCCCGTCCCGGAGCCGCTCAATAGCTGGCCCGGGGTAGGTACTGCTGGTATCATCGACGATTCGGCAGCCAGTCAACGAAGTGTCGCGACCCGTGCACGTTTCAGAAGGGAAACGGGGCAAGCAGTCAGTGAAGCCGGCGGCACGTGACAACAGTATAGCTAGTGGCCGTGTTTTTGTGACAGACCGTAAGACAAAAGATCAATATTTAGTTGATACCGGTTCTGACCTTTGTATTTACCCGTATAAGTATGTTCGTGATAGACAGAGTGTTAAAACAGACTATACATTGTTCGCAGCTAACGACACTATGATAAGTACGTTCGGATGGTTAAATTTATCGTTAGATTTCGGACTTAGGCGTGCATTTCCCTGGCGTTTCGTCATAGCTGACGTCACGAAACCTATAATAGGCATAGATTTTCTGTCACACTACAACTTATTGGTAGATGCTAGACACCTTCGCTTGGTAGACAGCTTAACGTCGCTGAGTGCTTTTGCTAAGCCCGCACCCTATGCTTTATGCCAAATAAAAGCTGTTACAGGTAATTCGCGCTATCATAGCTTGCTCTCCCAGTTCCCGGACATCACTCACCCGACTGGAGACCTGTCGGCACGCAAGGTCAAGCATAACACGATGCATCACATCCGCACGACTCCAGGACCACCAGTGTTCAGTCGTCCTCGCCGCTTGGCACCGGATCGACTCCGCATAGCTACTCGTGAGTTTGAGGATATGGTAAGAGCAGGTATTGCGAGAAGGTCTGATAACCCATGGTCATCAGCACTTCACCTCGTGCCCAAGAAAAACAATGAGTGGCGACCATGCGGCGACTACCGTGAGCTTAACGCGCGTACCATACCTGACCGATATCCGGTCCGCCACATTGGCGACTTCTCCCACAATCTTTCTGGATGCACAGTCTTCAGTAAAATTGATTTAATCCGTGCTTACCATCAGATTCCCATTAATCCAGACGGCGATCACGACCCCTTTTGGAATGTTTGAGTTTCCGTTCATGACCTTTGGTTTACGCAATGCGGCTCAAACATTCCAACGATTTATGGATGAAATCCTGCGAGACCTCGATTTTTGCTTCCCTTTTATCGATGATGTACTTGTGGCTTCGCAGAACGAGGCCCAGCACCTGAAACACCTGGAACAAATCTTTCAGCGCCTGCATGAGCACGGGGTGGTAATAAATCCATCAAAATGCAAGTTTGTGGAGTCTCAAGTTGATTTTTTTGGCTAATTAAACTGTTCTCCTCGTCAGTTTCAATATTTTGATTTTGTTTCACAATTTACAACCAACATAAAACATATTTCAGGAGAAGATAATGTGGTGGCTGACGCTCTTTCCCGCACAGAAGCCATCACAAGCGCGATGGACTTAGATGTCTTAGCATCCTCGCAAGAAGACGACACCGAGCTCCGTCAGCTCATAGAAAGCGACTCTTCACTGGTACTGCAGAAGGTACACGTTTCTGGTTCCAGTAAAATGTTATATTATGTTGTCTCCAGTAAATCACCACGACTTTACCTGACGCCGCAGTTCCGCCGACAAGCATTCGACTGCATTCACGGATTAAGTCATCCAGGAGCTAAGGCTACAGTCAAGCTGATGACTGAAAGGTATGTGTGGCCTAATATTAAGAAGGACTGCAGCAGTTGGGCGCGTAGTTGTTTAGCTTGCCAGCGTTCGAAGATTTTTGACACACTCGATCTCCAGTACACGTTTATGTTCCCCTGTCGAATAGATTCAGTCATGTACACATAGACCTCATAGGACCTCTGCCAATATCGCATGACTACAGGTATTGTCTCACAGCAGTTGACAGATTCACGCGATGGCCAGAAATCATACCGCTACATGACATCAAAGCTGACACAGTGGCGAGCGCTTTTGTCACTGGCTGGATATCACGCTTTGGATGTCCCGAGAAAATTACTACAGATCGAGGTAGACAATTTGAGGCACATTTATTCAGAGAACTTTCTAAGCTGATCGGCTCTAATCATATACAAACAACAGCATACCACCCAGCTGCTAATGGAATGATCGAGCGATTTGATCGACAACTGAAATCCGCTATCAGGTGCCATGCTAACGACGACTGGTACGAAGTTCTTCCTTTAGTTCTTTTGGAAATACGTTCTGCATACAAGGATGACATTGGTTCGTCATCAGCAGAGTTGGTATATGGAGAAACCTTGCGGTTACCAGGAGCATTTTTCCATAATTCACCCACAGAAGTAATCGATTACAGCGACTTTCTCTCTCGTCTGCGAGCTAACATGCGGAAACTGAAGCCAACATCCGTCACGTCGTCCGTTACGTCATGGTTCGTCTCCAGTTTTTATCAGTAAGGACTTACTGACTTCACAAGTTTTTCTTCGCCAAGACCCATATAAAGTCATTGAACTAGGGGAGAAGTACTATAAGATAGACATGAAAGGAAAAACTGCAACTGTGAGTATAGACCGCCTGAAGCCAGCGTACTTACTTAGTGACTCTGTACCAGAAAAAGAGGCTCAAGCAATGGTAACTCCGTGTATAACACACAGAACGCGTGTTCGGAATTCCTTGCCTCGCCAGTCGCTCGATACGTCCGACGCCGGAAGGCTGCGCGCGCGTTCCTAAATTTTATAATATTTATTACGATCTATTGTTATAGCCACAATCTGTTTAGATTAGTTGCTGTGTGTAGTTGGAAAACTCCCATGGTATAACTTCCAAGAAACTAGGATATCAACTTCTCGAATCTAGATTAGGACACAACACACGTAAAACTTTAAGATTTTTATTGATATTGATTTTATTGACCAGTAAAATGTAAATACCTACTTATTTAAGACTGGCCGCTTTTACAGTTTAGGTGTTGCGTTCTTAGTTAAATTGTGTAATCTTACGTTTATATATTTTTCCATTACGGCTTTTATAAGTATTATTAAATGGTTATTCATTGACGTTACAATTACACAACAGCCATAAAATTCCATGCAACAAAAAGTTAATTTTATTCCCTTGTGTAATCATTCGTAATAAGTAGGAACGTAGGTATAAAATATCGACAACCACAAACGTGTAGTACCTACATCCCAAACCAACAAAAGCCGGCAGCGGCCGCTTCACAAAACTATCGTGTAAGTGAGGATATCAGTAAAACACTTATCCATCGCGCTATTACACCTGCCGCTTCATTGATCGATGTGTACTAAACAATCAATAGTTTTTGTACCTAATGAAAATAATTGCTTTTGGTACTTCATCGTGTTTCTAGTATCACGAAGTATGTTTTAACGAATTTAATAAGAAAAACAATATTATTTTAGTACTTACGTGTGAAATGAGATGCCATCTTTGACGTAATTCACAATACAGCTGTTATTTTTGCATACAAGCACTGAACAACATGACATTTTATCAAAAATCATAAGTAGCGAAGACATCGCAAGTTGACATTCGACTAATGGCCGAAACTGGTATCCAGACGCTTTCAGCCTAGATACGTTCGCAAGGACCACGCCCCCGTGCCATACCGTGAAACATGCCAACTTTGCTTACTTTTTTCGAAATATTACAATTTTAATACGATATTTCCATGGAGACGTAAGTATTTTCTTTCGTCAGCTACAACTGTAACATTATGTACATGTGTTAGTGTAGCCAAATTTACTATAATTCAACATTTAATTACATATTTGTTAATTTTTGTTGGCGGGCAAAGTTATCTGGATCTTTAGCCAACTTTGCTCACATTCATTTTTGACGCAAGTATGGCCTTTAAGTAGATGATATAAAAACCAGTACAAGAATTTTGGTAAAGATAGCGTTTCCTTTAGGAATGTAAACGATACTATGAAAAGTTTCTTACTAAAATGACTGGGCAATGTTACCCTGACATTTTTTCTCTTTTTCATACAATCCACATTTCGCCTTTTAAAAGTGATAGGGTTGACACATGGTAAATATTATTCTGTTTTTTTCCTTTTCTGCAAAGATCATTGTGTTTAGGTAAATAAAAAGAAAAACGTAAAAAATATGTTTCACGCTTATTAATATTTATTAAAACTTGAAATTGCAATTAACACTTTTTTTTAATAATATTGTGCGTCTTGGGATACCAAGTTGCCGTTGAGCATCCCGTGAAGAAATTTGGCCTGATTCTACGACTCACAGGTAAGTTTTAACATTTCTTCAGTGTAGTTTTTATATACCCTGGATCCATTTATTCGTCTTGATTGCTCTGTCAAATTCGAGATTTATGTTTATTTTTCTGAAACAAACCATGTACTTAAATCTCAAAAAAATAAAAATGTTAGAAGCAATAAAAAAATTAAATAAATGCTTAAATATGTGAGGCTATCACATACGGCCATCTAACCCCAAAGTAAGCAGAGCCTTACTATAGATACCATACAGCTGATATACATACATTATATAGATAAATAGATACTTAAATAGATAAAAAAACATCCAGACACAAATGTTCATCACACGAATGTTTGAGCTGGGTGGGATTCGAACCCGCGATCCTGCATTTCGGAGGCAGGCATACTACCAACAAAGCTACGGAGCCGCCCAGAATAAGAATAATAATAAAAAACAAATTATAAGGTAGTGTTGAGTAGGTACTCACTTAGTAAGTAAGTGGGTACTGACTTACTGAGGGAGTACCTGCTCCACACTACCTTATAATTTGATTTTTTTTTAAATTCAATAATGACATTGGTTATTGGGTAATAACCAATGTCATCATTGAATTTTATTAATGAAATACCTAATATATGTTTAAAATTAAATAAGTTCAGCAGTAGCGATAAATTAAAAAAGGAATAAAATACAAGCTTTCGTAATGTGCCAACCCTAAGCCTTTTTGATGGTGGGCAATGTTGTCAATCGTAGGTCGGAACATTACTAGATAACTTTGCCCATCATCATAACTTTAGTTTTAAAAGACCCTGAGCAATGATACTAAAATTTATATATTCTACAAATAATTTTCTATGACATTGTATAAAGTAAACTAACCTGTGTTTTCGCCATCTCGCAGAATTTACTCTCAAATTTGCCCTCAAAAATACGCACCGCACTTGACGAGTTCCAACAAGTTACTAAGCAAAGTTAGCAACAAACAAGATAGTCAGTATTGCCATACATATAGTCTATTTTCCACCAAAGTCAATCAATGTCAGTGGCGTAGCGTGCCTTGTCGGGGCCCCGTATAAAAATTTTTTTTGAGGCCCTTATATGGAGGTAAAGATTTTTCACAAAAGAAAAAAAATATTGTGAGAAGTAATATTTATTTATCACATAATTTACCCATTTTACAAATAAAAATCGAATTTTAAATATTCACTCTCCTTGCCTTTTTATCGGCAAACTGATTTATTAAATCATTTATGGCTGATGATGATTTTAGTTTTTCTAAAGTTTCTGCCTCTATGGACAATAGTGAGATGTCTGACAGCCGTTCTTGTCCCATCGAAGTTCTTAAGTAATTTTTTATTAATTTTAATTTTGAAAAACTTCTTTCTGCCGTTGCGGTTGTAACTGGAAGGGTCAAGAATAAAAAGCATGCTGTGTTTACCTCGGGAAAACTGGATGCAAGACTATTGAATTTTACTAGCAATAATTCAATGAGTTCTTTAATGGAATATTTTTTTTTAAATTTCAGAATTTAAGCATGTTTTTAGAGCCTTTAATTGGTCACAAAGATTAAGTGAGATGTCTTTACTGTATTTAGCAGACAGTTTTCCGGAAGCGTTTAATATCTCTTCGCTTGAAGAAGATAAGAGTTTCTCCGGTTGTAATATTTCGAATATACTACTCAGGTTGCAAAGGCTCTGAAATCTTTCTTTAGTTTGAGAAATTAATATATCTAAACAGCAATAGTATACATTGACTTTGAAATAGGATTCCGGGTCGGAAATTCTCTCATCTTGTGATAACTCATCAAAAAAACGCTTCGTTATCTTTCGCCTACTGTTTTTAAAAACAGTTGTTACCCCCCACTTTTTTGCTAAATCTTTGGATTCATTTAGCAAACTATTAAATGAATTCTGATTTCTTAATTGGCACAGTCTATTTAAAAGATTACTTAATAAAATACTAGATTTCTGTAAGTCATTATTATCATGCTGTAGAGTTTTAGAAACAGGATTAATAATTTCAAATAGTGAAGAAAAAAATGTAACGAGCACTAAGAAATCAAAACTCTCTAAAATATTAATTATACTTTTACATTCTTCACGTTCATCTTTTTTATTTGAAATTAAATTTAGTTGGTACAAAGTTTTCATGATTAGTAAAAAATTTTTCTTTACTGCTAATAAAGCGTCGTTCCTAGAAGATCATCTGGTAGGACATACCTTTTTAAGGGTAATCAAATATTTTTCAGATGAATCGTCACTTAGCATAGCCCAGCGTTTTATACTATTGCCAAAAAAGTATATATTTTTTCTAAATTATCGAAAAAAGTCGATACTTCACGAACATGTCTCGCAGCATCGTTCAAAACCAAGTTTAAAGCGTGCGCAGCACAATGAACATAATCGGCATTTGGAGCATGCTCTTTTATTAGGGTTTGTAATCCTCCATACACACCCGACATAACATTTGCTCCATCGTATCCCTGTCCTCTACATTTAGTCAAATCAATTCCATATTCTTTAGTCAAATTTAAAATGACAGTTTTCAGACCTACAGCACTGCAATCGGTTACTGCTATGAATCCTAAAAAGGACTCACAGATTTTTATTTCTTTAGGCACATTATCATCATTTTCTGTAACCGAGATATATCGAAAAACTACAGATAGTTGGTCAATTTTTGACAAGTCTTGTGTTGTATCCAGAATTATTGTCAGAAATGGAGCTTTTTTAATTTCTGAGATAATACTGTTCCTAACGTTAGTACCAAGCAAACTAATAATTTCGTTTTGAATCGTAGGGCTTAAATAATTTATTTCACCTTTCGGTTTTAGAAAAAGTTCTTTTAAAGTTGCATCATAGTTAGATAGCAGACGTGAAATTGCCATAAAATTGCCAGAATCAGAATCATGCTTCCTCAAAGGTAGATTACAAGATACTAAAGTAATTATAACATTAATTATACGATGCAGTACATCTCTCCAGAATGTAATTTTACTATCGATTTCACTTTTCAATAGAGTATCGATGGTATTTCCTTGCAACCAATTATTATAAGAGAGTGAGGCACTAATATGCTGCTGTGACTTTTCATGGTCAAGAATAGTTTGTGTGAAATTGCTTCTAACCGAAACACCGTTAACCCAAGCAGAGGAGTACGATTTGTTTTGACGATCTGCTAATAACCAACAGAAGTGACAGTACGGTTTGTTTAAAACGTTAGAATAACATAACCATGGTCTTATAATTTTTATGCCTGCCTGATTGAAATATGAATAATAATAAGCTGAAAAAGGTCGGTTATTTTCTGAAACTTTCGGAAATGGTCCTTGTGGTTTAAATGGACCCAATTTAAAAATTATTTTTCGTTCGCATTCAGTTAAATTGTCACCAAAATTTCCTCTATCTGATGAAATTATATTACAATCTGCATTATCTGCAGATATATCAGAATCGTTGACTTGGGGTTCCTCGATTTCTGGATGGACATCCGATAAAGTATGTGCTTGGCTTTCTTCTATTTCCGGATGGATATGTGACGAAGAACATGCTTCAGAAGAATCTAAAAATAAACGAGTAATTGTTAAAAAATAAATACGAATGCTTTGATACTAAACTAAAAAGAGTTATATATAAATAAATAACGTTACTAAGGGTCACAGTTAGAGAGTGTTCAGTTCAGACGTACACAGATTCTACGCGGATTGTGCTCGTACCTATTAGTAGATACAAAATCACCTGCAGCCCGTCCGTGCATTACTATACACCTGCGTGCTATTTAAACGCAGCGCGTAGTGTAGTGGCCATACAAAACGAGAACCCGAAAGCGAGTCTGCACATCTGAAGTTCTCAACACGCAATTAACGATACGATACGGACTGATAAACAAACAACAAAACAAATCGATCCTATAGATAAGATAGAATGTTGTTTTTTTTTAATCAAGGCACGGAACCCTAAAAACAGTATAATTGTGAAAATCGAGGGGGGAGACAACTTTTTGTGACGGACAGATGGACAGACCGAAATTAAAAGATTTCCTTGTTTATCACTACGGGCCCCTAATAAATGGGTTGGGTAGTAGTGTAGTACTTACCTTTCCAATCTAAATCACTCACAGTATCTTGTCTCTGAAATAATGAAGAAATTTTGGGCACTTTTTTTATAACCTCGTCCCTTTTCTGTTTAATTTTTCTTTTCTCAGCGCCGCTGGGATAATCTCTTTTATTTTCACTCATTTCTTTTACAAATCGTTACTAATACTGCTAAACCAGAAGAACAATATTGTTTGTACTGAATTACAATGTAATACACATTTATATAAAGCGCGTAAATAAACAGTGCACTGCACTCCGTGGTTTAACATCCAATGCAAAGTACAACAACGTACACGTACATCGCGATATCGATGAAGGATTCCCGGGGATTCCCCGCTGAGTTGAAGATGAAGTAAGTAAAACGGGGAAGTCCCGCAGCCCGCCATAACGATGTAGTGTTGCCAACTTTTGAACGCACGCTTAAGGCGGGAAAAAAAGGAATTGCTTTATAGAATTTTGTCATTTGTAAAATAAAATAAATTAGAAAGTTTTTATTCTTTTTCCTTACACACTTTGGGGGCCCCCGTGGCCCGGGGGCCCCGTATAATTGATACGGCAAATACGGCGGTAGCTACGCCCCTGATCAATGTTAACATAATATTAAGATACTTTTGGAAATCAAAGATATGCTTGTAACTGGTTCTTCGGGCAAAGTTTCCCTTGGAGACAATGTTGGCATATTTCACGGTATCTCTTGTGTTTATATGATCTGTGGTTGTGGGCATGCCCATCATGCCCACAACGGTGGATCCGCCCTTGGCTGAAGCGCGCGTGGATTGTTCTTATACAACCATGCACAAGCGATGCTGATCCCTCGTGCGCAGGGTGCGGGTCAGCCCGAACAGTATCCTGACCGCTTTCGCCGAGCGTTTTGACTTCCAATACCTATCACTGTAACGTGGTACATGTACGTGCTAATGGAAATATTATTTCAATTATTATATGTTCTGTTGTTTTGTCTATTTTGTGTGTCTTATAATTTGTAATTGGTATATTGGCTTTTGAATAAATGAATAAAATAAATAATGTGTATATCCATGACAAATTGCACCGTTCTAGTACCAATAGTTTCTGAGGTAAGCTGCGGACAGACTGACATGGCGAAACTATAAGAGTTCCTTGCCGACTACGAAACCCTAAAATACATAAACCTATCAGTTTGATGATAACAAGCTTACCTTGCAAACTCCCTTTATTTAAGTTATCGACTACTACAAGAGATGGGGCCTCCAATGTAATGTGGATAAAACGGAGTGTATCATGTTTTCTCACAAAAGACCTAGGCGAGGTAACGTTAACAGTGGATACAGAAATTACATCAAATTAAAAAATGAACAAATCGAATATAAGAACCAAGTAAAATACCTCGGTGTTATATTTGACAAAAGACTATCAATGAACAAACACACAAAAGAAAGAGTGGACAAGCTTAAACGAGCAAGAGGCGCCCTAAATTCCATCATAGGGTACCGATCCAAAGTCAATATTGACACAAAATTACTCATCATACAGACATGCGTCTTGCCGGTACTGGATTATGGAGTCATCCAACTTCTACCGAGATACAGCAAGACTAATCTGTCGAAATTGGAAAGACAATATAGAATGGCACTGAAAGCTGCAGGTGACTTTCCACGTCGTACTAAAACCAAAATCCTCTGGGAAATACTTGGACAAGACCCCTGGCATCTCAGAGCACACGACCTTCACCGCGATATGATTGAGAAATTAACATCATTAACGATCAGCGGCCTAGAAGATCCCGGTCCTGCTTATACGAAATATGGACAATTCAACCCGTTCCTTTTCTCAAATAGAATAGGTGACATAGCCTACATACATAAATCCGAGAGAGCCAAACCACTCCATAATAGAACGGACCCCCCCCCGGCAGCATAGGCTTTGACTCGTAGAGTCACTCCTAGTTTATAAGTAACTTCAGGTCTAGAACCTGATGGGATCCTAAATCCAAAACTTCTCACACTTGCTTTATATAATTTAACAGCGTGTGAAAAGAATTACAAAGTAGATCGCAAAAGATCCCCTCCCGGACAAACTGCGCCAAAAAATTCATCAAATGCACTGCAATGTATAATACTGATTTGTAAGTGACATGTAACCTTTTTTTTTAATAACTAATGAAATAAAAAAAAATTCTATTCTATTCTATTCCCTTTATTTTTCACTCTGGGTTTTCTGCATTATAAGTCTGAAAAGCTGCAACCGGTGTTAATAATAAGTGTGTTATAGAATGATATTAAAACACTTTATAAAACAGTACATCTATATTGCACTATAACATCTCACTGAGTATTGTACAAATCGTGTATCGTTATTACGAAAATGGATTATACTAAAATACAAACGTTACACAGTGATGCCAATTAAATAGCTAGCGGGTGCATTATCACAACACAAACTAATAGTTAGGTACACAAGAACATAGGGCACGAGCAATCCTTGCAACACACCAACATTACCATAAATCAATAGTTTGGTAGAATCGAAACTATATAAATTTTGGTAATATACCCGTTGGTATAGTGGTCAGTGGCCCTGACTTCTATGCGCAAGGTCGTGGGTTCGATTCCCACCTAGGACAAATGTTTGTGTGATGAGCACGATCATTTGTTCTTTGTCTGGGTGTAATTTATCTATAATATGTATGTATTTAGAAATATATATGTATGTTTATCAGTTATCTAGTACCCATACCACAAGCTCTGCTTAGTTTGGGACTAGATGGCGTTGTGTGAAAAGTTGTGGAATATTATATTATATTATATTATTATATTATATTACAGAACAAATGAGGCTGCAGCCTTACGGGCGTTCAACATAAGCATTGCGTGTGCTCTATATAATATTCAGAATTACACATAGTCTAGAATTAACTTTGATGCAATTTTAAATCATGTTTACTAGTAATAATTCGTTTTCTTAAGTCACACAATGTGAATATTATTGCGCTTTGTTAAACTAGTGTGTAAACTAGATCAAAGAGCTAAGATTAGACGAGTCAAGTCGCATCCCAAACATTTACGTTACAAGTATATTACATAGGCTTTAATCTATTGCTTGTACGTAATATACATATAATTTTAATTACAACCTTTTACAATGCAGAAGTCAGATCTTTCAACAACATTAAACTTCATTATTACATATAATATACTTATTACTCATTATTTATAATTAGTATGTACAAAAAAACAGATTTACACATTGTATAAACAAATTCAACAAGTTCACACAATATATAAACAAATTCAAACAAGGTACTAAAGGGTTGTTTAGACATTAAACAGATAAATGGTTGATACAACTGTATCTATATACATACATATTCTCTTAATGCTAGTTACTATCAATATTGTACACTTTATCTTCCCTGCAACATACATGTTTGGAAAATTATTGCATTGCCTTAGGTTAGGTACAGAGTCTTAAAATGGCATAGTATTTTTTTAGAAGTGAATGGGAAAATAAAATCGATGAATATGTAGGTACATATTCATTGATTTTATTTTCCAGTTCCAGCAGCCTTGCTCTAGTAGGTACTAGAGCAAGGCTGCTCTTAACCAACCACGGGTTTGCGAGCCATGCAATTAGATTTGCCCGCCAACATCAAGCGAGTGAGTTTTTTCAAAATCGATATCGCACTAATTCTAAAAACATTTTGCTTCTTCCTTTCTCTACGCAACCTAGCCAACTGAAAAATAGCTAAGTACTGAAGCAAAAAGTGAATTTTATAATTTTTTTTTTTTTTTAATACCAACAGATTTTTTTCTACAATGAGGGACTTTCCATGCAGTTCGTAAGTAGATGTTTTTACATTTTGAGAAAAAACAATGACTTCTTAGAAAGAGTTTAGTTGACTATAAATATTAAACACCGTAAGTGATAAGCGCGAATTAAGAGTTTGTAGGGAGTGGGTTCGAACATAACACAGCCGCATTACAATGTTTAATTTTTATCATTACCAATGCTCTCAAAACAGTAAAGACTTGTGTCCCAGGAGTGGAACGCTATAGGCTGGTTTTGTTATGAAGTGATTTATAAGATAGGTACAGGTACATAATATGCATAACTGTTTGATGAACTGAAAATACGAGGCTACTTTCAAAATTAGTTTGGCGGTCCTGTACTACAGATATACTCGTAATATCATCTCGAGTTTCTGTGTAGCAGTCATTTTCCAAACATTTGTATGACTACATCGTAACTAGCCGCGCCGCGGTATATTGCTTTGTAATAATATATTACTGCAGCTGCAGTAGTTTTGCGACAAATTGACAAATTCAGCAACATCTCTACAGATACCATATTCCTAAGAATGAAGGCAACTTTAAGAATATTGTAATAATTATAATTATGAAATACTCCACTCTGAATATGCAAGTTCCCTTGTTTACTAATTGCTGTAAAATATTGGATTTTCATAGTTATTGTTTATTATTACGGAAATCAAAATAATATTGTAAGATTTCGGATAAATTATTAATTTCTTATCGTGTTTTTAACAGAATTCATTAGTGATGCCTACGTATTTAAAAATTAAGTTTACACTAATGGGAGATCATTTTCCATGCAGTCTTCAATGAGGAATAATTAAAAATAAATCTAGAGAGAGCGACTAGTATTCTACATACACACTTAAATATTTGTTCCAAATCTAAATTTTCAATTGCAAAAACATTTTAATAGTCATCAATAAGACGAATTCAAGTAATGAAACCGAAAAACGCAATATTTTAAAGCAATTAACAATAAGTCGGTAAAGTTCAGATTCCAATAACAGTAGGATTTTATCTATCATATGACAATACTCATATCATTTACTCTTCGTACCAGGTGTATAGTACTATCAGCATTAAATACATGCAAAAATATTCAACTCTCTTTTTATTCAAAATATAAAATATTCTAGCTTACAGAAATATATAAATATATTTTACCGTTTTAAACGGATGCAAAATAGTATATAACACCAAGAGAGTCAGCCAGTTGACATATTAAAATTGTTTAATGCTGACTGTACTAAGTTATGTTAAGTACAGTGAAATAAATTCTGCACTTACTTGCAGTACAAGTAAAATACTTGAGTATTCTTCGGACGGTATTATAATAGCGGTATTTATTCGGAATAGCTTAGTGTCCATGCATGTGTTACGAGCACAGACTGCCGCGTGTAATGACAATCAACAGTTTTACCTAGATATCAGCATTAAACCGGGAGAAGGGAATCAACATAAAAATATGTAAAGTAAGACTTTTGTTTTGAGTTTGGAAAAAATATAAAACCACAGCAGAATGACTATCCGGTCGGCTTGTGGTTTATTATACAACGTGTAACGGAAACCCCATATCTATCCAAAAGGACTGAAGACAACATCTGGTATGGAGTATCTATGCAAAGTTTCAGCTCAAAATAAGTGACTCACAGAATTGACCCCAAATTATTGGTTTCAGATGTTTCTTGAATACCAGTAATAACAAACGTGTCACAGCACTATGAGGGTCATGGTCATCACTTTCCACGTCATTTGCCAACAAAACGATAATTCTCTTCGTTTTTCTTAATTTGAAAAATTCGGCCTCTGGTATCAATGTATTGAAATTTCTAATATGCTCCACACATGTAGACATAGGATTAGAAAACCCTTGCCATATCGTTTGTTATCATCCAAAAAAGCAGTGCCCTCGGTATGTATATACCCTTTAAATTACACGTTGTATACATAAATCGAAGTTTTTGCTATAATAATGATTTTTATATCACAACAAATTCTGAGATAGTATTTTTTTAAACTTCAAAAGGTCTAACGGTCACGGTATATACTGTCTTTACTCAGATAGCAGTCTATGTTCGTAACGTATGTACAAAACAAAAATAATTTATATAAAATAAAAATGTCCAAACAATTTATCAATTAAAAGATTTGTATGAGCATTACATATGCATGGCATTTACATGACAATATATTAAGTAATTTCGGTCATTGCATACAATTATTGAGACAATAATAATAACTTTTTAGAGTAGGTATATAATTGCTTACATTTGTAGTTAAGTGAAAAGGTTACTTCTAGGCAAGCGTGCTCCATCTTCGACCACATCGTCACTTACCATCAGGTGAGATTGTGGTCATCGCGAGCTCATTATCAATAAAAAAAGTAAACAAGTTACATTTCTAGAGACGTTAGTCTGAGCAAACTCCATTTGAATAAGGTTAGAATTACAGTAAATAATATATTGAGTTGCTATTGTATGCTATTTGCAAGTAACAGTCTAAATATGAATACATAATTACAGCAGGTAAGATTTTACATTTTGTATGTGGTTATATAATGCGTTTTCTGTACTATTCAATTATTCACCTAGAAACAATAAGTATTTTCATGGTTTTCATGAAAATTATGTAAATAACTAATCTAGAATTTATGAAGTTGTTTTTTAATTCAATAATAAATAATTAAAATAAAGAAATGACTAGAGATAGATTGAAATAAGTGAGATAGTTGTTTAAAAAGGCTGCTCTAAAATAAATTACTCTTCCATGCCACCTACATCAACATTTTTTATTCTTCTTTAAGAAATGAATATAATTGGCTGCATAGGTTGTTAACATTTCAACATTGCTACCGTATTAATTGCGTTATTTACGTTGTCCTGCAAACAAATAGAGTAATGTATCTACAATAAAATTGGATAATAAATGATATTGAGTTGTAATTATTTACTCAAATTCGGTGCTGACAGCCTTCATCAATAATTAGATCTTTAGAAAACGATTTGCCACTACTGATATAGGTACACTGCAGGATGACATTGGTGGCTTTTGTACGAAATTCACTGAATTAAAAAAGGAAGTTTGTAATTAACTTCATGCAGTATTTACAAGGATCAAAACAATACTATACTGGAACACTATACTGTTTTAGATAAATTACAATACCGGAAGTACTTGTATGATTGTACAACGTATATTTTATTTACATAATTTATTTATCTGACCGATATAGAAATAATCATTTGAAATTTTTCATTTCATCAATTATACTCTTATTAGCAATCTATTAATTACATTTAACTAATGGACACCACCAAATCTTTTGATTTGATTTCAAAAGAATAAAATTACACTATACACACAAATTATCTAATAAACGCTTTACTTACAATATTAAAAATATAATAATATATTTAATTTTTTTTAGGTATTAAACCTTGTAATTTTTGAAAACTATTAATATATAGTTATTGTATGGTTGTGTTATTTTATTTACTTTACAGGGAAATTCGCTTGTTTATAAAACATATACGTATACACATACACACATAATTATGTATGTAAGTGAATAATGTTAGTAGCTTGGTAATCGTTTTATACAAGGTTTAATTAATTTTAATCTTAACTCGTAATTAATGAAGTCACGTCGGTAAGTAGTTGAGAAATATTTTGGATACAAAGTTGGCCAACAATATATATATAACATTAGTTTTTGTTTATGCGAAACACGTGTCGTGTCTAGTATTTTGATGTAAAAAATCTATAGTTGGTTCACGTTAAGAAAATAGTGACGTCATCGTTGTCCGCCGTCTCTCAACCAATTAGGTCGCAACAAATTAGAAAGCAAGTTCACAGTGACCAGTTGACTGCAGACTCTCGTTAGAGAGTATTATTTTCTTTGCTGCAGATCTTTTGGCGAAACGGTTGTGTCTTTTATGAGTTACCTACATAATTTAATTTAATTCAATCCTATTGAATGGCAAGTAAAAAAATTATGTTGGTGCTAATAATTCAACATTCAAGATGAGTGATGTAAATAAAATAATTTGTGACACCATAACTGAGAACGCAGAACAAAATTCTTTCATAATAAATACAAAATAATTAAAAAACAGATTAAAAAATATTACTAATTTAAGGCAATTAATTTGATTTTTATCCATTAAACTTACTACTTGAAATATAAATTTAATTTTGAATTTTTACTCCACTGTGTAAACACCTTTACCCTGCAGTTGCACTGATGACGTCACTATTTTGTTAACGTGAACCAACTAAACTCTTTTGCAAAAAATACGGGCACTTTAGATTGTTTTCTCTACTTCAATGAAGAAGAACAAGAAATAAGTTTTATTAATTTGACGATGTTTTGGCATGTTATTTGAAGCATCCTGGCATGATTATTTACGTTCCAAATTTAAAATTTGAAATTAATAAAAGAAAAATAATGATTATTGTGAAACAATGAATATACTGAAACGATTTTTAACTGATTACGATATTTTAAAACTTTTTGGATATTTTCTGCAAATTAAACAATTTAATCTTTCTTTTTCCATTAAATACCACTTTTTGATATGAGTGATAAAGCGATAAGGGCCGGTAAAATTATAGCCCTACTTGAAGAAAATTGTTCGCAAACTTACGTGTCTCAGCGGCTAAATGTGAGTCGTTCAACTGTCCAGAGGACTTGGCAACGGTATCAAGAGACCGGTTCGGGAAGAAAACGATGCACAGAACCAAGAGATGACCGTTTTTTGGTGAGTCAGGCGTTGCGGAATCGTAAAGCGTCAAGTGTGGACCTGAAGAAGAGCCTTGAAGAAGTAAGAGTAGAAGTTGGCTTGTGGACGGTCAGGAGGAGACTTTTGGCTGCCAATATCAGGAGTTACCGCCCAGCTCGGGGCTCTAAATTACTCCGTTAACACCGTGTTGCTCGACTTCAGTTTGCTCGGAACTGTGCTTCATGGACTCTGGAGGACTGGAATAAAGTATTGTTTTCTGATGAAGCTAGAATCTCTTTGTGTGGAGAGGACCGACGCCGGTGAGTGCTGCGAAGACCACGGGAACGCTATGCGGAAGTGTGTTTCGAAGAAATCACTCCTTATGGCGGAGGCTCCGTTATGTTTTGGGCAGCAATTAATTTGACGGAGCGTACGGAGTTAGTTTTCATAAAAAATGGAACATTAAATACACACCGGTACATTATGGAAGTCCTAATTCCATATGCACAACCCACATTGACTGCACTTGGGGAAGATTCCATTTTTATGGACGACAATGCTCGCCGGCACCGTTCTGGCGACGTGGAAGCGTACATGCAAGAAGTTGGGATCCGTCGTTTAGATTGGCCAGCTCGAAGTCCTGACCTCAATCCAATTGAGCATGTCTGGGATGTTCTAAAGAGACGGGTAAGATCAGTGCAACCTGCTCCACAAAACATCAGGGAGCTAAAAAGAGTCATTGCAGAAGAGTGGGAACGTATTCCTCAAAACGTTATTAAAAACATCGTGGAAAGCATGCCCAGAAGGATTCAAGCTGTGATTTTGTCAAGAGGAGGTCACACTCGTTATTAGGTTTTTACATTTGTAACTTTATTTAATTAAAAAAAGTAAAAAAAATCTTGTCTTTATTGCCGACCACTTCTTATTGTTTGGGCGTGTACATCGGTTTTAAAGAATCCGTCGTTATTTTTCTTTTAATTGCCCGAATTCACTTCACGCGCATTAAATTTACACGATTAAAGTATACAGACTACGTCAAAGCAATAAATTTAATTTAATTAACTCAAATCGACCTTAGAACGTAAATTTCCTTAGGTGCCCGTTTTTATTGCAAAAGAGTGTATATATTACAAAATTTCAAAACTGTACCATAATAAATCATCAAGTTATAAACTTCTTACGTTACCTGGGTGTCCGTACAAATGGGGCGGCCGCGCCGTGCGGGGTTTTGACTGGTGAGCTTGTAATTTTTTTTAAACAATAGTGTCAAAATATAAAATGATGTAAAATTTATTGGGATCGATTCAGTTACTTATTCTGAACAAACTATAATCAGGTTTCGCATAAACTAAAACTAATGTTGTATAGAAGCTTGTTTGAGCTTTAGCCAATCAAGATATTCCGAGCTTGGTGGATTTATCTTATTTTTGTAGGCCATGACTATATTCAGAACAGTGTCAGTCACAAGAAGATGTATAGTGACTTGAAAATCTTAATTACATATAAATATATTCTTTTAAATCCATCTCGACATGACATCACACAATTTGAGCAACAATTGTTTATCAATAAAGTAAGTCGTAAATAACATAAAATCTAACAAGGAATGGAGATCAAAGAACTCACTAAAGTCAAATTATAAAAAACGCGAAACTTTTTAAATTCTAATACCTAGGAGCAATAAAAATTATCAGAATCATTGAAATTTTTAATTTTAAGATTTTTCTAATTGGTGGGGATATCGCTTATATACTATAAGTTTTTCATTTGTTTGAAAGTAGGACTAGAAGCGTGGAGACTTGTTTTAGAAAACATAAATCACCATTGACTTACAGGATTCACAAGTTACCTGCATTACAAACTCCACAACGATAGGTACGGATATTGAATGTCGACAGACCGTGAAGATAACAGAAACACTATGTAACTACATCTCTAAAATATCAAATTTTCTTACATTTGAAGCTATACACCGACATTCATTTGAGCAAAAATATAAAAAAAAATGCCACAGAATAAAGTATCTTTTGTGAGTCGGTTTCATGTTCCTTCACAACAAACTGAATTGCTTTATTGCAAGTCAGAAAGCTAATAACGAATCTTACTTGCGAAATAATCCAAAAAAGGATTGCACAGGAACTTTGGTGCAAAATACTTATTGTGTAGCTAATGTAAAATAGCATTAAACGCGACGTACGAAAACATGTGATACGGAGAACGAATTAGAAATAATATAGAATCATAACTCTCTTACGAAGACCGCCAAAACACGGTCCCAAACTCATACAACTAAAATGATAATACTAATGCAACACGCGCACAGACAAAACAAAATACTTTGCTAAATTTAATTTATACGCATGGATCCGCCGACCCATACATTTGGGGCGCTATTTTATTTAGTATGATAATGTTAGAGTGAAACTGAAATATCGCATCAAGCGAGTGCGAACGAGATTGATTGTTGCGTGACATTGAGCGACGAGGATGGTGTTTCGCAGTATGCAGTAGGAGTCAGTCATTTAATTATGAACTGAAATTTATAATAAATTATACACCTCTTTACCTTCAGTTTACAAAATACCATAAGTTTCATGGAAACGAAACAATTATTTTATTACTTAAGTACCTAATAAGTACCTATTTCAAATGGAAATCATTATTTCCTCAGGATATTTTTCTAAAATAAATTTATTAAAGAACATAAATAAGAATTTATTAGCTAATCAGAAGAGCGTTAGGCTTATTAGCTGTCAAACTAGATTAATGTATATTATGTGTAAGTAAAGTAAATGTAATTTATAAAGTGGTTTTTAAAAAGCACGAGCCAAAAGGACATCGTTTGAATCGAAAATGACTTAGAAGACTCTAAATATTTTATGGAATCAAAGTAAATCAATTTTTACCTTTAAAACCATAAAACGCATATAAAATGCAAAGCAAAGCTTACTACGCAGGAGGTCATTTTTATCCTTGAGAAACGAGCTATTTCTTGGATTTTGCACTAGACAACACGATTCCAGCGTCTGTCACTGAGCGCGCGTCAGACTGAGAGACGCTTTTGTTGTACTTCTTTCGCCCCGCTTACTTGATTGAGGTTTGCGTGGAACCATTTTTGAGCGGAGTTTGTATTCTATATCATTCCTAATTCGTTCGATACGGGTAGTGGGTAGGTACATTAATACTGATATATAGACTTATTTCGTAAACAAACAGCAGGAGCGAGGACCGCGAGTTTACGCACAAAAAACGACTGTCTTGAACATTTAAGAAACATACAATTAAAGTCATCAAAAAACCGCTTTCTGCAAAATACTCAACCTGCAAAATAGATATCCACGCCATATTAGTTTACTAAATAAGGCAAGTGAGGGAAACATAGTATAGGGTAAAAGCAGTTTACATAAAAGTAGACTATAGTAGCTTACTCTATGATGAGGCATCTCGGTAAGTGTTCGTGCAGATAGTCGAACAGTTCGGGCGACGCGCCGGGGCAGTTGGTGAGCTCCAGTTCACGCAGCTGCCGCAGTTGTATGAGACTCGACAGACCCCCCGACGTCAGTAACGGACATCCTGCGAAATTATTATGTTATAGATTTTTATACGCTATCGATTTAACAATAAAATAAATAATTCAATTCAAAAGCATATTACTGATAAGATACTCTCTCTCCCCATGATTTCCAGGTGGTTCTGTCCAGGGCCAAAGTAAACCACTGTTCGTTAGTTTGGTCCAGCTCATTCAATATTTTTAAAGACACTTTTATGTTTAAAAATACTGTCTAAGAAGTGCTTTTGAAACAAAAAAAGAAAGTACTGCTCTCAAAATGGTGAAGGAATACATCGCGACATGTTCTAAGACAAAAAGACTCAAATCAAGTGACCCGCATCCAATCCGCATTGGGCCAGCGTGCATTACGCCCCATTCTCTTTGATAGAGAAGAGGCCTGAGTCCCAGCAATGGGAACGTTATAGGAGAGTTATGATATAGATTTAAATCGTACCAGGCAATTCTATATACTTAAAAAGTATTTGCCTATATTGGAGTTAAACAAATTCTGTTTGTAGGCACAACCCATGTAATTTAACTGAAATTGGATATTATCCCATTTATATACTACCATACTAGCAATGATTTTTGTTGTTTTTAGAAACTAATAGAAAACGGAAGTACATTCCTGAAACGGAAGTTGACGACTTAACGGAATGTCAAGACGACGAATAATTGGATAGTTTGCTCGGTTCTTTTCAATACGTTGTATTCAGCTTCGATGATGGAAGTCTGATTTCCTAATAAGCTATCAAGATGACGCTCGTTTTGTTTTAAAAGTTGTATATCTTTCTTGTACTGTTCTGCGAATCACTCGTCTAATACTCCGAACAGGCTATTGGCCACGTAACCGATACCATTAATGAGCCCGCGCCGCTATCTGGCGCGCGCGTCAAAATGCTGATTTATCATCAGTTGATTATAATGCTGTATTTCTTTGTAGTCGTGATTTAATTGAAGAGTTATCATATTACATTGGCTGGTATCATTTAGGGATGCGCAAAGTCGTTGTAAATAATCCAAAAACTTTATGGCAGCTGTATTTCCCTCCCAGTAAGGGCGCATGTCATAGTAAACGATAAGATTCCATTTGTCTCGAATAACTTGCATGTTACCTACTGTTTCGAAGTACAGTGAATTGTTGTTTGGCAACGAGGATATTTTAAAACTTGCGTGAGATGATGATATTAACGACATAAAAAAGATAAGCGACATAACTAATGACACCAACTTAGATTTCATTTTACTGCTCGCTTTTCGCTCGTTAGGTTCTTTTAAGTTGATATTGGTTTCTTGACAAACCTTGTTATCTTCCGTCATATTGCTTTAAGTAGGCGATATCGGTAAGATTGAGAGTTTTACAACCGGCCTTTTAACTATTCCGCTTTTTGTTTTTAGTGTGACCACCCGAACTAAACCATCTTGGCCTGGGTGAGTCTCTACTACTCTACCCATCATCCATTTTCCAGGTGGCAGGTTGTCGTCCTGGATGGTTACTAAATCATCGATTTTGATATTTGACTCAGTGCTTCGCCATTTGCTTCTGATAGATAACTGAGTTAGGTATTCCAATCTCCATTTCTACCATATATCGCTTACAATCTTAGCTGATAAATGCCATCTAGTTCGGGTATCTGTCTCCGTTTCAATTATGGTATTTCCAGACCTCCCGGTCAAGAAATGAGCTGGAGTAAGAGCGTTTAAATCTTCGATGTCTTCAGACAAGGCACACAAAGGTCTAGAGTTCAGACAAGCCTCTACCTGTGCTAGTACAGTACTGAACTCTTCGAACGTTAATTTCTGCTCTCCGATTACTCGCTTGAGGTGATGTTTTAAGCTTCTAATGGCTCGCTCCCATAGGCCTCCTGCATTTGGCCAAGATGGTGCGTTAAAGTGCCATTCTATATTCAAATCTGCTAGCTCTGCGAAAAAGTTACGATCGTATACGTTTTCGAAATCGTGAAAGTTTTCCTGTAGCATTCTGTTTGCACCTACGAAATTCGTCCCATTATCGCTATACATATAGCGTGGCGCTCCTCTTCAGGCAGCCATCCGCCGTAATGCTGCTAAGAACCCAGTACTGCTAAGATCGGATACAAGCTCTAAATGTACAGCTTTAGTCACTAGACAAATAAATAATGCAATGTATCCTTTTGTGGTCTTAATTCCGCGCCCCTTGTTGCTTTTAACATCTACGAAACCTGTATAATCCACTCTGGTATGATAGAATGGCGGGGCAGGGTTGCTTCTGGCTACGGGTAATTCTCCCATCAATTGATGCTGTAACGCAGTTTCGCACTTCTTTCCTTACTGCTTTATTTCCCGCAATTATCCAGTATCTCTGCCTAAGATTAAATAAAGTTAATCGCGGTCCTCCATGAAAGGTGAGTTGATGAGCTTGCTGAATTATTAAAGTAGTTAACCGACTGCTATGAGGTAATATGGCTGGATGTTTAATTTCCATGCTCATGTTTGCTTTGGTTAATCGGCCACCAACTCGTAAAATCCCCTCGCAGCCAAGGAAATGATTTAATTTTAGTAAATTGCTTCTGCTACTTAATTTATTACGTTTTCATAATGACATGATTTCCTCTGCAAACTCAGTTCTTTGTACATATTTTATAATTAGTAATTTTGCTTGACGCAGTTCATGCAAGGTGAGAAGTTCAGGCAAACCGCTATGTTTACCTAACCTGACTGTATTCTGCTTAAATTGTATCGTTTTAATGGCTCGTAAAAGCCATGCTACTATTTTAGTTATTTTATTAAATGAGCTGAATTTAAATAACAATTGTATTCACTTTGCTTGGTGTTGACTTTCCCCTTATTTCTTGATCTGTGGTATAAATGCTTTGCTTTGCTTCTAATTTTTCATCAAACGTTTGCAATGACTGCGGTCCGTGCCACCACAGGGTCTGATTTTTCCATTGTGAGGCTGAGATGCCTCTACTGGCTGCATCAGCCGGATTATCCTCCGACTTTACATATCGCCAGCAGCTTGGTTTCATTATTGCTGTGATAACTGTAGTCCTGTTTGCAACAAAGGGTTTCCATCGGCTGTAATCGCCTTGTAGCCACCCTAGGACCACCATGGAATCCGTCCATCCATATATCCGAATTTCCATTTCGATATAACAATTAATAACCTTATTCATTAACTTAACTAGTAAATACGCTCTGCTTAATTCTAATCTTGGTAAAGATATGCTTTTAGAAATAGGTACCAGTCTAGTCTTAGCAACTACTAGAGCTATAGATTGCTCATCATTTTTCTGTAATCGCGCGTAAATAACTGCGGCGTAGGCTTTAGTCGATGCGTTACAATAACCGTGCAGTTCTATGACGTTGTCAGGTTGATACCCGATCCAGCGTGGTATTTAATATTGATTTAAATATTCCATGTCTATTTTTATCTGTACCCATTCATCTCTTATGTTTTCAGGTACTTCTTCATCCCTATGCATTTATTTAACCACAGCTTTTGGAATATTAGCTTCAATTTCGTTGTGAGTGGGGACAACCACCCTAATGGGTCGAATACTTTTGATATCTCTGACAAAAGTAGTCGTTTAGTAATTTTGGCGTTTTGATTAGCCATGCTGTATTTGAAAGTAAACATATCATCACAAGAGTTCCAGCGAAGGCCTAATGTTTTTGACGTACTTTCTGAATTAAAATTAAAAATGATTTCGCCGCTGCTGCTGCTCTGCTCTATATTTTCTAGAAATTCCGGATGATTTGCGGACCATTTTCTGAGAGTAAACCCTCCAGATTTTAATAATCTGTTGAGATCTTCGATGAGCTGCTTTCCTTTTTCGATAGAGTGACTCCCATGGACCAGATCATCCACATAAAATGTTTCTTCTAGAATTATTATTATTATTAGCCTGGTTGTCTCATGATCTTCGCTGTGCGAGCGGTAAACACAGGCATAAATAATTTTGTCTATTCCCGTATCCACCAGAGCCTGAAGCGTAGAGAACCTGGAGTCCTCAAGGTTCCGGAGACGCCGATAGCAGATGTCGTCGCGGGCGTACATACATACACCCGCACGTGGTTTAAAGTTGTGCTCCAAGGTAAACCTATATAATCTATTCTAATCTATACTAATATTATAAAGCGGAAAAGTTTGTTTGAACGCGCTAATCTTCGAAAGTACTGGGTGGATTTCAAAAATTTTATGAAATTTCTCTGATTATGATAGGCAATTTCATGAGGAAGGCTATAGGCTATCTAGCATTACGCTACTGCTCTCGGTTTTCCTAAAAAACTTTTTCTTCTGTGTTCGACTTTAACCACATTTAAAAAAAAAAAAATGTTTTTATTATTTAAATTGATTTGTATTTTGATGTACTATTTGATATTTGGTTTTTGTAAATCTATACTAATATTAAAAAAAACTTTTTAACAAAAAATTAAACCGACTCCCAAAAAACACTGCAAAGTGAAAAATAACTTTAATTTCGGTAGTCGGTGTCTTTAGTTTTGTTTTTTCGTTTTTGGCACCGACTTCCGAAATTAAAGTTATTTTTCACTTTGCAGTGTTTTTTGGGAGTCGGTTTAATTTTTTGCTAAAAAGTTTTTATTTCACTCTTTTTAGTTGGTTGATTTTTAATTTACCTAGTTACAAGAGCCTAAATGTCAACTACTTATAACATTTTATAAAATATTGCTTTTCCCAATGCTGAGCCGTTAATTTTTGAGGAGTTCTCCTGGTACTTCACCATCAGCTATACATCACCATATGCATTGTGACGAGCATAAAGTGCTTAATATCCATATTCAAGTAATCGAATCGCAATCCATACTACTTATTATTGAGTAGTTTCGGCGGCCATCTGTGGTCTTCATCATCAGTTCCACTTCCCCAAATGGTACTTTTTGAGAGCAACTGCACAAGTTACTATAAGAAATACCCAAAACGCCATAGGTGTGCCTATAATATTTGAAGAGTTCCCTCGATTTCTCCAGGATCCCATCATCAGATCCTGACTTGGTGACAAATGGTACCAATTTCGAAGTATACCCAAATCGGTTCAGCCGTCTTCGAGTACTCGATGATCATACATTAAAAAAAAAAAATAACAAATATACGCGTCGAATTGATAACCTCCTCCTTTTTTTGTCGTCGGTTGAAAATAGGGGTATTAGTGAAGTAAGTCGGAAGAAAATACCCCGGTAAATTACTATAATCGCGTGCGCTGGCGAAATGCTGAGATTTACCAAAAGATCATGTACTCCAAAAATTTAGGGTTTATTTAGATGTAAAAAAAGTCCACGATACTACATATTTAACTTTTATGAATAATCCACAATAAGGCAAATTATGTAAAGAAAATATCAAAAAAATAAGCTATGACTTTGTAGTATTATTATTATGAGGCCGTATTAATACTTACGTTCGAAAATAGTCTCATCATCAAGACAATTTTATGAAGATAAACTTTGCCTTTTACAGTACAATTTGGACTTATAGTTGAGGAGAAAATGTAAAATTAAAATTATTCAACAACGTTATTTACCGAAATGGTGCGCGGATGCACGGCGCAGCGCGTTGAGCACAGTAACTGGCGTTACATACCGCACTGATAGTATAGGTACCTAAACTTGGTTTTAATTTGATTTCTTTGCTAAAAGACTTCCTATGTAAGTGAAAACTGTTTCAGCTTTTTTTTACGTCAGATGTTTGTTTTTGTATCTATACATTTGGATATTTTTATTTTACTTTCTGTTTAGTTGAATAAGTAATTTTGATAGGGTGTTATTCCGTTTAAACTATTTTTTTAACCGACTTCTAAAAGGAGATCGTTAAGGATCGTTTAGTTTAATGTTTATAGTCAGTTCGTTCATTTTGTTTTATTTTAGTTCCATTGATATGAATACAGTTATAAAAATACGTATTTGTAGTCTATATTTTTAGGTTTTTTTTTAATTTAGTGTAGGAGATTCAATTCCTTTTTTAAACTCCTGACGCAAAAAGAGGAGTTTTATAAGTTTGATGTGTCTGTGTATCTTTGTGTCTGTCGGCGGCATCGTAAGACCGATTATGATGCGGTTTTTTTGTTAGAAAGCTGACTTGATCGAGATGGTTCTTAGCTACAATTTATCAAGATCTGTTCAGGTGTTTCATGGTTGTCGGAGGCCTACCTAAAATTTAAATTTTGTATGCTAAGTTGTTACTTTTATTAAAATATCTTCGAAGCAATGTCATAGTTGCTATAGTTTTCACAGGACCAGAGGCTAGACAAACGGCACTGATACCTCGAATCCCCATGGTACCTATAGATTTACCTACTATTTTAAAAGGATACAATTTCCAGGGTTGCGGGATTGTTCTAACGAGATACCAAGGCCCCGGAAAGTAAGGGCACATGAAGGAACAGGGTGGGTTTTATTCGATGATATTCCTACCCGAAAAAAAGGGTCAGACATTCAAACACATCGGCATAGATTTAAAGCTATGTTGTTAGGGCTCCATAGCCGAATGGCAAAAAACGGAACCCTTATAGATTCGTCATGTCTGTCTGTCCATCTGTCCTTCCGTATGTCACAGTCATTTTATTTCGAAACTGTGTATTAAGACAACAGAGTTGAAATTTGGTATATACATGTATTCTGCAAACCGCTTTCCGATTCTTATACAAAAATTATTAAAAAAAAACATTAAGGGGATTTTTTCATCAAACCTGTACGTGCGGGTGTCGGTGTCTATAGATAGATCTTTCAAAATCATTTTTTCTCAAAGTCAATTTTTTGGAAGATATACACTTCCAAAGTAATAAAATGTGTCCCTTCTAACTTTAAAAATAATAAAGAGTAAAATAAAAACAAATAGATGCCGTAGATTTTAATAAAAGCTTTTAACTAAAATTGGTTTGCAAGCACATTTTCAGAAACCGCAAATATATTTATTTATTTATGTACATATATGACACTTATAAGGCCTACTGTCCACGTAAACCGCACGTCATGCGCACGCTTACGTCAATTAATTGACGATTGCAAGACGAATGCTTGTATCTTGCGTAGAAACAATCAAAACTGTGTCCACGGAGCGGCAACGTCTCGTCAGCCTCTTGTCATGCGGTGCGCGCGGCAGCATGTCACTACTTGAAGACGTGCTTTCTCGATGCTAGTTGAAAGAAAACTGAGATGTTTTGTAGTGTGATTGACGATTGCATGACGATTGTCTGAAGCAGCGTGGACATAGCAAATATGCAAAATACGCCTATCGGCATTTGTAGGTTGCATGCATTCGTCAAATGACGCGTCCGTGGACAGTAAGCCTAAGAGAAAAACAATTACAGAAAAAAAGAGCACAAAGGTGGTTAGAAATTTCTTCTAGCAGACCTGCGACAGGAGAGTTATGTACAGTATGTATAAATACTAATTACGTAAATTAAAACATACTTAGCTAATAAAATACATATTTATATTAATACTGAAAAAATACACTCACAGGCACAATTAACCGCCCACCTATATCATTCGTCGCCCTGTTTGTTCATGTCAACTATGGCTTCTCAACTGTTTTGCTTTTTGTCAAGTGGGTACTCTAGCAATAAATTATACACTTATACCTTATTTCGGCTCCTAAATTTGAGACTGCGAGGAGTTTTTGGAATGTAGTAGTTTTTTGACATTGTTGCCGTTACGGTCCCGTGTTAACATTTCCAGTTCTTTTCTGCTAAAGTGTGTGAACATTGTTTAATTTGAGTTTGTAGTGTTCGTTCACTATTTTTGACTGTTAAAAATGCCCCTGGATACAACTGGTGCAGCTAGGGCAGTGGCATTAGTTGACGCTGTGTACAGCCAACGTCGCATCGCTCGTACACTCGGTGTACCGCGAACAACGGTACGGGATGATACATTAGTTTACACGGTTTTTATACCCCAGCTAAAAGTTGTTATTTTGTTATTCATTTAGGTAGAACTATCCAGAAAAAATAATAAAAAAAATCTATCACGTCTAGTTTAAGAAATATTTATTAACTTAACTGAAATACATAATTTAAGTATTAATACTAAAAAAAAATTAAAAATGACAAATTTTTGCCTTCTTTTCATAGCTATTTGAATCAGTTTCTCTTATAATGGACCAACAGTAATCCCCCAACATGTTTTCATCCCAAAATCCTTGATGTCGTTCTTCAAAAACCTTTAAATCTTGATGGAAACGTTCCCCTTGTTCGTCACTCATACTTCCTAAGTTTTCAGGGAAAAAATCAAGATGCGATTGCAGAAAATGAATCTGCAATCGCATCTTAATCGCAAAACACATGAGGAACCCACTTTTTATCTTGATTTGCAACAGGAAATCCAAAATAATGGAGATATACACTTTTTAACGAATCTGTAATGGGTCTTCTCTTTTAGGAAATATAAACTGTCCACAACAAAAACGATCAGAACTTTGTTTACACTTTCTACTCGACATTTTAAATCAATCCGAAACAAGATAATTGTGGTTTGAAGCGAACGAATAAACAATAAACTGTCGTTACCACGTTAGGTAGTTTAAAAAAAACATTTGACTGCAGGAAGAATTTGTGACGTGATAGAATATTTTTACTAACACTTTTTGGTTTAAGGAAGGTAGATTAACATATTTGTATACATTTATTTTGGGGTATAAAAAATTTCAATTTTGTAAACTAAGCCGGGCGCCCTGCGGACTCTCCGTCCGCATTCCGGCCCATCGTGCTGCTCGACGAGGCGGGCAAGCTCTTGGAAAGAGTAATTGCAGACCGCCTCTTCGGGCACCTGAATCGGGTTGGCCCGGATCTTGCGGAGTGCCAGTTTGGCTTCCGCAGGGGGCGCTCGACGGTGGATGCCATCATGCGCGTGAGAGCCCTCACGACGGGGGACGCGGTATCCCGGGGCAGGGTCGTCGTGGCGGTGTCTTTGGACATCACCAACGCCTTTAACACCCTGCCCTGGAGTTGCATCAGGGAGGCACTCCGGTATCACCGGGTGCCGACCTACCTCCGTCGCATAGTCGAGGACTACCTGACGGACAGAGCCGTCATCTACCCCGGTCACCGGGGAGAGTGGAACCGGCGAGAGATGTCGTGCGGTGTCCCACAGGGATCGGTCTTGGGGCCGCCCCTGTGGAACATCGGATACGACTGGGTGCTGCGCGGCGACCTCCCTGACTGCGTCAGCGTAGTATGTTACGCTGACGACACGCTCGTCCTGGCGCAGGGAGAGTCGCACCAGGCGGCGGCCGACCTGGCGACGCAAGCAGTTGCGACAGTCGTTCATAGGATCCGGCATTTGGAACTCGACGTGGCGCTGCACAAGACCGAGGCCATGTGCTTTCATGGCGGTCGGAACGCGCCACGGTCCGAGTCCCACATAACGGTGGAGGGGGTTCGCATCGGCGTCGGGAGGACGATGAAGTACCTGGGACTCGTCCTCGACAGCCGGTGGAACTTCAGGGAGCACTTCCTGAGTTTGGCCCCAAAGCTGAACCGGGCAGCAGCCGCCTTCAGGCGACTCCTGCCTAATCTCAGCGGGCCAAACGCCTCCTGCCGAAGGCTGTACGCCGGCGTCGTGCGGTCCATGGCCCTCTACGGGTCCCCAGTGTGAGCCCTGTGCATCCGGACGCGACCACTAAAGTTGGTCGCATGCCAGAGGGTCATGGCTATCCGAATGATCCGGGGATACCGCATGATCGCCGGCGAATCGGCCAACCTCCTTGCCGGATTGCTGCCCTGGGATCTGGAGGCGACTGCCCTCCAGCGCGTCTATGAATGGCGCGTGGAGGCGCAGCGCCGTGGCGTATCCCTGCTGCCTCGAGAAGTCGAAGCGCGGCGGGAAGAGCTCCGGCGCGATCTCAGGGCAGTATGGAGGGAACGACTGTCGCAACCGACGGCCGGGCACGCCGCAATTGCGGCGGTAAGACCCCTCTTTGAGGAGTGGCTAGATCGGCGTCACGGCGTCCTGACCTACCGCATGACGCAGGTCCTCACCGGACACGGAAGTATCGAGAGGTACCTGTGTCTGATGGGAAAGGAGGAAACGCCTGGGTGTCACCACTGCGAGGGTCGCCCTGAGGACACCGTAGAGCACACGGTGCAAGACTGCCCCGCCTGGGCAAAGCACCGACGTGTCCTCACGGCGGCGACAGGCGGAGACCTCTCGCGCCCGGCATTGGTCGAGGCCATGCTGCGGGGCGAGAGGGAGTGGGAAGCGGTCGCCTCCTTCTGCGAAAGCGAAAAAGGAGGCGACCTTCTGCGAAGCAGTCATGCTTCCGAAGGAGGAGGCGGGCCGCGAGAGGGAGAGGATGGCGTCCTCCCTCCAGCCCAGCCGCAGTGGTAGACGCCTACGGCGTCGGACGTCGGCCGACGATCTCCGGCCACCGTAGGCGCGTGCATGCGGACAGCGAGTAAAGGGCAACTCGCTGTCCGACCATGGACCATGCCCGGGTCGATGGCGCGTCGTGTTCCACGCGCGCCTCAAAGAGCGTCAGCAACATGACGAGGCCCCCTCTGCAGAGGGCCGAAGCCTGCCGGGGTCGTGGGACTCATCCCGTTACCGTGGCCCCGGTACGTAAAGGGTTATTGAAGGAACACCGTGGATTTTAGTCAGTAAAAGTCTGACAGTCCCTCCCACCCTGCCCGGAGTGGGAGGACTTATTTGATAATTTTACCACGTTAAAAAAAAAAAGTGTTATCGATATCGTATTCAGCCGTTAAAGGTAACAGCACAGATTTTTACGATAAAAATACAAAAGGAAAGAAAGGGATAAATGAATTAGAATTTCTTCATGAAAAAAAAACCGGTCAAGTGCGTGTCGGGCCACGCGCAGTGTAGGGTTCCGTAGTTTTTATAACAGGTAAGTGCGTGTCGTATTCGCTGACTGATCGTTTTGTACCATGCTCTAACTAAAAGCCAAACATGACTACCTAACTAATTTGACTTCCTATACAGATCCTCACCTGATCCGACAATTTTGCACGGAAAGTTTAAATTTTTTTTAGAGATTTGTATTAAACTTGTCATAGCCGGTGTTTTGAATTTAAATACGGACACAGAGCTACACTACTCAATCGTCACAAGAAGCTAGCACGATAGAACTGGCGTTTAGCGCCATCTATCGACATTTCTATAGAGTTGTTTGAAATTTTCGAGTCAAATACAATTGGTCGACTATTACTCGTAAACTTGTAAAGCCCACTTATGTGTGATAGTTTTCCTTTAAATTTCGTTATATATAGGTACTACTGCCGTGACATTTGAATTTCTTACTACAACCGTTTAGTTGATAGAGGGGGAGGACACTTGACTCTAACGAAAATTGGTACTTTAAAGCTTGATACGTCACGAACGGTTTACTTAATCAAAAAACGGTCTTACCAAACCCCTAATATTTTTGAAAGACCTATCCAACGATATCCCACACTATGGGAAGAACGAAAAAAAAAAAATATCATCCCACTTTACATGTATGGGAGGTACCCTAAATAATTGTTTTTTTTTTCAAAACTTTATTTAACACTTTTTCGGCGTCATTAACTTGTATACTCATGCCAAAGTACAACTTTCTAGTACCAATAGTTTTTGAGCTAAACCGCGGACAGACGGACTGACAGACGGACATGGCGAAACTATAAGGGTTCCTTGTTGACTACGGAACCCTAAAAAGAGACTTCCAAAAGACATCAACGCGCGACTCAATTTTGTCCTTGATCACTCAAACCACCACTTTAAATAGACCTCTGCGGTGGGGTTACTTTTTTTACAAACATTTTTTACAAAAAATAAAGTATATTTAGGTCTGAGAAGAATATTAAACAGTATTTTAGAAAATGAACAGTATTTCATTTATTTAATGTTTAAGTACATATTTTTTAGAGCTTCTCGCATAACTTATTAATTTACAGCTTTTGATAAATTTCACACGCTTCACCACTATTATAACTAAAATTAAAATAAACGAGGAGCTATTTTTTTATTAAATTAATACTTGCTTTATTTTTATCTTCCTATTTTTTTTTTATCTTTATTTTTATTAAATGCACACATTACACAATTTAATTCCAACAAGCCCGTTCCATCATCGGACTACGAGACAAACGGCGAAGCGCCATCGTTACATGGTGGACATCCCACCCATACGCACCAAACGTTTTGGGAATACCTTCATTGTGCGTACGGCTAAGGAGTGGAATTCCCTGCCGGAGTCTGTGTTTCCCGATAGCTATAACCTAGGAGTCTTTAAGTCAAGAGTGAATAGGTTACTTTTAGGTAAGCGTGCTCCATCTTCGACCACATCATCACTTACCATCAGGTGAGATGGTGGTCAAACGCGAACCTATTCTAAATAAAAAAAATAAAAAAAAAATGCTGAGGTGGCGGAAACAGAAAGTAGATATGAGACAATCTTAGTAATGTTTTTAAATTCTTCTGAAATTTTTACTAATAAATGGCTCCACTTTTGGCCAGTACTCATTTCAAGAAAATCTTTGTCTTGTGATACATTTTCATAAATTACTTTGAAATTTGTTATTTCTGAATGTATTCAGAAATAACAAATTTCAAAGTAATTTATGAAAATGTATCACAAGACAAAGATCATCCATACTAATATTCAGTCTATACTTATTATCTACAATTTTCTCAAAATGATCAAATGTGACCAGACTTTAATGACAAACAGCTAATTAAAGAAAGCCAGTTAGTCTGACAAAAATCAAACCATTTCTCTAAATATAAATTAGTCTTATTAATAAAAAGTATGAAGTTATTAATAGTTCTATTAAAAACTTCTTGGGAAGACTCTGTAATAGTTTTTTATACTTTTTCGTCTCATGGCCATGACTAAACAAAAAACAAAATGTGTGAGTGTCTAAGTCTAACACATGTAGTGTTAAGCATTTTGATGCTGAAAACAGTATTTTGTATACTTTATTTTTGTTCAACAGTAAAGAGTATAATGTAGTCAAAAACAGTATAATATACTGTTTTTAACAGTATAGTTGGCAACCTTAGCTTAGCTTAGAGTCGATTGATGACAAAGTGAACCTCCTCAATTCCAATCTTAACAAGCTTTATGACGTTCATGCACCTGTTCGTTTGGTAAAGATTAAGCATCTACCTGCTCCGTGGCTAACTGAAGACGTGAAAGTAATTTTACAAAGAAAGGCAGCAGCAAAGTCTAAATTCAAGTGCAGACCTAGTCGAGAAAGTCGAGAAAATACGTCGCTATCCGAAATCGCAGCAACTTGGTTTGTAGGGATGCCCAACGCCGCCACATTCATAAGTCCGTTGAAAACGGTGATCCAGCTAAAGTCTGGAAATTTCTTAGATCTATGGGAATTGGGAAGTCACGTCAAGAGTCTATTCCTAAGGATATAGACCTTGAATCGCTCAATCAACATTTTTCCACCTCTTGTAGCTTCAATGGTGCTGTTAAAACCAATAATCTAAATAATCTTTCTTCTCTTCCCACTCCCAATTATTCTCCTTTTATTTTTAATCAATTTACCAGTTGTGATGTTAAGAAGAGCATGCTATCTATAACGTCAAATGCCGTTGGTAATGACTGTATTAGCCGTAAGATGATACTCCCTATCCTGGACGAAATTCTTCCTGTCATTTGCCATGTCCTCAATTATTCCGTATCCTCAAGTGTTTTCCCATCTTTGTGGAAAGAAGCTCAGATAACTCCTCTCCCTAAAAAGTCTAATCCTGTTTCTTTCTCTGATTTCCGCCCTATTTCCATATTACCGTTCCTATCCAAAGTCCTCGAACGCCTTATCCACAATCAACTTAGTGCCTTCCTTTGTAAAAACCAACTCCTAAATTTGTACCAATCCGGGTTTCGTTCAGGACATAGCACTACCACAGCTCTAGTTCAAATTACTGACGATATCAGATCAGGTATGGATAATAGGAAGTTGACTGTCCTTTCGTTACTGGACTTCAGCAACGCCTTTAACACTGTCGATTTTGATGTACTGCTCGGTATACTCTGCTCTCTTAACATATCTCCAACAGCAATTGATTGGTTTCGTAGTTACCTGTGTGGCCGCCGACAACGTATTTGCATTGAAGGTACATCATCTTCATGGTGCAATACTACTGCTGGCGTACCACAGAGGGGCGTTCTCTCTCCTCTTCTTTTCGCCATATTTATAAATTATATTTCAAATGATCTTCTCTCATCCTATCACCTTTATGCTGACGATCTGCAAATTTATTCGCAAGCTCTCGTTGAAGAACTGTCTGAGGCGGTGAAGATTGTGAATAAAGACTTAGCGCGTATTTCTGATTGGAGTTTGAATCATGGTTTGAGGGTTAATCCTGCCAAGACTCAAGTCATTATTGTTGGCAGCCCTAGGCTACGTTCCAAAATTAACTGGGTGACCCTTCCTCAAACCGTTTTTGATGGAGCTGCTATACCTTACTGTGACTCAGTAAAAGACCTAGGTATTTATATTGATAGGGATTTGTCTTGGGGTCCTCAGTTGCAAGAAGTAAGCCGCAAACTGTTTGCCTCTGCGGGGTCTTTACGCAGATTGCGCAATTTCCTGCCGACTGCCACTAAAATTGCGCTTGCCCAATCCCTTCTTCTCCCTGTTCTCGACTATGCTGAAGCAAGTTATCCAGATCTTACTGAAGTGCAGCTAGATAAGCTTGAACGACTCCAAAATTTTTGTATAAGATTCATATTTGGTTTGCGCAAATATGATCATGTTTCTGAGTTTCGCATTAAACTCAAGTGGCTGCCGATCCACCTTCGCCGGAATGCACATATTTTATCATTACTTTACAGTATTCTCTTCAATCCCACAACCCCGTTTTATCTCAAAGAACGCTTTAAGTTCCTTCATGACACACATGTAAGAGATTTGAGATCATCGGAGAATTTGAGACTTTCAATGCCTGCACATTTCACTAAATTCTATGGCTCATCGTTTACGGTGCAAGCTATTCGTTTGTGGAATGCATTGCCGGTGTCTGTAAGACAAGCTCAGTCATTGGCTACTTTTAAAAGCTCGGTTGCTAATTATTTTCATTCCAATTTATGACTATTCTTTTGTTTTCTCTCCACTTGATGTTAAAGAACACATTATATGTATTGTATTATTTAATTACCTATGTATTACATTGTATTTATATGCATATATATATATATATTTGCATATACATTTATTTATTTTAATATTTAAATTTTTTTTGATTCTCTGTTTTTATGAGTAATGTAGTTAGTACACTAATTTAGCCCTCCCCACTTTAATTAAAGTTTTTAAAGTCCTTCCAAAGGTTGTCTGGAAGATATCGCTTTCAGCGATAAGACCGCCATTGTTACCATAAAATAAGCAATATTGTTAAATAGGTGTGTTTAAATTTTGGTGTACAATAAAGTATATTCTATCTATCTATCTATCTATCGTTTTGTCTATTTCACAAACAAGACAGTTCCTGTAAACGTTGGCTCCCACACTGATGTTTGTAAACCTGATTTTGTATACAGAGTGGAGAAGACAATACGGTCATAAATTAAAACACGTACAATACTAGTTTATAGGAATAATTCTACAGTACCAAAAAAAAAATCCCAAAATCGAAATTAAAAAGACATATATAATATAATCAAACAAACGAAATGGCATAACACTGGATACGAAATAGAACACCATTTATGAATATCGGTTCCCGGGTCCCCCGCATCGGTAAAACAACACGTTGCCAACTCGGTAGTCGGTCTTCATTAGTGCTCCGCTCCTATTGGTCTTAGCGTGATGATATATAGCCTATAGCCTTCCTCGATAAATAGGCTATCTAACACTGAAATAATTTTTCAAACCAGAACCGTAGTTCCTGAGATTAGCGCGTTCAAGCAAACAAACAAACTCTTCAGCTTTATAATATTAGTATAGATTTTATAAGTTTAGGTGACAATTGTCCAATAATTATACAAGAATTATTAAAACTAAATAGTGAATAGTGATCAACAGGATTGGGAAGTTATTGAAATTTATCTAAACTTTACAAGCCACATGCTCAATATATTTAATTATTTAATGAAACAATAAAACGTCTGGAGGGAAATGATGTGATCATACTGGATGTATAATTGTATATAATATTATGGATAATCTAAGAAACGAATTAGAACAAAGAATAACTGATAAGTACTTTGGTTATGAATCAAAGAAAATTTAAAATTCATCACCCGAAATATTTAATACAGTTATCAGTAATTTTCCACTTTTTCTTGAAAAGAGCTTAAATTATATGACAAAATGGTTTGATTTTAGCGAAGATAACTGGCTTCCAATACTTCCTAACATGTCTTTGAAAAATGAGGTTAAATTTGAACATTTTAAAAGGGTAGGGTTAATTACAAGACAGATTGAATATTAAGATGGACGATTTATATTCCGAGTCAATAAGACTTAAACAGATCCAAAGAAAAATCAATAATTATAGGAATTTTCAGAGAAAAGTACAGTTATTATAAAAGTAAATATACTTAAATATACTTAAAAATACGTGTGATAGCTTGCCAAATGTAAAAAAATAATAATTCTTATTTACTTTCCGTTCCCGCCACTTCATCTTTGACTGAGAGGGTTCTTTCAGTAATGAGTCTGAAGTGGCGAGAAGAGAGAAATAGAGCGTCAATAAAATTAATTAGAAACGAATTGTTTATTTATTTAAGAGCCATTAGACGTTTTTTCGCAAATTTCTAAGATTTCAATCGCCTGCTTTACCATCTTACGTCACACTTTGAATTTTTAAAATACATGTCTAAAATAGATCAATTATTAATGAAGTGTTTCTTCGTTTCACATTTACTTAAAACATGTGCATCGCTTTGTGGTGAGTAATCTCCCAAAAGTAGTTTACTGAAAAATCATCGTAGAGTCAACTTCAGATTCCGGAATCTATGACTAATGTTCACAAATTCAGGTGAAAAAGATATGGATAGTATAAGACATATACTTGATTTGTAAACTAATGTTCAATATTCAGGATTATTTATTGCATTATTTAGAAAAAAAATAAAAACTATTGTCTATTTTTAGGTGCAGTAGCGCAAATTTGTCGCGATTATTCGCATTTAATAAGGCGTAATTTCAATAAAAAAATTACGTCAAAATAAACTTTGTTCTGTGAAGAATTCAAATAAATAGTTTTTATGACAATGCGATCATGTAATTTTGTAATAACATGATTTTAAGAACGCTCTTAATTACTATATATTACGTTGCCCAAGCTAGCTGCATTCATTCTGTCCAACAGGAGCTTCAGGGTGGTGGTCGACGGAGCACTATCTTCACCCCGCCCCATCGAGGCGGGAGTACCTCAGGGCAGCTGCGTGTCACCTGCGTGTTACTCACGTTACACAGACGACATCCCCACCACGGCGGACGCGACGCTCGCGCTGTACGCCGACGACGCCGCGTACATCACCACCTCGATGAACGCGAAGTACGCGGCGACGAAGATGCAGCGCGCGCTAAACATGCTCCCCGAGTGGCTCGCCAAGTGGCGGCTCTCCGTAAACGTGAGTAAAACGCAGGCTATTATCACAGGCTCAACCCCTCTGCCACCACCCTTGGAGCTCATGGGAGCCGAGATCGCGTGGGCGCCGCAGGTCAAATACCTCGGCGTCACCATCGACCGTCGGCTCTCGATGCGGTCGCACGCCAAGCAAGTCGTGGCGCAGACAAAGGTAGCCCGCTCACTGCTCTACCCAGTGCTCTCATCCCGCCTCCCGGTAAGTGTCAAGGTGGGCGTGTACAAGTCGTACATACGCCCCCTACTGACATACGCCGCCCCCGCCTGGTTCGTCATCACTAGTGAGACGACCCGCAGGCCGCTCCGCGCGCAGCAGAACGCAGCGCTGCGGACAGCAGTAGGTGCCCCTCGCTATGTGAGGAACGACGTAATCAGGCGGGACCTCAGGATTGAGGGCCTGGATGAGTACGTGCAGCGCCTCGCGAAGGCGATGTTCGCGCGTGCCAACGCCTCTGCCTGGCCTCACATCCAGCACTTGGCGCCCCTGCACGCGCGCCCGCCAGACGCGAGGAGGCTGCCCAGAGATCTGCTCCCGACAGACGTCGCGGACGCATCCCCCCCGGACTTGACTCCTGGGTAAGTCGCCCCACTTTACACGCGGCTTACTCAAACAATCATACTATTCATGACAACACTTCACCTAGTACGTAACGTGTTCTAAGTTAATATAGGCACGTTGCGTACTAAACACTCATTCATGACTCTACATGCGCTATACATAACTAGCACCGAATAGCAGCGCACGCTATTCGGTGCAGACGCACTGAGCGGCGACACACAGTACAATGCCGCTCACACATACATACTCGGCTCTGCGGTTCGGAACGTGACCGGCTAGATCTGGAAGCGGGACGAACGAGAGCCTCGCATTCACTATAGGTGCGCCAGAGTCGACACTCTCGTCGCTGGTCGGCTCCCGCTGGGCTTCCCCCGTATGGGGGTTTCACCCGGCGGGGTCAGACCGCCGGGGTGTCGTGAAGAAACGGCGCCGAAAAATCGGCGCCGCGGCGCGCCTATTGTCACACAATAGCAATGAATCACGCGGGTGTGCGTTGCCGTTCACGTTTGAACAGGCGCTTTCAACGCACACCCGAACATCTACGCCGCTACTAGGCAACCCGAAGACGGTCCCGTATTTACGGGACACGGCATGCTCCCGCGGTATCGGGGCAAAGCCCTGTGACCGCTCGCCGCGCCCCTGACTGGGCGCAGCGACTGCCCAGACGGCTGCATTCAGTACGGCGCGAGCGCCCTCTGAGGTAGGACCTATGTCAATTTTTTCCGCGTCTCGACAGTCGAGCGCACGTATTGAGAACGCTAACTATACTACGACTACGCGGGTTTTGATACTCGTATTTTTTTTGTAAGAAATATTTTTAGTGCTTTATACGTAATTGTTTTAGCTATGGAGAACAGGCACGGTGTATACCATTGTGTCAAAAAAGGGAAACGCAATAATTATGCATCATTAAAGAATGCACATAAAGCAAGGTACATCTTTTTTAACCGACTTCAAAAAAAAAGGAGAAGGTTCTCAGTTCGTCGGGTTTTTGTATGTATGCTCCCCGATTACTTGAAGACGGTTAGACCGATTTTAAAATTTTATTTTTTTGTTTGATAGGGTATACTTTCTTATTGTTTCCATTGTCATCACGTCAGGATCTGATGATCGAATCATGGAGAAATCGAGGGAACTCTTCAAATATTATAGGCACACCTATAGCGATTTGGTTATTTTTTGTAGTAACTTGTGCAGTTGCTCTTGAAAAACACCATTTAGTGAAGTGGAACTGATGATGAAGACCACAGATGGCCACCGGAACTACTCAATAATAAGTATTTCGTGGGTTGCGATTCGATTACTTGAATATGGCTAAGCACTTTATGCTCGTTACAATGCATAATTATGGTGAAGTAAAGCTGATGGTGAAGTACCAGGAGAACTCCTCAAAAATTAACGGCTCTGCATCGGGAAAAGCTATATTTTGTATAAGGTGATAAGTAGTTGACATTTTGGCTTTTGTAACTAGATAAATTACAAATTAAAAAGCGTTAAAAACACTTTTTAACTAACTTTTTGGAAGTCGGTGTCCAAACACGAAAATACGAAAAAAAAACCGACGAACGAAAGCAAAGTTGGTTTTATTTTTTGTTTAAAAGTTTTTTGCATTTATAATATAGTAATACTTTGATGTAGTCTAAATTTAGGGCTACCAACGTTTTGAAAAAAAAAACACAAATAATCACAAAAGATAGAAGCACTTAAGAAATTAAACCCTAACTGTTATTCAGTACTGTAGAACTATAAATACAATTTAACGAATGTCATATTTCTTTATTGATTTATTTTTAAACCTACTTAAAAAAAGGAGGAGGTTCTCAATTCGACTGTATTTTTGTAGTAGTTTTAGTAGATGGCTAGACCGATTTAGAAAATTCTTTTTTATTTGAAAGGATTTACTTCAAGGTGAGTTCCATTATCATCAAGATAGGATCTGATGATGGAATCATGGAGAAATCGAGGGAACTCTTCAAATATTATAGGCACACCTATAATAAGTATTTCGTGGGTTGCGATTCGATTACTTGAATAAAATTTCTAAACAATTTATGCCCGTCACACTGCATATCGTGAAGTAGAGCTGATTTTGAAGTACCAAGAGAACTAAACGCTATCGTCCCTGCATTAGAAAAAAAAAATATTTTTCAAAAGGTGATACAAAGTTGACGTTTAGGCTTTTAAACTGGGTAAATTACAAACCAACCCACTAAAAAGCGACATATAATCAAACTTTAAAAATAAAACACTGCAAAGTGAAAAATTACTTTAATTTCGTGAGTCGGTGTCTTTGGTTTTGTAGTATCGTTTTTGATAATGAATTCCGAAATTAAAGTTATTTTTCTCTTTGCAGTGTTTTTTTGTAAGTCGGGTTTATTTTTTAATACAAAGTTTATTTTATTTGAGATAAAATAAATAAATAACAAGATACCACGGCCACGGAACTTAAGGGCTGCAGATGGAACAGAGTGGATTTTTAGTCAGTAGAAGTCTAGCACTCCCATCCTCCACCTAGAGCGGGAAAACTCATTTATTGCATTTTCCACCCCAAAATAAAAGATAAAATAAATTTTATTGCAATCGTATTAATCCTGTAGCTTTAGACCTTGGGCTTGATGATGCAATGGAACTTTCGAACGCAAACGTAAATATTATTTGGACTATTTATTTATGTAGTTACTTCAATTTATGTGTTGAACCGAATGGTCGTCATCAAGCATTGTCTTTTCAGTTCCCCTTTAGAGTGACTGTGTAGTTTCTAGTCTATTCAGTGGTAAATTATTATATCTTATCTTAAATTTTATAGGAATAACCACCCGCTGTATTAGACATCAGACTTGACGATTTAGCGGAAGTTTAGAACTCAATAGTAAATACTTTTTGGACTTTCTATATTTCTTTAGTTCTGAATTTAGTTAATACGAAACAGCATTACTTATATAATGATATTTATATAATAAATTACTTATATAATAAATAGGGTCTTCTACAGCGTGCCTTTTGTTTGGGACCCGGTATTTTGGTAATATTGAAAACGCCATAATCACAGAAAGATAAAGTAGGTAGGAAGTTATCAGAGCTCGAATAAAAGGTACCTGGTACAAAAGCCGAAAAATTTAAGATAATATATGTAAATAACGGCGATAGTCTAAACTATATATATGAAACAGCACCAGTGTATAATCATATATACAACGTGTAATTTAAAGGGTATATACATACCGAGTGCACGGCTTCTTTGGATGATAACAAACGATATAGCAAGGGTTTTCTAATCTTTATGTCTACATGTGTGGAGCATATTAGAAATTTCAATACATTGATACCAGAGACCGAATTTTTCAAATTAAGAAGAACAAAAAGAATTATCGTGTTATTGGCTAGTGACGTGGAAAGTGATGACCCTCATAGTGATATGACACGTTTGTTATTATTGGTATTCAAGAAACATATGAAACCGATAATTTGGGGTCAATTCTGTGAGTCACTTATTTTGAGCTGAAACTTTGCATAGAGACTCCATACCAGATGTTGTCTTCAGTCCTTTTGGATAGATATGGGGTTTTCGTTACACGTTGTATATGATTGCATAGGTAGAAAATTTTGAACGTACAAAAATCTTCAGATATGTAGTGCAACAACTACTTGTCTGAAGATAAACTAACTAACTTACTTTAGGGTAATATATTTTAAACATGTTATACAGGGTATAATGGAATATACACAAACCCTTAAATGGGGTAATTGTACTCATTATTATGAACGTGAAAATCATCATCAGCTGTTTAGTAAATTTTGTCCAGTTATGCACACTTATAAATGAACGAGGTCGTCTATTCTTTTTCGCAATTTTAAGGTTGGTCCCATAGTAAAAGATATTCATAATGATGATTACAATTACCTCTTTTCCAGTTTTACGTATGTATATTTCATTACAAAGTTAAAATTCTGAAATGCAAATTTTTATTTTTTAGAATAATTATAAAGTGCATGGAAGGCGAATAATAGATTTTCAGTACTTTTGGAGTCAATTAATCAATATAAGCAAACACAGTGAAAAGTTCGGCTACAATATGAGCTATCTAAAAATAGAAAAAGAGAAACGGATGGGTCTCATATCCAAATTTTACTTGAAATGTAAGATGTGTGTATCTAGCTTTATTCTGAAAACTTCAGACCCCAAAACAACTGAAAAATCTAAACTCAATCAAGGCGCGGTATATGGTTCAATTATGACAGGAATATATATATTTTTGTATAGATACACCAACACTTTTTCTTACTTGTAACCTATTTGTAGAAATAAATATAATTTACAATTTGGCGCTACTGAAAGTTTCTGTTACCTTCAGTAGCTCCAACAGTTGCAGTTTGCTGGTGGCAAAGATTTTCATATCATCCATGTAAAGCAAGTTTGATATGACCTGACCACCTCTTCTCAACTGGTAGCCTAGCCCCGAACCCTCCAGCAATGTACTGAGAGGGTTGACAGCCAGAAAAAACCACAGTGGGCTCAGACTGTCGCCTTGAAATATGCCACGTTCAATCCTAATCGGTTCGCTGTTTTCCTGGATCTGTCGACATCCTAGGTAGCAGAGGGCCGTCTTCCATTGCTCCATACATGACTCAAGAAAATTGTGTAGCGTTAGATCTATTTTATACAACTCTAACACCTTCTTGAGGCATGTATGTGGAACAGAGTCATAAGGCCTTCTTATTATCTATCCAACATGTCGACTAATCTCTTCAGAAACGACGAACCTGTTGGTTTATGGCAATATCAATGAGCAGCTCTTTGGTACCACGGGACCCGTTCCTACATCCATTCTGAGAAACAGACGTGATTGAATTTACATCAATATGGTTATTAGTTCTCAGAATGGACGTAAGAACTTTATAGACCGTCGATAGGCACGTGATTGGTCTATAATTTTTAGGTACCCTAGTACTACCTGATTTATGGAGCAGGTGGGTTATTCCTGTAGTTAGGAATTGAGCAGGGGCGAGCACAGGATTATGACACTAGTAATGCGGCTAGCGTTGCCAACTTTTTTTGATGAAAATGATGTACGTCTACATACCTGTTGTCATTAAAACTACTTCTTGCACAGGTGTTGTAGTCGGTTGGGTGCTAGATGGGCCGGGTTCACTTAACACTTCCTGCATCAGTGTGTCTTGGCACTCTTGAATGAGTTGGGTTCTTTGTTTTTTAACAAATACATGTCTAGAAGTACTAGCATCACTCATCCTTTTTCTGGGGTCTTCCTGGCAATACAATTTTGTAAGCACAACTCCATCTACCATGATTATACTCTTGCTTAATCCCATATTATATTGATAGCCATATCTTTCTCAATCTGAAATATTTTTAAATGTTGTTTTAAAGCCATAAATGTTGATGTATTTAGTGGTAATAAATATCATTGAATATTGAAATATTTGTGGCTATTCAGGTATAATACAAAAAACATCACAGTCATCTAACCTTAAAACAGTAGAATAACTATATTGTAATAATGTTTTAAGTTAGTAATAATAACATGTTTACTTACATCAAAATGATCCTGACAGAAGAAAATTACCGAACTATCCTTTATTTCTTTAGTATTTCTGCGTGCAAGTTGTACTATTACGAACTTTAACATTTTTTGGAACGGTTATAAATAGCTTCTCTTTCTTTATTATTACGTTATCGTTGTATTTGTGCACCTGGTACACCATTTATAACTCATTTTTTCCAGTAAATTACAGCCAGAAACTCAATTAAACTACATAAAAAGACAAAACTCTCGATTTGACTTTGACTTCTCCAATGTTGATATACAAACGTGTAACCACAGAACACAGATACTCCTAGCGGAGCGTGCTCGTTTTGACAGCTTATATAATCTTAATCACTATATTTTGTAATGCTTTTTTTTTAAACGAAATATTTATAAAATATGAAAATAAATATTATTTGTAGGGTCCTTATACACCAATAAATAATATGAGATGGTTTTTAGAAACCAGTCAAATAGCCTATTCTGTCTATTATTTTTACTCGGAACGCAGTATCTCTATGTAGTCTGTGGTATCCTGCCGCATGACCGGCGGCTTTAGAAATTCATGGGTGTGTGCGTTTGCGAACTTGTACGGACACTAAAATTACGTCACACATGCAAACAAATCTCCTGCGTGAATCCGCGGCATTACTTGGGAATTAGGTACATTAATTCGCAGCGCCTGGCAAACATAATGTTTGTGTGGGTGCTATTTATAAAATATTAGGCGTTTTTAAGTTATTATATTTTGTTTATTCATTTATTTACTATTAATTAAAGTCATCTAAAACGTACGAACGTTTTATTAAAATATCCGTGAATGGCAAGTAAAGCACTGCATTTATGCCTTCAAGGAGCGCACGCCTCTGGAATTGAGGTAGCGATCCTGACTCTAGGGCAGACTGGAACTGAAATGCAAAGCGAGCGTGCGATATTTGGAACCATTTAAGCCAAAAATTGTGCAGCCCGTCCGGCCCTGGGGATTTCCAGTTAGATAACGGACGGACTGCACGGGTAACATCTTGGGGGCTGATCGAGATTGTCCTCATTTCTGGTAAAAGTCGCACGTGCGCCTGATCTCCCGCATCCAGTCACCCTCAGTGTGACAGACAGGAACCGACCAGATGCTGCGCCAGAACGAACAATGGCGTCATCATCCGGTAAGCACGTATCAGTCACACCTTGGTCAGGTCGCTCCCAGGCCCTATAAACCTACCTTTCATGGCTTTGGAATGTGCGATTCTGAGTGTATCGCTCCACCCGCCGCTTATATCTGCGAATTCTATTTGCCCACGCATAAGCTTTCTGCTTCAGGAAGTCGATGCGCTCTGTGACGCAGGTCAGATAGCCCCGAGGACTAATATCAGTCCCCGCGAAAGCCCGCCTCACAAAGCGCATCACTCTAGGACGAGTGTTGCCCTGTCTTATCTGCTTCAGCAGATAAGTTTGCCAATGAGTGCTCTAGTCCCAGCGATACGACGTTCGATCCTGCACTGCCCAGCTGGTACAGCTGGTTGAATAGCTCTGTCAGTCTTTGGAAACTTGACATGAGCTACCCGACATGCTGCAACAGCGGCACAGTATTATTATTTCATTTATTACATTTTATAAACCTATTATTTACATTTTTAAATATATAAAAAAATACTGTTAAAAATATAAATACCAGTAGCCCACCGGTATCGGGAACAGGGTCCAAGCTACCTGTGGTTAGGGCTCTTGAGAGAGGAACCTTCTAACAATTCGCGCCGTGCCCAGAAGTACTGCTTTCTGGATCAAGCCCTTGATCCAGCTGCCCAACGAGAGCCTCCTAAGATGTTTATCGAGGCTCTTGGCTATTATGCCATTGGCTGAGACGACTATCGGCACAATGATTGCTGTATCCACATCCCACATGTCAACAACCTCGCGAGCCAAGTCAAGATACTTAATTTGCTTATCTTTCTCGGCTTTCACGAGGTTCTCGTCATGAGGGACCGCTATATCAGGTATATTACTATGTCAGGTTTATTGGCAACAATAGTCCTGTCAGTGATGATAGACCGATCCCAGTACAGTGTAATATCGCCATTTTCGAGAACTTGGTCGGGCACATACCTATAGTACGGTACTTCTGATTCCACAAGATTGTATTCTAGTACAAGTTGCTGGTGAAGAATCCTAGCTACAAGGTTGTGTCTATGCAAATAGTCTCCGTTAGTAGTCCAGACGAGGACAACCGGAGATAATGTGACGAATGGATTCTCCCGGTTTGTGATGTATGTATATTTCGTATGCTTGAGACGTAAGAGTCATAAAGCGTGTCATCATAAGTCGATGTCGTTCCGGCAACGGACGAGGCGCACGGGGGTGGCAACGCGGGATTGCGGGCCCCTCCCGCACTCCCGAGTCAAATTCTCTATCTAGGTCACGGTCACTAGGTCAGTGTATCACCGGACGTGACGCATTCTGTAGCGCTTTGGAATTTCCGTTGCGCCCGCGCTCTACGAAAGCCGGCGGTCGATTGCTTTCGTATATTTTTTTATGTGAGTGAATTATGCGAAATTTGACGCTTTGTTTTAATAGTGACAGGACACATAACGTAGAATAGGTACTTAGTTAAATTGATAAGTGAACTTTATGAAATTAGACGCTTAGTACTTACTGTGTTTGAAGTTTTTTTTTTTATTAATTAATTGATTAGTGAATAGCTCGCGGGTGAATGGTGCCTGACTATTTCGTTAATAATCTATCATTTGTTGTAATGTAATTGAGCATTAATAATAATATTAATGTCGCCAAAACATTACATCGTTCGTTTGTAGCTACGCGGTGTTGTCGCCAGCTACCACAAACCGCGCTGCGTTACCATTCTTACCGTACAGGTCAGTGAGCCAATATTTCTTAATGGTGTTCTATTTTGTGTACAGTTTTATGCTATTTAGTTTATTTGAAAAAATCGTTTTTTTTTTTAATTTCGCTGTTAGAATATATTTGATAGTTTATAAATGTTTCTAGGAACCAGCAATGCCAGTGTTTTTAATTAAAGTCATATCGTCGTATCCACGCTGTATATTAATTAAATAATTTCATATATCATTAAAATATGTCAGAATAATTTCATATACTTTATTTGTTTTTGGTTTATTTTACTATTAATTACAATATAATTAGATAGGTACAATATAAACTTCTAAAAGTTCAATTGTTTTTTATTTATTCTTTTCAATAATTGAACAATTATTGTTCACGATATCTCGAGATTGATCATCACTGTCTAATCTCATGTGCGTTGCGAGCAGTAGGCAACCCGCCCCCGCACCCCTGTCGCCACCTAAGGCGCGGCCAACTAGTTCCGCATGCACTATAAGTAATATTGTTAAATAGGTGTGTTTAAATTTTGGTGTATAATAAAGTCAATTTTATCTATCTATCTATAATACTAATTAGCATTTTACTGATTTTAATTTGATTATATGTAAAAAGAAATTGAAGATGCGTGATTTATTTTTTTAGCTTTCCTCGAAATCCCGTGCGGTAATTATAATTAAGTATGTTCTTTGAACATAACTACTATTATTATTACTCAATATATCCATTATCCATAACAAAAAAAAGTGATCATTAATAATAACTGTATAAAAAAAATCAACAGTTCGACTCCACTTATTTCCTTGTCGTAGTGGCGAGCAGGGTTGGCATGGATAAATCATTTTGATTTAAATCACGATTTTTTCAATAAACATCAATGATTTAATAAAAAAATGTTCAATTACACATTCTTTCACAGAAATCAACATAAAAAAATTAGAAATTATAATTAAGTTACAAACTAGGGACGTTTAAATCTGAGAAATCAATATCATTATTACAACATTTGATACAAAAACTAGTTTTCCATCCTTTTCAATTCCCAGCCGGTTTAGACCGTAATTGCAAGCGAAATGGACAAAAAATAATCGGGGATTTCCCTTTTGCATAGCATTCACATATCAGACAAAAGGGAAAATCCCGCGCTGTGTTCGCGCCATCCCTCCCGTTCCGTTTTGCGCAAAAATATAGTTAAATTGAACAATAAAATTAAAAAATCGTGATTAATTAGGATAATTTTTTAAATAGTGTTTTATTAGATTTATTAAAAAAACTTTTTTGCAAAAAAATAAAACCGACTTCCATATCAAAACACTACAAAGCCAAAAATAATTTTAATTTCGGTAGTCGGTGTTATTGGTTTTGTATTTTCTTTTTATTCACACCGCCTTCCGAAATTAAAATTATTTTTGGCTTTGTAGTGTTTTGATATGGAAGTCGGTTTTATTTTTTTGCAAAAAAGTTTTTATTTTCGCGCTTTTCAGTGGGTCAATTTGTAATTAATGTAGTTATAAAAACCAAAATGTCAACTACAAGAAACTAAAAACGCGCGAACAAAAAACACAATGCAGAGTAAACGAAAAGATCATCTATGTAAATATTTTTTTTAACTTTTGTTGATTTTTCAGAAACGGCTTGTCAGATTTCGATAAAATTTTCATGGGACCATTTGGGAAGTATACTCTTTCCAACAAAAAAATAATTTTTTAAAAAAATTAATAAGCTATGCCCGAACAAACATAAAAAAAAAACAAACAAACATCCGAATTGAGAAACTCCTCCTTTTTCAGAAGTCGGTTAAAAAAAATCATGATTTTTTCCAACCCTGGTGGCGAGCCTCGTCGTAATTTTTTTTGGCTTTTTTTTTGTCCTTTGAAAATTCGACTTTAAATCATCTGTATAAGTTTCAATTTGTTATGATGTATGTTGACCAGCTAGCTTCACTCGTAAAATTTTATTATTTTTGGTTTTTTAGCTTTGTAAATGCACCTTTAAGTGATGATTATTTTAAGTGACTTTTTGTGTAAGATTGTGTATCTAATTCTTTATTAATGATCGAAGGTTGCTACACATTGTTACACGTCTTTGGTTTACTAGGATAATGGGGCCTAAATGAATATGTAATTCATTTCATTAACTTACCCGCTAAAGACAAGAGCTGAAGCGAGCGCATGCCGCATAGATGTTGAACTCCAAAGTCCCTCACTTGTGAGCACCAGCGCAGGAACAGAGCGACCAACGACTGCATAGTACTGATGTAGCCAACGCCGATGTCCGTTATATGAACACATCTGTAAAAAATGTTAGTGTTTGTACATTTAATGCAATGTGCCGCTATTATTATGTATATTTTAATTCTATTTTATATGTTCTACGGACAGTCATTAACAATACAATGGTATGATTTTGCAAAAAAAAGTGGCCAAGTGCGAGTTGGACTCGCTGTACCCCTTACGGCGAGTCCGACTCGCACTTGGCCACTACTCAAGTGAAGGGTCCTTAGTAGTAAGCATAATATATAAGGGAAAAACACTTTGTTTTTCATAGTGTTTGTATAAATGACAAAGTTATATTTACGGTTTTTGAAAATATGTTATAAGTATCTTAAAAACCGCTGACTGTATCTCATTCACACAAATCTTTGTTGAAATTGTTTACTAAGATCTACCACTAAGACCAACGAATTAGGTATGATATAGAACACGAACTCTGCTCAAAAATGGTTCCACGCAAACCTCAATCAAGTGGGCGGGGCGAAAAACGTACAATTAAAGCGCCTCTCAGTCTGACGCGCGCTCAGTGACCGACGCCGGCAACGTGTTGACTAGTGCAAAATCCAAGAAATAGCTCGTTTCTCAAGAATAAAAATTACCTCCTGCGTAGTAAAGTAGTCTAAAAGACAGAAAGAAGGAAGTAAAAAACAAACTGGCTTAAGTTAACTGGTAACTAAAATAATTCCGTGTTTCGTTTTCGTATAGACAACCACGAGTTGTCAGTATTATGCAACCAGTAACCAGCTAGTTTTTAATACCTAACTATTATATATTTTATAAGTACAGAGTTTTATAAATTGGATGGATTGAATTTCCTGTGAGTGTTTCTTATCAATCATTTACTTTTACTTCCCCAAAAAAGAGATACGACGAAACAAAAAATATATGCTGTAGATCTCAATAAACATTTTCAACGAAAATTGGTTTGATCGAGATGTAGTGAGCAGTTTTTGTGATAATAGCACCTTTTCAAAAACTGCCATCATTATTACAAATAATAAACAAAGTTATTTTTATTGTCATCGATCAAAGTCACAAGCTTCCAGTCAAATATTACTTGCTAATCTCAATATATATCCTTAATCGATGCTTGCTACTTCTATGATGATACCTTCATGGGCGAGTCCAACTCGGATTTGGTCGGTTGTTACTATCTCAATATTCATTTTCACATACCAAGGTCATAGTTTGACAGCTTATAAGCCTAGAGCTCTTCTGATGGGGGGTTTGCCAATAAATTCTTACCTATGTTTATGGTACTTTAAGAAATCGAAAGATCTTGTACTATGATAGAAATAATGATTTCTATTTAAAATAGGTACAGTCACGGACTATAAATGATGAGCCACTTGCCACCATTCGTATTTTAGCCGTGTAATGCAAATCGGGTTTAATCGGTTATATTCGTACACAGAACAGAGTGACTACCTGAGTCGACGAATTGCAGGTGTAGAAACCGTAACCTAGCGACAATTGTTTTAGCGTAGCCATAGTAACGTTGGTGTACGGAGAAATTATAGTTGGTATAATTTAGACATCCGAAAAACTCGAAACCACGATTTTATCCGAACGCGTAGCGTCCAAGATGACGTTCACGATAATTATGATTATGTATTAAACATAGATAACACCTAACTGCCGCCATCTTGCAAGAAGTTTTATTTGCTATTTCTGCTAAAGAGTTTACGTTTTAGCTATTATAAATGTCATAAAATGTGCTAAGAAAAAAAAAACACTATATTATTTGAATAATTATTTTATTTTGTATAATAAGAATCAAAACTGTTGGACTGTCTTAATATCTTGTAAATGCTCCCTGGCTGTCTATTACAGCTTGCAGTCGTGATTGCATGGAGCTAACCAGACGAGTGCAAATATCAGTCCCTCGCATGTTCTCCCATACTTCTTGACAATGTTGAGCCAGATCTTCCTTTCTTCGTTCATTACGGTGATCCCATCGCTGCACCATTAAACCCCACAGATTTTCTATGGGATTCAGGTCCGGGGATTTAGCTGGCCATGGAATCACCGTTATGTCTGGATGTGCTTCAAACCAGGTCCTGACAGTCCTTGCTCGATGTATGGCAGAATTATCGTGAACAAAATTAATATTTTCCATTTCGTGCTGTGGATACACAATCCTTACAGACGGAAGCATAAAATCTTCCAAAATCCTTATAAAGTTCACGGCATTTGCACGAGGTGGTAGTTGAATAAGCTCGCCTACACCTTCGGAGCTCATCCAACCCCACATATTAACAGTTATCCTTCCTGATTCCCTATTTGGTATGACGTTATCTGCATCATACCGTGAACTGTTATATCGCCATAGGTGTAAGCGGCCATGATCGCTTGATTGGAATGACTTCTCATCACAAAAAATAGTTGATGACCAATCGAAATTTAAAAATCGGTGTGCAAAATTTACACGTGCGGTTTTATGAGCGTCTGTCATATCGACTTTGTAGGCAGGAATCCTATGATGCAAATTCATTGAGTGAAGATGCCTTCGGATGGTTCTGGGATTCACATCAAAACGTTCCGCGTAACGCTGCGTTGGTATGAATCCATCAACTTCATATTCGCGGAGCATTTCAGTTCTCTGAGCTTCGCTTAATGCAGAAAGGCGATGGTTGTTTCGGCGATCATTTATATGTCCTTCTTCGGCGTATCCGTTTCTTACCCACAAAGAAAAGGTGTTTCGCTAAAAAAATAACAACTTTCAAGTTAATGGACTTAGATAATTACCTTTTTTAAAAAAATCAAAAACATAGAATGAGTGAATAAGCTCACCGTCAAGTGCAGATCTCTCGAAATTGCACGAATGCTCAGACCCTGCTGATGCATTGTTATGATTCTATAGCGAATTTCTTCAGAAATTGCAGCTGGCATTTTCGCGTTAATAACTACGGCTACGATTCACCAAAATTCGAAATTTTCGTCTCCAAATCTTTTCTGACATCGACATTTCAACTGTCACTCTGTCTTCGGATAGGATTTCAGAAATAAAGAGTATTTAATGAGGACTATTTCAAAGGAGGTCAGTATCAAATAGATGGGATACACGTAAGCACCGTTGTATGGATTTATCATTGACAACTTATAAATTCATTTTTCAACCTCTATGGATAAGACTATTTCCGATTATTAGCAATTTGTCATTTTGTTTCCGAGCATTCGGTTTGAGTTCGTGTTTAATCGTATAATCTCGTGAATGTATAAAACTGCAAAATTGGAAATCTTGAAAGTGGCTTATCAATTATAGTCCGTGACTGTACCTATTTGGTAAGTAATAAAATTACTGTTTCGTTGCTAAATGTATGAAGCTTTAGACATTTTATAAACTAAATGTGAAGAGGTCTAATATTATTTATAATATTTGAGTTCAGAATAAATGACTGACTCCCACTGCATAATGCATAACATCATCCTCACCGCTTAATGTCACGTAACAATATATCTCGTACGCACTCGCTTGATTCGATATTTCAGTTTCACTCTAACATCATCTTACTTAATAAAACAGGGCCCCAAATGAATGGGTCGGCGGGTCCATGCGCAGAAAATAATGGATGATGCAAGAGATTGTATGAAATCTGGTACCCGCTCCAATAGTGATGTGTGATAATATCATTGATAAGTCTTATAGAATACTAGCTTTCGCCCGCGACTTCGTCTGCGTGGAAAAAAAAATTCCCCGATTTTGAAACATTCTTCATTAGTGCTCCGCTCCTATTGGTTTTAGCGTGATGATATATAGCCTATAGCCTTCCTCGATAAATGGGCTATCTAACACGGAAAGAATTTTTCAAATCAGAACCGTAGTTCCTGAGATTAGCGCGTTCAAGCAAACAAACAAACAAACTCTTCAGCTTTATAATATTAGTATAGAAAAGTATAGATGAATAAGTATGGCGCCTGACTTGATTTATAGTTCGATCTGATTGCCAGCCTAATATAATATCAGGGTAATATGGATTTTCCTTTAACAAAAAATGAAAATAAACCTTAAGAAAATGAATTTAAATACGATTATGATATCCTTTGTTTATTATTTTTACCATTTATTGTATACAAAAGAAGCAACAGCCGCAACGAAGCTCAATAAGTGAGATTACAATATGAAATGATTACCAAATGAAATAAAATGATTACAATATAAAATGAAATGAAAACAAAACGAAATAAATGATTACAAAATGAAATAAATTATTACACATCATCTAGAATAAATTATTACACATCATCTAGTAACACATCATTAAGAGCGCGCCTAAAGCCAGCAAAATTTTAGAATTCACCCCCACTCTCCTACCCGCTCCTCACATCGACTACGATCGCGCGTGTACCTACGCGCTCGCCCGATGCGTATCTTCTGTAGTATACGTATAATAATCAGATGAAACAACTGTATTCAAAGTATGACTGCGTTATACAATATTACGAAATGTTATGTGTACGTAAATAGTAAGTTAGTAGGAGGTGACTATACCCACGGAATAGATGAATAAGGTTGGAATGGTAATGTGGGTGTGGAGCCACATTTATGATACAAAAGTCATAGCTCGACCAATTAATTCATTCACCGCGTTTAGTGCGCTTCGGAATACTTTGGAACACAGAGCTCTGGTTTAAAATGCCGTGTTGTGCAATTATAACCTGTAAAACAAAAAGTTAGACCGCAAGTATAGAGCGAGGAGGTATATCTTTCCATCAGTAAGTCGAAAATAACATTTAATTACAATTTTATTTGTAAAAAACATAAAAATATTCTGATCACTATGAAATTCCGAACATTAACAACATTATTGCAACAAGATACAAAAAATATATATTGCCCGATGTGTACTCGCTTAATCAACGCAATGACCAAGTCCGTTTACAATGTATTGCATCCTCTCACTTCAACCATTGACGTTTCGTCCTTTGCCCTGGTTGACGGCGCATGTTTATCGACATTGAGTTACCATCAGTAGCAAGCTCTCGATTTAAGTGTGTGTAATTTATTTGTGTGCGTAATTCGCATACGTAACGGGCCTCTTGTTTGTAGTTGAGCTGTGGGAGTGGGAGACAAGTGGCGACACGCGTTGTCATAGATATCAGGAACTATTTCCTTTCTAACCTCTTTTATCTGTTCTGTGACTATACCACTGATACTGAACACAAATCAATAAAAAATCAATACCAAAAAGTAATATTATATTATGTATAATATAATATTATTTTGGCGCGTGATTTTGGTGTGGCGTAAATAATGGATAACCCTGAAACTGTCGATTGGCCAGATTATCATCTATCATTTACCCCACTTATATCGCCATATGCCCATGGATGACCAGATTATTGATATTTTTAATAAAAATCGTACTTACTCTTACTCAAATCGGGTGCCATTTCTACAATTGGTGATTTTTTGGTTTTGTTTTTTTTTTATGTCACTCCTGAATATTTGTATTATCAGATCAGTATCAAGATTTTTTATTACATTCTAAGACAACATTGCAAAAAATACTTATTCTTAAATTTTAACATTTTTTTACGGAATTACGCAATTTTGGGCCCCTGTAACGAAAAAAAATGTACTACACTGCGGTGGCCCATTATTTTAGATAATTGCCTATTTAATGCAAATTCTTAAATGGTATAATAATAACCAGTATCTTGATAAAGTACAAAGTTATTACTGTTCAAATCTTAAAGGAGAATTTTCATACAAATTTGATTTCAAAATTAAATTACTTTAACACTGCTGTAACTAATTTTAGACTCAAAGAGAATGAGAATTTCCTTAAAATTTGATCACTATGGGTTTGTTGACAAAATAAAGACATTAGTAATTAATCAAATTTATTGAAAAAAAAAATTATACACGATGTTCGAAGTGGGCTCCTTCAGCTGCTATGCACGCTCTACACCTTCTTATGAAGGACCGTTTCAATCGGCGCGCAAATCCTGCCGACGATATTTCGTCAGCAGCCGAACGTATGCGTTGTCGCAGCTGTTCAACTGAAGTGATTTCTTCTTTATAAACTACCTCCTTTAAGCAGCCCCAGTAAAAAAGTCCAATGGGTTTAAATCTGGCGAGCGAGGTGGCCACTATATATTGAGATGCAGCAATTCTGAAAATAAAATATTATTTCAAAACAAATTCCTTGTTATACAATCACGTCCACAATAAATTGATCTACAAAGATAGGATTTAAATACCTACTGGACATACTTAATTAGCTTCGTAATCGACATAAATATATTTCATCGAACAAACACAGATACAAACTAAAAGCTTGTGTTTATTTTGCATATACTATTCTGCCCGCGTTACCTACGACTACGAGTGACCATAGTAATATTAAATAAGAAGTGGTATAATAGGTAGATAATATTTTTTTTTATATAGAATACTCGCAAGATCATTATTGTTGTCCATTCGTGTATCTAGATTTTTGGTAGATCTCGTAACTACATCATGGGAAAATGATCATAAAATTGTATCATGAAGAATAATATAACAAAATAGCAAAATAAATAGCTACCTATTATGAATGTAATTTATTACCTATTATCCTAATAATCTAATAAAGTACCTGCTATGAATTTTTGATATCGTCGTGTCTGGGGGTGTTGTTTATGTATATATGTATGTATTTAAAAATGTATTTGTGTATGTATATCAGCTGTCTGACACTCATAGTACAGGGTCTTCCTAGTTTGGGGTCAGATAGCCGTGTGTGAAATGTCCCCACATATTATTACGTCTAGTTACCTACTCGGCCCACGAAAGTGCGTAGGTAAACGAATTTAGATCTTGTGTATCTCAAAATAAAATCTAAAATCGCCATCACAAACTTTCTCGAAAGTATAAAATGTATTTTTTATTTTTTTCAGTTTATAACAAACAAGTAACTCACAAACTTACCTTCGACAATTAGCCATCCTGTCAATTTGTAACGTTTTAGTCTGTTTTCGGAAGTCTTTTCAATGTATTTTTTTTTTGTTTCCTATTTAGTTCGAATAACAACAACAATTACAATTGAAATGATAATAACTCGGCGCAGCTAAAACACTTGAGCGTAGTCCTCTCGTCTCAACAGAGCGGTAGCGACTGATGTGTGAAATAGAAATATGCTTGAAGCTCCCGCAACGAGCGACGGAAGATGACTTCTTGCGCGGAATAAAAACGTAGTATGCGCCAAAAGTGTTTTATCGTAATAAATCCAAAACTAAAAGGAATTACATAAAATGCCTAAGCAAATCCTTTAGTCTTGTATAAATATAATTAATTATCAAATTTTTGTCGCAATAGGCATTACCATTTCGAGTAAAAAACAGAAAAATATGAGAATTAGAGGTTACTTCGTGATTTTTTTCTTTAAAGGAAATGATATTATTTTATGTTTTTGATCAAAGGCAGCCCTTGAAAATATGATGTAGTTATTCATATATTTTTATTTTAAGATTTGGTCTGGAATTTTTCATGTAAAATCAAATATAAAATTGGTAATTTTGCTTTATACGCGCTCTTAAGGAATAAGGCGGGGGCTACAAATCCCTCGTGCCTGGCGTATCCTTGGACGCGATGTGAGCACAGGTACCTAAAGTACTTCGCCCAGTCAGGCATGTACAGTAGTATTGAGAGATAGTATTACTATTATTTTTGATTACAATATAACAATAATATATTCTTGCTCGAATATGTCGAGATTGGATACGACTGGAAATGTGGGTAGAATGTGAATTATACCCACATTGCCAGTTCTCTTTATAAAAAAAGACCTATTCAACGATATTCCACTTGATATAATTTGCCGATTTTTCCCGCCGCAGTCAGGGCCACTGACCACTAGACCAACAGGCCTGTCAAATTATTCAAATCGGCCCACGCGTTTGGCCTGTACATCGTCACATCGGTAAAAACATACATACTAACATATATACACAGACTGTGAAACACATTACCCTCCTTTACGTCGATCAGTCGGATAAAAAGTTACGATTCAACAAACCGGTATCGTAGGTATAACACTGCACAAAAGAGCGGGCAACATTATTTGTGTCGCTTAACTTCAAACTCGGATAAATCCACTCTAGCCTCTTAGGAGATATTTACAAAAAAGTGATAATAGTCTTAAATTATTATCACTTTTAATTTCATGAATTAAAATGCAGTATTTTGTTATTATGGTAACAGGTATTGAATAAACGATCCTGTTTAGTAAATTCAGTATTTAACCCATTCATTCTTTCAAAAATGCAATATTTAGATTGGATTTACCTTCATTTGATATAATGGAATGCAATTTATCTATCTTTGAAAAAAAATATTAGGCCGCTTGCGGGCTTTACTTGGTGGCACAATTTAAATAGAATTATCCATGGGAATTGGCTAAAAACAAAAAGAAACAATAATAATGCAGGAGGGTACCGTGCTACTATCGCAATGTTTACGTCAACTGACGGCCATGTTGAACAAATGCAATTGTCTGATTGGCTTTCATGGACTTAACTGCATTTGAAAAAAAAACTGTCTCATGGATCTATCTGATTAAAAAAAACATGTAGGTGTTTAATTTAGGAGGAGGAACCCCTTTATTTTTTTAGTTTTGTATAAAAATATAAGGCGATTCTCAGAATTTTAGGTAGGGTATTCTGAGAATCTAAAAATATTTTTTTAAACTCGTAAAGCGTTTTACAGAATTCATCCTACCAAGTTTTAACTCTGAGGTTCTAATAGTTTAGGAATAAAGTGGCTGTGACAGACATGACGAATCTATATGGGTCCGCTTTTTGCCATTCAGCTTCGGAACCCTAAGAAGCAGCTTTTTAGAAATCAAATATCTACAGTAAGGTACCTACCTACTTTTACATTTAATATACCCGGAGGTGAGCTCCCCCGGTCCTGACCATTGTGCAGGGCGAGGGGTAATGGGATGCAATCGCCTCCTTCTGTGAAGCAGTCATGCTAGCGAAGGAGGAGGATGGCATTAAGTCCTCCAGTCCTCCATAATACTCCAGTTTCTGTCGTTGTAAACGGATATCGGCAGTGGATGGCCAAGTGGCAGCGGAGTCAGGAAATACAAATTATAACTTCTAATGACTTGACCACGATTATGTGACCCCCCCCTCCCCTGGCACCAAAGCTGGATCCGCCCTTGAAGGGATATCCTTTCAAACTCAAAAAATATTCAGTTACATATGAAAAAGATATCGTTGAACAAATTTAAAATAGATTCAGTCAAATTTAAAACTATATACTATTTATACAGTCGGTTAATGATTTATTGAATAGATTCTATAAATCATTTTACTCCAGATTTCATAATTTCTATAATGAAATGAAATATGCCAGGGTCTTCAAAATATGTAGGTAACAAGTGTTAATGACGTAAAAGTTAGACAAAGCCTAGGACATTACTTCATACTTAACTACCAAAATCTAATTGATTTGAAATAAAAGCCCAAAAATGATGAGGCTTCAGGATTAAAAAACATGTTTCATCTTACCTATCCAGTGTAAGTTCTTCAAGATGGTTGAGATCGCAGGCGATATACTCGAGGGCGTTATCCGTGACGCGTGGGCACCAGCTGAGGTCGAGACTGCGCAGGCGCGGGAGATTTTCAGCCAACAGCTCAACGCCTTCGTCTGTAACCTTGCTACAGCCGCTCAGAGACAGCACCGTCAGGTTCGGTAGAGAGTGCACTGTAAAATTAAATAGTCTGAAACTGTCATCCCGTATATTTATTTATGAGGGTGGAACGACCTACATCTGTGCACTACATAGATTTTTTCAATGATTAATCTCAATTTAATAGGTACCTAAAGGCCATCTATAAAACATACGAGGGAGCGTTTTTAAGTCCGCGGAATGGAGGGCAAGGAGTGAAAATATAAATACTAAATTATTTTTCTTTCAATTAGCTTATGTAGACCTTCATAAAAAAAAATGAGTGTGGCACTCGGGGACTGCCGCGGTAAAGCTATTGCATAGCATTTTTTATCAACTTATGCAATTATAATTATTTATTTATTTTATTTATGCAGTATTTTTTTTTTCTTTGATATTAATTCAAGTTTTTCTTTGATATCAATTCAAGTTACACTTTTTGAGCGTTGTGACCGATAAGAAAACAATTTTTTTTTCTTTTATTGAATAAATGAGAAGTTAATATTGTTTAAAATATTTTTATTATCTTACAATACATGTAGGTTATTCAGGAATTTTTATCATTGAAACTATAGGTTTATTAGCAGCTAGTCTACACGCATACGTCTAGTCACACGCAAACAAACACCGTGCCGAAGTCTGCCGAACTGAAACGACGTTAGACGATGCACGGCTTTCAACGCCGCACCGCTGTGCCGGTCGGAGTGGGGGGTGTTAGGTTTATTTTCGTTACGGAATTTCTTGATTCGGTCGCCGCACGGTGGGCTGAAAAACGGCTTTCATAGACTTAGGCATTTTATTTTGCAAGTGCCAGTTTTTGTGCCGGATATCACTTCTATTTGTTATAACAATATACAAAAATGACACCAGAATTGATTCTGCACAAAAACGAAGGAATTATAATTTTTTTACGAAAATTTTGTATGGAGCTAGTATGAAAAATCGAAATATCTCTGAAACGGCAGCGATAACCGTAATATCCTTTTTGACATACGTTACATAATGGTTGTAGATGCCTTTTTTTTTTTTAAATCGTCAAAATATTTTTATTTATTTTTACATATTAAACGTTCCTTTTAGTGTTTAAGTTGAAGAATTCAGAGCTTTAACAACTCTTAACATAAAATAGCATCACCCCTATAGACCTGAAGGACTAGACAGAGGTGTGTAGTATCTTGTTGATCTTGTAAGATTTCCAACAATACCAAATAGTTGAATATCAGTGTCAAAGTGCCCATGCTGTCGCTTCTTTTAGAAAGATAGGGGAATGAAATTGTTAATTGATCATACCCTAAAAGTATGATTACAACATAACCGGACACATAATAATATCGACACAAAAGGAATTTTAAAACCTTGCATACGTTCAAAATACAAAATAACATATTGTGTAGTCATCTAATGAGTCTGATGACAAGTAATTAAGTAATTAGAATGATGGTTGTAGTCTTCTGATTCTAATGAGCCTATTAAGTGATTAAATGATTTGAAATATCTCGCAACAATACCAACTAAGAACTGCATTCACCTTTTTATAATTAGTGAGCTAATGTGATTTGCTAATGTTGATTAGTTCTACTATGAGTTCTACGAAATGTTTTTGACGATTATAAATTTTTATTATCATATCTTTTATAACTTTAATGAGGGTAGTTAACTAATTATTGACTTTATACAATAAAAGGGCTATAATTTTGTTCCATAATTTAGATTGTTCACAACCGTGTAACTGCTAACACTAAAACTATTTGCTTTGCGACTACAAAATCTTAGAATGGAAAGTTTAATCACCAACTTAGATTTGTTTGTTCTTCTAAAAAGTGAGTGTCCTTCATTTAATCATGAAGTATTGTTTAGTGCAATTGTGTCCCGCATAGGCGATTGCCTTTCTGCCGAAGATCAAGTAACTCTCAAAGAATTTTGCCGGAGATTCACGCGAGCTGCTTTAAACAGGTGGCAGAAATCTAAACGATTCTTTGATAAGTTTAGAAATACGTACGGAGAGTGGTTGCAAGCAAATATTGATTGGCCGAGTTGCGTGCAAACTTTAATAAATCAAGAACCAACTGTTGATGAGATACCAAGAGCACGCTCAGTCTCTCCAGAACCTTCGACATCATCGACTGTTGGAACAATGACAAAAAGGTCCCGAAAACCATTCAAAGATCTGGGAAGCAAACAGAAAAAGAGAAGATCTAGTGAGCACATAGGCGAGGATTCCTGTGAATTGGCATATGCAGCTGCAGCACGTTTAAAAGAAGAAGGTTATGAAGATATCGCATCTGTAATCAATTATATGATCAAAAATCCAGAAGCTGCCGTTAAAATCAAGGAAAGCATTAAGAAAACAGTAATATTTACACCAGAGAAAGCACTTGGATTGCTTCTTTCACTTAAGCTTTCAAAGTGGCAATATATTACGTTGCGAGAGACTGCCATTCGGGAAGGTGCTAAGGATATTTACCCATCCTACTATAAACTGCAACAAACTAAGCTTGCATGCTACCCTCCTAATCAATCAGTATCAGTTACGGATTCATCAGCTAGAATTACACTTCAAGCTTTACTTGACATCACGGTGAAGCGGATTCTTCAAAGTCTTTCTGATAATGTGGAAAATAAGCAGTTAAAGCTGATATCGAAGTGGGGATTTGATGGTGCTTCCAATCAAAGCCGATACAAGCAGAAAATGGACGGCGAGCATGATGATTCAAGCATTTTCATGACCTCCTTGGTGCCACTGAAACTGACAGATGGAGATAATACTATATGGACAAACCCGAAACCATGCTCAACTTTTTATTGTCGTCCGGTTCAGTTCACTTTTGTAAAAGAAAGCCATGCAGTTGTCATTGATAACAAAAGAAAAATGGATGAGGAAATTGAGGCCCTTAACCCCACAGAGTGCATTAATAGTAACAGGGTGACTCATAAACTAATGATGACAATGATCGACGCAAAAGTCTGCACGTACCTTTCTGAAGCTAGATCAAATGCATCATGCTACCTGTGCTTAGCAAAACCAACAGAAATGAACCACTTAGATGCTGTAACATCAAAAACTGTGTGTTCTGACATATATGAATTTGGCCTATCATCCCTACATGCCCGTATAAATTGCATGGAATGTCTGTTACACATTGCGTACAGACTTGACTTCAAACAGTGGGCAGCAAGAAGTAATGAGCATAAAGATATGTTACAAAACAGAAAAAAAAAACATTCAAAATAAATTTAAAGAGGAGCTCAATCTGTTAATTGATATAGTAAAACAAGGCTCGGGAACTACCAATGACGGGAATACCGCAAGGAAGTTTTTCGAGTTTCCCAATAAAACTGCAGCTATTACTGGGTTGGATCAAAACCTGATAAAAAGATTTGCTGTTATTTTGCAAGCAATAACATCTGGTGAGAAGATCGATGTCATCAAATTTAAAGATTTTGCTCGCAAAACAGCAGAAAAGTACGTGGAATTATACGACTGGTACTACATGTCATCAACCGTACATAAACTATTAATACACGGAGCTGACATAATCGAAAAAAATGATATTGTCCCGATTGGGACTCTCTCGGAAGAAGCCTCAGAGTCTCGAAACAAAGATTTTAGGAGGTTCCGGGAACATCATTCGCGGAAAAGAAGCAGGCAAGATTCTAATCAAGATATCCTAAATATGCTTGTTGTTTCTTCGGATCCTTTTCTAAGTGCACAAAGGCCGAAGTTAGATGCCAAAAGGAAGACAACCTTTTTTGCTGAAACTCTCGACCTAATACAGTTTCCGGAAACTGAGTTCGAGTTTGTAGGTATATCCGATCTGGATTCTGACTCGGAATTGGAGTCCGACAACGAAAGTTGTAAAGAAAATTTGTAAAATTAATTATTTTTCTTTATGTTCTTTTGTTATTTATGTTAGTTTATTGTACCAATATGTTTAGTTAATAATTTCATAAATTATAGTTTCAAATATGTATTTTGTATAATTGAATTTATTAGATATTATTTTTGTTACTTCTGTTTTATTTAAATTACCTATCAATAAAAAGTTTATATACAGTCTTTTTTTTTTCACATATTCTTAATATTTGGGGAAAAAGCATGCTTCCTAACGATGTTCTTAACTTTGACACAGTTCATGGATCGTTTTGAACAGTTTCATATGTTAAAATAAATAATGTTAGTACTATAATCCCCTATAAGGATATTATTATTATTATGTGTCCGGTTATGTTGTAATCATACTTTTAGGGTATGATCAATTAACAATTTCATTCCCCTATCTTTCAAAAAGAAGCGACAGCATGGGCACTTTGACACTGATATTCAACTATTTGGTATTGTTGGAAATCTTACAAGATCAACAAGACACTACACACCTCTGTCTAGTCCTTCAGGTCTATAGGGGTGATGCTATTTTATGATAAGAGTTGTTAAAGCTCTGAATTCTTCAACTTAAACACTAAAAGGAACGTTTAAATATGTAAAAATAAATAAAAATATTTTGACGATTTTTTTAAAAAAAAGGCATCTACAACCATTATGTAACGTATGTCAAAAAATCATAAATAATTAGTACTATAACCCCCTATAAGGATATTACGGTTATCGCTGCCGTTTTAGAGATATTTCGATTTTTCATACTAGCTCCATACAAAATTTTCGTAAAAAAATTATAATTCCTTCGTTTCTGTGCAGAATCAATTCTGGTGTCATTTTTGTATATTGTTATAACTAATAGAAGTGATATCCGGCAAAAAAACTCGCACTTGCAAAATAAAATGCCTAAGTCTATGAAAGCCGATTTTCAGCCCACCGTGCGGCGGGCTCAAAGCCCGCGATAAAAGCTATGCAATAGCTTAAAAAATTTGTCTTTGTCCGAAAAATAAGCTGAAACCGCGTCCTTCACTTCTTCATCAGTTGAAAAATTCTTTCCACGAAGTTCTTTTTTCAGTTTTGGAAAGAGGTAATAATCACTGGGAGCCAGGTCTGAGCTGTAGGGTGGATGGTCTAAAATATCGAAGCCCACCTTATGCAGGGCAGCCAACGCAACACGGCTCTTGTGAACAAGCGCGTTGTCGTGAAGAAGGACACTTTTGGTCAATTTTCCCCTCCCTTTTTCATTAATGCTTTCTTTCAACTTCTATCTCGAGGATAGAAGCAAAGTATTCTCCGGTTATAGAAACGCCTTTATCTTTATAATCGGTCATCAGGATCCCTTTCGAATCCCAAAACACCGTTGCCATGATTTTTCCAGCCGATTGTGACACTTTAAACTTCTTGCGTAGTGGAGTGCCTTTTTTGTGCCACTGCATAGAGTCCTGTGTTGACTCAGGCTCATAATGATGAACCCAAGTTTAATCTCCAGTAACAATTATTCGACTCAATAGTCCATCCCTATCTTTGTTACAGAGGTCCAAAAAATGTGCGAGAACACTCCACGCGGCATTGTTTTTAGGCGGCGGGAGCATTCTTGGCACCCATCTTGCACTGACCTTTGTCATGTCAAGATGCCATGCCGTGTAGAATTTTGAAAATTTTCGTATCCGATACTCCAACCTTTTCTGCAAGCTGTTTCTTCTTTAGTCTGGCATCCTCCTATATTATATTTTTTCGAATTTTTTAATGATTTCTAGAGTAGTCACCTCGATCGCCCGTCCTGGCCGCGGGCCCTCTTCAAGTGAGGTCCTGCCTTGTTTAAAGAGACTGTGCCACTAGTAAACCATGGTTTTACCCGGGCAAAAGTCCCCGTAAATGGATTCCATCTCTTTCAGTATGTTTTGAACTGACTTCCCTTGCTTGGTGAGGAACTTTATTATGGCACGATACTCGATTTTTTCCATAATACACATTTTCTTCCCGATTGAGTTGTTGGCTTGACGATAGTTCAAAGACTAATGACCCAATTTTTTTTTTTAGGTAGTGCCACCAGTTGTTCAGCACACTAAGGCTGGTCACTACTCAACCGGGCGATCCTGTGGTGACCTCTAAAATTAAACGCCCCCAGCCAGGGCTTACAAACTAAATACTACATTTAAACAACCGCACGCTAAGGGCACTCCCTGTGGAGTAGGGGCCTCGGCATAGCGGGGTCGTTGGTGGAGGGCAGCAAAGGGACAGGCTGGGTCATATTATTTAAGGGGTTATTTATCGCTACTGGCTCAGCATCGCGGGCTGGCTCGTTTGGCAAAGGACGGGGAGGGTTTCCGTTACAAGTACGTGACCCAATTAAGACAAAACCTGGTATTTATACTAATATTGAGTGGCTGAAGTCGTGGCCACCCCGATAATGACCTATTTTTATCATCTACCCTCCTATTCCGCGAACTTAAAAACGCACCCTCGTAACCAGCCTGTAACGTTTCCACTGCTGGGATACAGGGAAACGTTACAGGCTGGTTCCTCGCTCGACAGACCGAGATAAAAATAATAAAATTTGAAAAAAAAAAGAAGTATTTTTCGCCCCCATCCATCTGGCATTTCATGAGCGTTGACGTCGCGAGACATTAGTGGCGAGCGTTAGCGCTGCGACTTCGCAACGTCTACGTCGCGTCATCGAAACGTTGACTTTTCGTTTTTTTACAACAGGTACAACTGAAGTGAAGATGAGTGAAATAAATGAACTTAAGATTCTATTTCTAAATACTTTGTATATACCTTGAAACACTTCTTGTAGTTTTACGGAATACAAATAAACTCTAATATACAAAACTATGCGTTTTATTGAATACAACTCGTTTTATATTTCTTGTAATTGAATTGACGTTGGTTTACCCTATATTTAGGATGAGACTTTCTTTTACGTAATTTTCGTTGAAGCAGTAGAGCCGACAGCAGCGTTTCCTCGTCCGAATCTTTTTGTTCCTGATTAAACACCACAAATCGCAGCATATGCTCGAAGTTAACGTTGCGTTCAGCGGATGAGCAACGTTAACGTCAGCGTATACGCTAGTCCGCTAGTAGTGAATAGAGGCCTTTAATTGTTATACTATTTGTTTGGAGATCAAGAGTTTTTCCAAAATATATGCGGTAATTAACATAGGCTGGGGCTGAATGCAAACATTATTAAAAAGGTGTTTCTATGGACTCAATTAAAATAATCAGAAAAAACCTAAGTTTAATTTAAATATCGTCGTCGTAAATTCGTATTTATACTACTCGTGAACGTGCTATTACTAAACCAGGTAAGCCCTCCTAAGGGCCCTTTGCGCGAGCTAACACGGCTGATGACCCTTGACCTTCTTGCACACGCGAGTGCGTTATTTTCTTTTAGTTCTTAAGGAGTAGTACCTTTTGCTATTTTTTTACGGAGGACAATTAAATATGACAAAATTTGGTTAAAATCTATATGGGGAAGGATTGCAGAAAGCTAACATTTGTATATAATAATAAATTAGAGATAATTGTATGTGGAGCTCTAGTGCTAAAAATGCTGCATCTCCATCATGCCCTCGTAGCCCAGCAATTTGCAGCCAAAGAGATGACGCGGAAGTGGCGAAGTTCTGGGCTAACAACACTTCGATCAACAATTGTACTAGATTACCGATAAGCGCTTCAAAAACGGCCCGAAAAATAGAGCCACAAATAATTTTGTGGCCCTATTTCAAATTAGTATGGTCCAAGCATAGCCAACATTTACACGTCAACATGCCGCAGTGCGCTTTCAAAAACTGTGAAAACAATCACCGTAATGCCAAGATTTCGGAAGGAATATATTTTTTCCGGTAAGTTTATATTATTAGCGTTTTTTTCATAAAATAAAAACCAATGAAATAGTAAGTATAATTCAATTAGCTATTATAGTTGTTTGTCCAATGTTGGCAACAACGCACCAACTATTGTAACAAACATCGTCTGTTCTTGAACAAAGAAATGCATGGAGTAGTGTTGATTTATAAAAATGTTATTTTTGTTTGTAGATTTCCTAGTGACTCATTTAGCTGTGCAGAATGGGCATCTATTGTCACGAAAGAAACAGGAGATGAAATATATAACCTATGTAAATATTCGAGAATATGTTCGATTAATTTTGACACATCGGACATAACTGGAAACACGCAAAGGCGTAGATTACTGAAAACAGCGGTTCCCAAATTACAGGTAATATTTTATCATTAAGTACTAAAACGGCGTAAGCTAACGTTTTGACAAAATTGTAAGTAGATTTTTTTTAGATTCACGGACCAATAAAAGTGCAGTCGGCTATATCTTCAGGATTGACAAAAGATTTATCAAATCAGGTAAATTGTATAAAAATCTTTATCAGAAGTAAACTATTTCTGTAGGTATTTTCATTAAATATTTGTTTGAAAACTGTGTGTTTCTTTATAGGCCACATCTTCAGCAACATTAAGTTTTGATACTACGGAAATATGTGACGTGACTCGGGCTGATGCAGTTGGCTTCAAGTCTCCTGATGCATCATTATCAGATTTAATATCTATTTGTGACACTCCAAGAAAAGAGGATTTAAAAAAGAAATTTACTACTTGTCGCAAAATCATAGATAATAAATGTAAGAAAATACATAATTTACAAAAAGTAAATAAGCGACTAATTAAACTTTTATACTTATCATTGCTTCAAAAGAAACAATCTATTGACGAGTCAATATTTTTCGATTTGGCAAAAAAGTGTAGAAGTTGCAGAATTACTTAATGGAATTTATATTTAAAAAAAAAAATCGTAAGTGGCCGTGACCGTGTGTGGGGCGGAGCGGAAAGGAGTGTCAGACTTTCACTAACTAAATAAAAACCTACCTTGTTCCTTCAACTGCCCTTACGTACCGGTGCCACGGTATCTCGTTAGAACATTCCCGCAACCTCGTAAGGCAATGGCCCTATCGGGCCCCGTGAATGCTGCTGACTGCTCTTTGAGACAATTATACATACATATTTTAGATACTTTTGTACAAAATAGCCAAAAACACGTTTCTTGATACCTTTTAATTGTTTTACTTTATTTTTATTACCTATTTGTTGTAATAGCGGCAATGTAAATTAGTATCTACTACTTTTACAAAAATATTTGCCAACGCACAAAACGAACGTTGGCCTAAAAAATATATACTGCAACTCTATACTTACTGTGTTCTGAGCATTGAAATGTGATACAAAAAACGACGTCTAGTTCCACAATAGAGGAAGCACGAAATTGTAAGCAAAATGTTTTCAAACTAGACTTTAGGTTTCATTTTAAAATAAATATTGTTGAACTAATGACTTTTTATTTTCAAGCGACATTTTAAATTTATTGCCTTTTACCTTTCTCGGAAGAAATGACTTAAATAAATATAATTTGCAATGGTAAGTAAATTTTATGTAGTAGTACTAAGGTTTATAAAGTGAAGTTGTTAATATTATTATCCTTTTTTCTGAGAAATTTAGGTGTTTACGTGTAGGCAAACGTGGCCACTTTAGCGACTTATTTTTGTTCCTGATCCTTAATCTAGTACAATTGTTGATCGAAGTAACAACATATAACATTGTCGTAAGAATTCCGACCACATACATGCTACATGCAGTTTACGTTTACGGAAAACTTGCTTCTAGGCCAGTATAGTAATAGTCATTATATCAATGGTGCTCTTACTTGTCCACTCTGTGCAAGAATTTTTGTAAACAAAGGCGGTTTTTGCTGGCCACATGAGAGCCCATGAGAGACGGCAGTAGGTAATGAAGAAATGGTCGCCGTAGCCGAAAACGGCATGGAGGATTATTATGATTCCATTTATTTAATCTTGTATACATATACTAGTCAAAACAAAATAAGGGCCACCGCTTATTTTTTACATTTGGGTTAATTTATTAACTAGAATGCATACTTTAGTGGCTGATACTTATGAGACGTTATTCTTAAGTGTTATCAACACTTAAGAATAACGTCTCAACTTTAATAAGGGTAAAAACGATTTTATAAAAACCCTCAAAATCTGCCCACTTAAACAATTTTATGCAAGTGGCATACTCAAATAGCATTTATTAACACTTAAGGATAACGTCTCATAAGTATCAGCAACTTAAGCATGCATTCAAGTTAATAAATTAACCCAAATGTTAAAAATAAGCAGTAGCTCTTATTTTGTTTTGACTAGTATACATAATTATCAATTTCATTTTAAATATTAATATAAAAAATATAAACATTTAAAAATATAAAAAATCGGAAACAAGATCCAAGCTACCGGTGTCAAGGCTCTCGAGAGAGGAACCTCCTCAAAATACGCGACGTTTCCAAGAGTACTGCTTTCTGGATCAAGCCCTTGATCCAGCCTCCTTAGATGTTGGTCGAGGCTCTTGGCTATTATACCTTTGGCTGTGCCGACTATCGGCACAATTATTGCTGTCTCCACATCCCACATGTCGACAATCTCGCGCACCAGGTCAAGATACCTATTTCTTTTATCAGCTTTCACGAGGTTGTCGTCATGAGGTACTGCTATATCAACAATCATTGTGCGACGCTCTAATCGGTCTATCACCACTAAGTCAGGCTTATGGGCAACAATAGTCCTGTCAGTGATAATAGACCGATCCCAGTACAGTGTAATATTGCCACTTTCGAGAACTGGGTCGGGCACATACCTATAGTGCGGTATTTCTGATTCGGCAAGATTGTATTTAAGAGCAAGTTGCTGGTGAATAATCCTGGCTACGAGGTTGTGTCTATGCAAGTATTTTCCGTTAGCTAGACGAGAACAACCGGAGATAATGTGACGAATGTGTTCTCCCGGTTTGTGACATGCCCGACATGTCTACCGTACCGTACCATCCTTCACAATATATTTCCGATAGTTATTCGTCATCATAACTTCGTCTATAATCACACAGACCAAACCTTCTGTTTCCCCGAAGAGGTCACCAAAACGTAGCCAGGCTACGGACGCTAATAAATCTACTACAGACCAGGGACCGAAAGGTTAACCCGTATGAGGGTTTTAAACCGGTTAATTTTTAGGATTAGGTTACAAAACCCTCAATAAAGGTTAACCCGTATTATAGGGTTAATCAGCCTATAAGAACCGGTTTCGACATAAGGTGCATTTTAGCACATAAAACATCTGCAAGAAAGTGACAGAGATAACTACCACGCGGTGTTTGATCGTGTACCGACATGACTCTCGTAGTCACCGCGTAGAATGCATTGAACTTTGAGCCCTATTAATGTTGCACAATACTGTTTTTAATATTGACTAATGTTCGACGCTAAAATATTAAAAATAATATTTCGATTCTAGCGCATTTCACCGACCGACACGGTTGAATTGTGAGTGTGTTTGTACTTGTACATATCGTCGTTTGTCGTAGGTACTTAGTAGAACTTTGTTATTTTTAACAGACTTCAAAAAAAGGAGGTTCTCAATTTTATTCGTATTGAACAATTTTTTTTTAAATGTATGTTAAGTACCTCATAACTCGGAGACGGCTGGACCGATTTGAAAAATTATTTTTGCGTTTGAATGGGTATACTTTCTAGTTGGTCCCATTGTTACAAAATCAGGATCTGATGATGGGATCCTGGAGAAATAGAGGCAACTCTTCAAATATTATAGGCACACCTATAGCGTTTTGGGTATTTCTTATAGTACCTTGAGCAGTTGCTTCCGAAAAGTACTATTTGGGGAAGTTGAACTGATGATGAAGACCACAGATGGCCACTGAAACTCCTCAATAATAAGTATTTCGTGGATTGCGATTCGATTACTTGAGTACGGATGTTAAACACAATACATATGGTGATGTAGAGCTGATGGTCAAGTACCAGGAGAACTCCTCAAAAATTAACGGCTATGCATCGGGAAAAGCAATATTTTGTAAAAGGTGATAAGTTGTTGACATTATGGCTTTTGTAACTAGATAAATTACAAACCGGCCCACTAAAAAGCGTGAAAAAATATTTTTTTGCAAAAATTAGAACCGACTTCCATATCAAAACACTACAAAGCCAAAAATAACTTTAATTTCTATATGGAAGTCGGTTCTAATTTTTGCTAAAAAATTTTTTGATCTCATAATTTTAAATAAATAATTTTAAATATCTTGGGCACATAATTACCGACGATCTTAAGGATAATGTAGTTGAGAGGGAGCGTAGGGCACTAGCGGTCAGAGGTAATATGTGACGCGCAATTCGCTCGCTGTACGGACCAGGTCAAAATAACCCTATTTAAGGCTTATTGTCAGGGCCTGTACACGGGTGGTCTGTGGGTCGGCTACACCAAAAGATCTCTAGATGCCCTACGTGTCCAGTACAACAATATTTTTAGAATGCTGTTAGGACTGCCCCGCTACTGTAGTGCGTCTGAGATGTTTGCGCAGTACCAAACCGATGGGTTTCAAGCCCTCTTACGCAAAAAAACGGCATCTCTCGTGACCAGGTTGCGGGTCAGTAATAACAGCATTCTGAAAACTGTTGCGGAGAATTTTTACTCCCCTGTTTTGAGACATTTTGTATGGGTGATGAACAATTAAATACTTGCTTGTTCATCCCTCATGCAAGATGTACTCGACTTATTAATTATTTCATTATATTATTATTTGTACTTGTAATTGATTTTTCATACTAACATTAGATTTAAGCGTGTATATTTACTAACATCATGGATTTATGTTGTCCGAATGCAATAAATAAATTAAATTAAATTAATTATAATTAGCACATACATAAGTAGCGTTATTACCAACCTGTTTTGAAGTCAAAACTTCTTTAGCATCGTTGTGATTTGAAAGTTTATGAAACAAAAAAGTGACAGTAAAAAGAGACAGACACAGGAATTCATAAGAAAAAAAAAGCCAACATTGAAGGTTTCACTTCTACCACGTGTGAATTGCCCACATGTTTTTTTTTTATTTTTATACCTACGTGAACTTATAGTGATCTGATTAAGTATGCCTAAAACCAGGTGCCCGTCACTCGCTCAAGGCCACGCGTTATATGCCTACCGCTTCGCGTATCGCCGTCAGCACATCCGACAGTGGGTTGCCGCACGCCTGCCTGAACCTTTTTAAATAATTTTGACAACGTCATAATGGATCGACCTAAAAACAATTGATTTTCCTCCGCTTTGCTACTGTTTCCATTTTGATTAATTATTTATTACAATTATTTACGCGGTTTCGGATATTTTAGACGTTAAAATTTATATAATCGGGAAATCAGGGAAGGAAAAAAATGCATCTATCATTTTATTAAACTGAAACATATTTGATCAAAAAATAAAAAAAGAATTGTTTTTCTACAACATTCGTTTTTTTACCAATATCAGCATAGGTACAACCATAGAAATATAATATTATATTTATGGGTACAACCCTAACACATTCGTGGGCCGCGCGGCGGTTAAAACAATCTTAACTCTCTGTGTACGGAATTATGGTACATTTCTTCTCGCTGCAAACAGCTGGTATTATTATTATTAGGTACCCGCGCTCGCATTGAGCTGCATTGCGCCAAGATATCATCTCCGTGAGCGGTGTCTATGAGTGCGTTGCTCGAGCGCGCTTTTTATGTAGATTGACTTCTGAACCTATCTATTTTGTGGCTGCACAGTGGGACGGCACCGCGTGCCTATCAATTATTGGTCGTTAGCTTAGATGTAGCGCTCGGCGGCTATGTTGCTTACTGGTTTTGCATTACAAGATAAGGACCAAGCTAACACAATCAATGTACAAAATATAAAATCCCACCAAAACATCCTGTAAAAAATTAGCCAAGCCTCGCCTAAGCTGCTTGTTTCTCTATAAAAAGTAATGAAATCTCTAAGCAAAGCGAAGCCAAGTCTAAGGATCTTTACTGCGATTTCCTTATTAGTATAGTTAGATTTTATGTAACCGGCCGTTGAACATACTCTGTGCACTTTTTTTTACTAGTTAATACATCGAAGTCAACGGCCAAGTCACCGTGCATTTATGGGCATAAAGGTACAATATATTAAAAACGGCATTATAATCATACGCACTTTAGCGACAGAGGAAGTCTACAGAAGTCAAGCAAATTCAGCGTATATTCACCAAACTTTACTGCGTTAACAGAAAATCCTGATGACATAGTTTACAGAATTATGTATAATCTCTTGATCAACTCTTCATCGATACCCGTGATTTCTGCAGAACATTGATAGGTTTGGAAGAATCTCCTTGCCGTATTTCCGTCATTGCTGTTTCCAGAATCTTGACGAGGTTTATCAATGTGTAAACCAAGCAATTTCCGGAAGCGAGTTTGAACGTGCTTCTTTTTCTCTTCTTTGATCTTTTATTCTCTGGAGTCGATTCAGCCCACTTTTCAAATCCTAGGTTATAAGAAATATGCAGAATCATTTCCATACATCTTATCCAAGCATGTAAGGTAGACAGCCCGTATTTAAACGTATCTTCATTCTCAATTCTTGCAGTTACTTTTGTTATATTGTGCACCTGTCTAGGAGTTGCTCCACAAACAGTACATGAAGCACTCGATGGAGTCTGCGTTAACACTTGAGCAACTTTCCCGTCGATCATTGTCATAAACAGCTCATGTCTTACTCATGTTACCTTCTTTTGTTGCAGGCGTTCGCGTTTGACTTAATTCATTAATTTTTGCTTCAAGTTCACTTACAACAGCTGTAGTTTTTTCAGGAGTTTCTTTTGCTAATTCCAGAGAAATGGGTCTGCAATATCTAACTGAAGAACATGTTGGATTTTGCGATATAACTACTTTACTTTATTCATCCACTAGTCTCAATGGTACAAGTGAAACTATAAACATATTAGCATCCGATATTTGTTCATTTCACACAAAACAATCAATCAATCAAACACACACACGCAAATTCACTCTCCCATAAACACACACAAACAAATTCACTCTAACATCCACACACACATACACACACACGTACACACGCGCGCGAGCGCTTTCAAACTGACACACACACGCACATACAAATATCAGACGCACACTCAGAGTGACATATATACATATATACCATTGCTTTTTTTTTTAATTTTATTATTTAATGTATTAGTGTACTTTGTTCGCCCACTGCACGCGCCGATATTTTTGTGTAACACCAATTAGACCCATTATAAGGGCTCTCTTTCCTAAGATACAGACAGGTTTTCTGCCTAGTTTAGGAAAGGGAGGCCAATGACTCATTTTATTATTTTCTATATAATTTCTAAGTATAAGACAACTCTGTACTTACATTGACCTTATATGTACAAATAATTTGCACGCTTGTTACAAGCAAAACATGTTGTACCAATTTAGAATTTTTGTATCACCTATTATACCTACCATGTTTTTAGCAAATAAATATTATTATTATTATTTTCTTCCGGTAAAACTTGTTTATACTCACTTTGTCCCGAGGATCCATCGCAACCCCATTTGCATTTTTGCATTTGCAGTTTGAGACGGGTGAACTTTTTCGAAACCGAGTCAATTTTTAAAATGCGACAGGCAGTATGATCTGAGAGTTCTTGAAGGTTCACTTTAGCACTTATATTCGTTACGGATATGCTTGACGCAAGAGGATAGCAATCCTTCTTTGCTTCAGCCAAAATTTGGTATGATGGAAATACCGAAAATAAGTTTTTCTCAACAAGTCTCAGCCTCAGGTAGGAATATTGAGCTTTGAATAGATCGGTTTCAATATATATACATAATGCTTCTTCTTTGGTATGGGAAGGTACACCATCTGGACTTCGTAAAATGACTTTTACTCCTCCTTTTCTGTATTTCTCGTAATACTCACAATCGAAGCTTCATCATTTTCACCCATAGATCGTAAACCTTGAACATAAGCGTAATGCACATGTCCCATTCCATACTCCTGGAGTAATTCCAAGTTTTTACGTTTTTTTCGTACTCTCCGAACACATCAGGATTTTCTTTTTTTTCACGTACTCTAAACTCGCCATTTAACCAATTTGTGTTTTGGCTCTCGAAGCAATCTTGTTTTCTTTGAGCTTTCACCCATTTTTGGTTACAAATCGTAATCAAATTTCTTTGAATACTTTGCATAACCGTGCTCACATCTGTTGTTGATAAATGGAAATTGTCCAACAAATATTTTCAATAACTGAAGTACTTTTCCCGCTTATTATCTGAGCACATATATCGCGTTGAAAACACACAAATTCACTCATTTTAAACTTTTTTCAGCAAATTCACAGTTACCGAAGGAAGGTATCCGGACACTGATGAACACGCTGCAAACCCGAGTATTTATAGGACCCTAGTTTCAGTAACTTGTGCAAAACCAATAAGAAAATTGATAAAAACAGTTTTCACACTAATACTTATTATAATTACAACAACAGATAAGAACTATGCAACATGATTTTTATCATACGTGTGGTTAAAATGGTTACCGCAAAAAAATATCGTGTGAAAATATATTTAGGTCGACATTTTTGCTTCTAGTTCGAAATGGCGCAGCAATGACGCAGGTTTTTTTTGTATTACTGAATAGGTAAGGTATCTTAACATGTCATTAACTTGACATCGGGAGCCATCGGTAACAAGGAAACCTCAACTTGAAAATTAAATAGACGTAAAATTTCCTTATGACAATTAAAAATTATATTAAAAAATTCGAAAATATATTTTTCATCACAAAATAACGTAGTTATGAACTAGAAATCTTAAGTTGAACTTCCATAACGAGTAGTCTAGTTAATATCAAATTATAAAGTTTGGGTGTAATTTAATGTACCTAAAAATTTTTTGTATTTTTTTTTACTATTATATCGGGTGGCTTTATCATCTTAGAATGTAAAACAATCAAAACAGTTTCAAAAACACGACTTTTGTCCCAACTAATTTTGAGATGGAAAATACCGGTTGGTCCCATAGTGCGTCGCGCCGTGCGCGTCTAGTGGCGTGCTGCGTGACCTGTGTTGTGCGCCGTATCATTGCGTATATATGCTACTAAGTGTCCAACTTGTAACTTCTTTTTAAATATTTTTGGGGCAAAAACAAAAAAGGTTTATAAAATATTAGATTCGATTTAGTTACTTATTCCGAACGAACTATATTCACATTTCGCATATACTAAACATAATGTTGTATACTTACGGGTAAAACATTCCCACCTCGGAACACCTTTCAGGTGTATTACACACCCCATACAGAACAAAGTAAACCAATAAATATAGTAAAATAAATAAAAAAAATTGGCCAAGTGCGAGTCAAACTCGCCCATGAAGGGTTCCTTAGTAACTATAATAAATATAATTTAATATATTTATTTGAAAAAAAAAAAACTTAAAAATGTCTTAAAACTAGTTCATTTGCAATTTTTACAAGTACGCCAAATAACTTTGTTTTTCATAGTGTTTGTATGAATTACAAAGTTATATTTGCGGTTTTAGAAAATATGCTGTATCTCAAAAACTGCAGACCCGATCTCGTTCAAACCAATTTTGGTTGAAAGATTACATTAAGATCTATAGCATAATTTTTTTTTCATATTTTTCACTCTATAATTATAGAAGTTACAGTGGGGGGGACACACATTTTACCACTTTAGACGCGTATATCTTTTAAACGATTATCTTTATGAAAAAGTGGTTTTAGACACATTTATATCATTTTTGAAGACCTGTCTATAGATACCACACACGCATAGGTTTCATGAAAAAATATATTTTCAGTTTCAGTTCCATGTATCGGGAGCCCCTTTTATTTTAATTTTTTTTTTCATAATATCGGAAAGCGGTTCACAGAATACATCTACCTACCAAGTTTCACATGTACAGTTCTAACAGTTTCGGAATAAAATGGCTGTGACATACGGACGGACGGACAGACAGACAGACAGACGGACAGACATGTCGAAACTATAAGGGTTTCGTTTTTTGCCATTTGGCTACGGAACCCTAAAAAGATACCTAACCTGTTCTACCGTCTATCTACTTACTAAAAAAAATTTTTTAGCAAAAAATAGAACCGACTTCCATATCAAAACACTACAAAGGTAAAAATAACTTTAATTTCGGAAGGCGGTGTCAAAAACGAAAATATATACAAAACTAAAGACACCGCCTTCCGAAATTAAAGTTATTTTTACCTTTGTAGTGTTTTGATATGGAAGTCGGTTCTATTTTTTGCAAAAAATTTTTTTTCACTCTTTTTAGTGGGTCGGTTTGCAATTTATCTAGTTACAAAAGCCATAATGTCAAAAACTTATCACCTTTTACAAAATATTGCTTTTCCCTGTGCATAGCCGTTAATTTTTGAGGAGTTCTCCTGGTATTTGACAATCAGCTCTACATCACCATATGTATTGTGACGAGCGTAAAGTGTTTAACATCCGTACTCAAGTAATCGAATTGCAATCCACGAAATACTTATTATTGAGGAGTTTCAGTGTGGTCTTCATCATCAGTTCAACTTCCCCAAATGGTACTTTTCGGAAGCAACTGCTCAAGGTACTATAAGAAATACCCAAAACGCTATAGGTGTGCCTATAATATTTGAAGAGTTCCCTCGATTTCTCCAGGATCCCATCATCAAATCCTGATTTCGTAACAATGGGACCAACTAGAAAGTATACCCATTCAAACGCAAAAAGAATTTTTCAAATCGGTCCAGCCGTCTCCGAGTTATGAGGTACTTAACATACTTAAAATACATAAAAAAAAAAAGTTCAAGTCGAATTGTAAACCTCCTTTTTTTGAAGTCGGTTAAAAAGACACCTACCTACTTACCTGCCTACATTTCTCAATTTGCTTTTGTCATTGATTTTTTAATGTTCACCATACACTTACCTACCAAACATTTTCATTCCACTGTGCGTGGTTACGCACATAATTTTGAATAAGTGCAAAATTAAACAAAAGAGCGACAAATAAACCTGAGCAACATTCAGCCGCGTGTGACGTAAGATACCGCGACGCAGCCGAGATTGTGCAACTTACAGGTTCTGTCTCTTTCATTCAGATTAATCAGCAATATTTTATAGATTAACCTTTATAGTATACAGGTTAACCCGTATAAAGGTTAATCAAACAAATGGGTTAAACGTCTAACCGGTTAACCTTTTAATCCGATTAATGGGTCCTTGCTACAGACCCATGAAGGGCCCGATAATAGAGTCTGGCAAACGAAAGTAGACACTCGAATTATTTGCAAACTTTTTATATGGCAATGCTATACTAATACCGAACTCAATTTTCCAAAACAAAATGGAGTGTTGTTGTTGGTGATTTGTTGTGATCTTGTTAATAGCGTTTATTCAGCGAAAAATTAACAAAACTATTAAAAGTAGAGTACGGAAGATGTTGTTTCGCATGATATCTAATTTCAAGAAAAACAACAGGATAAAGACGAGAATTCAAACAAAAACAAGATTGTTTACGTGTGGTGTTCGATTTCATAAGTTAGTATGACGCTAGCACAGTACACCTTCATAATAATGCATTATGGTTATTTAACATACTATTAAATGTTGCATGGTTTTTAACAATTTTTTTTCTTTTATAGAATATCTGGTGGATGTAGCAGGGGTTGATGAGGTAGTGAAAACTACTGAAAAACTTACGGATTTAGAGCAGAAAGATAAGGTAAGAACCCAGAACCAGTACCCTTGGATGAAATAGCTTCAATCACTGGTAAGTGTTTACTAGGAGTACTATTTAATAAGAGTTACTTTTATAAAGATGTAATTGAATTCATGATTTGCAGAACCTAATCATTCTGTTTTACCATTCTTTACAGAAGTGAGCGTTACTACATTAAAAATAATTAAAAAGGAAAGTGCGCGTAAAGGCCATATAAACCCACAATGTCCGACTTAGATAGTTTTGACATAGATGCTATTCGTAACAAAATTAACGAATTTTATATCGTTAGAAAACAAGTTTAAAACGAAACACACCAGAACCAGTATATGAAGCTGATGAAATTCTGAAGCAGAATGGGCACGAGGTATTGCGACTTCCCCCCTACCACTGTGATCTAAATGCCATTGAGTTAGTATGGATTTTGGCTAAACGTAAAGTGGCTAGTAAAAACTACATTTTAACAAAAAATAAAACCGACTTCCATATCAAAACACTACAAAGGCAAAAATAACTTTAATTTCGGTAGTCGGTGTTATTGGTTTTGTATTTACTTTTTTTTTGACATCGCCTTCCGAAATTAAAGTTATTTTTTTTTTCACGCTTCTTAGTGGGTCGGTTTGTAATTTATCTAGTTACAAAAGTCAAACTGTCAACTACTTATCACCTTTTACAAAAAAATGCTTTTCCCGATGCAGAGCCGTTAATTTTTGAGGAGTTCTCCTGGTACTTCACCATCAGCTCTACATCACCATTGGCATTGTGACGAGCATAAAGTGCTTAACATCCATATTCAAGTAATCGAATCGCAATCCACGAAATATTTATTATTGAGTAGTGTCGGTGGCCATCTGTGGTGTTCATCATCAGTTCCACTTCGCCAAATGGTGCTTTTCGAGAGCATCTGCACAAGGTACTATAAGAAATACCCAAAACGCTGTAGGTTTGCCTATAATATTTAAAGAGTTCCCTCAATTATTCTAGGATCCCATCATCAGATCCTAATTTCATAACAATGGGACCAACTAGAAAGTATACCCTTTCAAACGAAAAAAGAATTTTACAAATCGGTCATGAAAATAATGTGCGCGTTGGCACATTATTTTCAGTGGGTACTTGTAAGTCCAATTCTGGCTTCCGTTCGCCTGTTCGCAGAATGGTCGATTCCTACAATAGGACTTTTGAAAATATAGACATTTTTGCAGGTTCCCTATCGGTTTAAAAGTCTTATACTTAAGGAGCTTTCTTGAATGCTATTTTGTATTTTGTTTCTGTTTGAGTATTATATACATATAAAATATATACATTATACCATACGCATTATATACATATACAGCGTGGAGAGGACCATATGATCTTAAATTAAACTTCGTATTTAGTTATTATATTCCCAACCTGCACACAAACAATCAATCGAATATATGCAGTAGTTTAGCCACAGGACATTATTTTTATTTTAAGCATTCTTTACATGATGTATTGTTAACGGGACAGGTTAACGACCCCCGGGTGCATCGGTATTATTAAAGTTGCCAGCTCGCTACTAGAAAAACCTACAACTTTTATTTCTAAAACTGATCGCCTGATACAAATCAATGCAAATTATACCGTATGCTTGAGTCGTAAGAGTCATAAAGCATGCTGATATCGTTCCGCGATCGGGCGAGGCGAGCGCGGGTCATCGCTGGGGTATACGGGAGGGGTAGTCATATTCTCTGTCTAGGTAACTCCGGTCAGTGTATCACCCATCTGATGCGCCCGCGCTCTTCGAAAGTCGAGCTGCTACTGGTGACCTATTATCAAGAGTGATAAATAACATTAAACGTCAGTGTACATCGTGTATTCAAGAACACGGCGGAAATGTTGAAAATAAAAAATAATAATACTGACTACTTAGCAAAGTGATCGAAAAGTGATTGTGGTTAATAAATTGATTATTGAATAACTCGCTGGTGAATAGGCATGTGTAACTCTTTACGGAACCGACTCACTGATTCGAATCATTTAAGTGATTCAAAAGATTGGTTCAGTAACAACGTTTCAAATGCATCATTTGAATCTGAAACATTACTTTGCTCTGGCTCATTTCGCGCGACGCGTCGCTCGTGTGGCGACTGAGCAGTGTGCGAGCGAGAGAGAGAGACCGAGACACACTGAGTTACTTTAACTATTGACTCTTGTATCCTATGCACGAAGATCGACTTTATTTATGATCTCAATTATTACAATAAATTTGTAGACATAAAACATTCAGTATTGATGCCTCAAAACATTTCTATGTCTCAATAGTAAACGCCCGCAACGCAACGTAAGAATGTTACGTTTCTATACATGACGTCGCGTCGCGGGCGTTTACTGAGTCATTTGAGACGATGATCCAAATGAGCCAAATGAAACATATCAGTGTTCCGGATCATTTCAGTGATCGAGATGCAAATGTTCCAATCTTAAAAATGATACACCTTGCCCACCTCTACTGGTGAATGGTGTCTGACTATATCGTTAATAACCTGTGATGTGATTTAATGTAATTGAACATAAATAATAATCAAAACATTACGTCGTTTGTAGCAACGCGGTGTCGCCGCCAGCCGCCGCAAACCGCGCTGCATTGCCATTCTTACCTTACAGGTCAGTGATTCAATATTTCTTAATGGTGTTTTATTTTGTGTATAGTTTTATGCTATTAAGTTTGTTTGAAAACATCGTTGTTTTTTTTAATTTCGATGCTAGGATATATTTGATAGTTTATAAATGTTTCTAGGAACCAGCAATGCCAGTGTTTTCAATTAAAGTCTTATTGTCGTCTCCACGCTGTATATCACAGTAAGTTAATTAATAAGTTAGTATTATCCTATATATATAATGCATTTGTAACCCTAGCGATTATTGTTTTCACTGTATCGTATCCAATTATTAATCTGTGAACAGCGTTGTAGGCTGCAATATTGTTTATATGTTTTGTGTATTTATTGCCTCTATGTTTTATATTGTGGCTGTTTGTTGTTCCTCTTGAATAAAATAAAATAAAAATGGCATTTGGTCCTGGCATTGTAATCAACGTAAAACAAACTAAATATAAAACAATAACAATAACTCGTAACAAAAACTAAATTTAACACAATAAAAATAACTCGAAACAAAATATTCTAAATTTAACACAATAAAAATAACTCGTAAAAAAAACAAAGTGTACAAATTTCGTGCACGCAAGTGTATTCGGGAGCGAACGGGGCGTAGACACAGTGCGAGAGGCCTTGAGTCTACTGACGCACCAATAGCGCGCTCGGGTTGAGGCTACATAACACCCCGCGTCCCGCTGACAACCGCCGACCCCTAAAAATCGACTTCTGCGCATCTAACGACTCTTGCCAAGTTACGTGGCGGGCACTATATCTAGTCTGAATGATATCTTGCTAGATATAGACAAAACAAGGACAGTTACTTCCACGTAAGTAAGTAAAGTGTTATTGAGCTCCAAAAACAAGTTATACTACTAACAAATCCTATACTGATACTGTTAGCCTGTATCATCCCTCTGCTAGGCAAACGCCTCTCCCCATGATTTCCAGGTGGTTCTATTCAGGGCCAAAGTAAATCACAGGTCGTTAGTTTAGTCCAGCTCATACCGCCATCTACCACAAGATCTACCGCGATACCTTCTGGCGGTGTCAGAGTTCCAGATAGTGGTGATTTTGGCCCACAAGTCATTGGGCATACGGAAGACGTGATAAGGCCAGGTCCACTTTAAGTTAACGGTCCTTTAGCAACGTGCAGCAAATTGCGTCTTGGAACACAATGTGGTGTTGCGTATGTGACAGGTTAGCTTAGCGCCTAGGATCACACCATAGTACACCATGGACTACCCGTGTAGTTATTTCTCCTGCTGTGTCAAATCCGTCTAAAGGTTGTCTGTAAAAATCGCTGTTAGCGATAAGACCGCCTATTTTAACACCCTTTTTTTAATCCTTATTTAATTCTGTTATGGTTTACAATAAAGAGTATTTATCTACCTACAATCGAAAAAATCTTACCAATTTTACTAATACTATTAATTGTGAAAGTTTGTGAGGACGGATGGATGTATGTTTGTTACTCTTTCACGCAAAAACTACAGAACTGATCTGAACTAAACTTGGCAAATAGATAGTTTACATCCTGGAATAACACATAGGCTACTTTTTATCGACTTTACGCGGAAAAACCATCCCACGCGAACGAAGTCGCGGGTAGAAAGCTAGTCATTCTTACCAATATTAACAACGCCGTGGTTAGTTAGCTCCCAACAGCTGTGCAGACGTAGAACACTGAGTGAGGCACTCTGCTTGGGCGAGAAGTATCCCAGTGCCGCGTCCGTCACATGATACGCTTGTAGAGAAAACTCGTAGAGAGACGGCAACAACTGTGCAACAGCTCCCACCTGCAAAAAATTACATCAGTCAATATTTTAAGCAGGTGACATAAATGTTACAAGCAACTAAAAAAATGTGCATCTATAGGTACTAATATAATAAAGCGGTAAAATTTGTTTGTTTAAGCGCGCTAATCTTCGAAAGTACTGGGTGGCTTTGGTTGGGTATGAAAGTAGCTTGAAGCTTGAGAAAGCTACTGCAAAAGGAAGGTTATGTTTGTATCGTGATAAAATCCACGAGAGCGAAGCCCCACGCGTCTGCTAGTTTTGAATATTATTCAAAATTCAAGAATCTTTAACTTGTTTGTTAACTTTGCAAGTATTGAATACGGGTGATAAGACTGTTTTGCTATAAACATATAAGGAAACAATCCATTACGGGTATTTGAATATGGATGCATGCTACACGCACTATAAACAAATGCCTTAATTAACATCGATAAGATGCGAACGTCGTACGCTTATTGAGTGCCCTAATACGAGACACGTGTCTCGACTGCGCTTAGCGTTACGACTGGCCTCGAGATACGCTTCACGCTTTGCTTTCGCCACACATTATGCGTGTACGTAATAAGACTCAAAATGTTTTCATTAGATTTTTATATGCAGCTATCAAGCTACATATAAAAATCTAATGAAAATGAGCCATAAGTTATGTAGACGGCTGACCAAAGTAAGATTGAGGCCATACAGATGTAATGTGTCACTGTTAAATAAAAAAAAATATCATCACCTATATGCTATGTTTTGTATAATAAGTGTTTATTTAAAAATGGTACTTACAGCTTCATCAGCTATGTTAATGCAATCAGTAAGCGTAAGAGAGACAATTCGTGGAGTTAGGCATGCCCACAAACCAGCCTCAGTTATTTCATTGCATCCAGTTAGTTCTAGTTCAAAAAGAACCTAAAAAAGATTGTATAAAAAATATTAGTTATTATTTCTTAATATTGGAAATAATAAAAACATTATAAAAACTAGGAATATTATAAAAACTAGCATGCAAATTAAACTGTTATGAATCATTCTTTTGAGAAAGATGTTTTTGATTTTTTCATTTGAATATAAAATGCAAATATTAATTTTTTGGTTAGTTAAATAGTTGAGTTACCTGAAGGTGATCCAAAACAGCCTCCAGCCCTCTATCAGTTATTGTACATCCTTTTAAACCAATAGCGTGAATATGATGCGCCGATAAAGGGAATTGCCTTATAAATTCATTTATATCATCATCTGAAGCCGAAACTAAGACAACTCCGCGAATACCCCTTCTGACTAGAGAATTGTAAAATCTCTGCATACAGCAAACTGTAGCAGAGCGCAGCTCCCGGCAGTCGAGCACTGCCACGAGGCCGGTCCACCACCGCGGCGACGAGTACAGTATGTCACGCCATCTGGTACATACTTGCGCAAGCGATCTTCTATCATTGGCATTGAAATATAGAAAAAACTTTTCTAGGAATCTCTCTTCCACAACAAATTGGTTCCAGGATAGTGGTCGGGGTGAGGGTCTACGCCGGCGTGGGACACGAGGCGCGGCGGCGGCGGCGGTGGCCGGGCCGCACAGCGCGTTGGCCACGCGCTCCACCACGCCCGGCGAGCGCTTGCGGCCCCGCAGGCCCAGCCCCGTGATGCGGCGCGACAGCTCGGCCGAGGCTCGCTCCACCACGCCCTGCGCCGACACCGAGGACATCTTCACCTTGACGCGGCGAATGGTATCCGCCGCCGGCCGCCCGCCTCCCGACCCTGCGCCTCCCGCGCCGTGCTCACAACCCGCCACCGCGCTACTGTGGAAATAAACATTGTATATATCACTGTTCACTGTCATTGAAAAAAATATACATAGGGAGCAACAAATATGGTATATGTACCTATGTTAGTCACTTGTAAGTAGTCAACAAAGCTGTATTAGTTCATTTATTCATTGATATAACAATTCTTATTTTAACTTCACCCCAAAACATAATGCTATATTGTAACCTGGATTCTACCAATGCATAATATACTGCTTTTAGCACTTTAGATCAATATCATCTCTGAGACTTCATAGCATGTAGCAAGCTGAAGTTATTGAGGAATCAATGCTGGTGAGTTCTTATATACAATTTAATAGGGAATCTATTTTAAATTAACTTTTATCTTTGTTTACTAGTCGAATATTATACAATATGAGCATGACATCAAGCTATCATTGTTACACAGAGTTGTTTTAAACTATCCTAAAAGTCATGTTTTTACTAAACATTCGTAAAAAATTGTCATTAAAGTGAAACGAGAATAAGCAAGATAATCAAAACTTTTATTGTTTTAGAAGTTATAGTATCATTCTTTGGGTTTCAGAGATCACATTATAATCAAAACAAAATAATTAACTTATGCTCCACAGTTGGGACACATGTTCATGTTATGCACCCTACATATGGCTCTTTTACATTTCATGAAAGTTGTGTTGTCATTTTTCTTGACTTGGATGGACAAAAGACACATATTTTTCTTAAATTTAGTTCTTCAATTGTTGCTGTGACAATAATGACAGCATGTGGCACACTGACAGGACAAATAAGGAAGTGACTGGGAAGGGTGGGCCGCAGGAACTACGTGAACATTGTTTTTTCAAAGAATCAATATTATGTCATTGTAAATTTTACAATAGTTTAATTCAATTTTTCGTCACCTCATTTAAATTAGGCAACCCGATTATGGCATTTGTAATCTGCAAACATTACAAGTCCTGCATCAGGTTGGTATTAAATGAATATCAGAACTCTCAATCAAACAGTAGTTTTTGCATAAGACATCCACAGCTGATTTATTAGTTAAAAAGGTGCATTATTTGCTTATTACACTCAATGTCACTCATCATGTAATAGTAATAATATTTAACCTTTTACCTACGGGTGTCAACTATTGTTGATTTAGCTATGTAATTTCTGAATACGGGAGGCAACTATAGATGATTTGCGAAAGGGTCTGTTTTAAACCTTTATATTGACAAAACTAGACCGTATTTCATTGGGATAAAGATCACTATGTGGAGTCGATAAAATTATGATTCTGTTGAAAAAGTTCCCATATATTTACATAGATAGCAATAAAAATATAATAAATCATAAACAAAAGACTAGGTTTTTATACTGGCCACCTATGGTTATCGGAAAAACTAGTTTATTTTGAATAATTATGATTAAGTTCAGTGTTTTTGTTAAGTAATGTGTTAAAAGTACTATTAACCTCATATTGAATGTAAATTCTGATAAAAAACAAGTGATGTTTCGCCGAATACAGTAATTAATTCTGATGCTTAATTTTTGGCAATTACGTAAAATTTTGTGAATAAACTATAAAATCTATAACATTTCTCAAAGGTAAGTGAAATAATAAATCAGTGTGTGAAATTTGAAGTAACTAGGTATTGTGCTTCAAAAAATGTAGACAAATGAAAACATAAATGACCGCACAGTTGCGCGCCAAAAAGTACCCGTATTGGGTGATGAGATCACTTTTGAAGTCCCGTAGGTAAAAGGTTAACATCTGATACTAGAATATTAAAAAGATTTGAAATAAAAAGGTGTAATACCAATGGTGCCTTATCATAGTTTTGTTAACCGTTTTGTTTGTGCACCTCAACATTTCTAAACCATATCATCTTCCGAGTTCTTCAATAATTAAGGAAATTTTATATATAGACTATTATAAAATAATGATTATTATTAACAATGCAGTTGCTAGTATAAATCATCAAAACAGTAAAAATATTGTCTTAGTTGACTTGAAACCTTTACATACAATATTTTTCAGTCGGTCCTGCATACTGTTAAAAAAAAATTCTAGACAGTGGTATGGTGAGAAGGGGTTTGAGGGGCATTGCATTCTTCATATCCACAAATTCAAGTGCCCTATAGGCAATTTAAAGGGACTTCAGAAAAAATTGTGGCATTTGTTTCTACAATCCTTGTTTTACATGGCTAAAAAAAAGATTTCAACACTATATTCTGCCTCAATTTAGAAAGAAATTATGTTGAGAGTATTATAATAACATAACAGTATATTATAACATCGAAAGGTTTCGGATAAGCTATTTCGAAATGCCGTAGGGCGTAATAAAACAATACATAGGTTTTTAAATACTCGCAATGTGAATCACTAATAGAGTATATCAACACATAACAGTTTTTATCAAATAATATCGAAAATATAAAATCGATGCGCTTTGAGTTTTACCTTTATATTCTTTTCTGAACAAAGAAAAACCATCGTTTAATGTCAGCACTCTTGAGATTTAGTAAAATCTTAATATTATTCATTCAACACTGAAAATAATAAGCGAGGATCTTTGAAAATTATTAAGAAATCGTACGAGAAAAACGCTATGTACAAAACCTCTCACGAACTCACTACCACAGAGTTGACAGAGTACATTTTTTAATTTATTTTATTTAGGCCGTGCACGCACTGCCTTGCGGTGGCCGCAATTTTGGTAGTTCTTGGGTAGTTCTACCGCACCGGTAGAATAACCGCAATCTCAGGTGCGCGTACTGCGGTGAGAAAAACGCACCTTTTGTCTGATAATGTTGCCATACTTACAGATTTCATAGTATTTATACATATTTTCGGCGTGTGATTCAGATTAGCACTCGATACAGATTTTTATACAAATTTCACACTGTATTGATAAAATTAACTGTTACAACTAAAGACAGAACTTGGCAAAATAAATTACCTAGATACCGCATTTATTACGTTGCACACACCATGGTATGATTCTATTCTTTATAGTTATTTTTAATTATTTATAAACATCAATAATTTGCTGTGCTCAAGAAATCCGTCAAAGATTGTTGTGTGCTATCCAAGGCTCTCGCATACGTAGTGTCGCACATACGTAAAATACGTAAATAAAGTCATGAAAATAATGTTTGAGAAACTAACATTATTCAAAAGTAGGGCAACACAAAATCATAGTACATCGAATTTCACTGACTGTCAAGTGTCATCGACTTGATTTGTAGCTCGATAACTATTGCATTTTTTATTACTTTTCAAATCTACGTGGATAAAACTTCGAAGAAACGCGTTAAAAATGAAGAAAACAATCAGTAGTGGAGCTCGTGAAATTATTTTTAAAGTGTATCAGCGATGTTTGTTAGAACAACAAGCTGGACATATTTTATCAAATTTGGATGATATTTATGCCCGAACAGCAGCTATGACAGGTATGTAATCGTGTTACTGTTTGTTTTTTATCTACCAGAAGTTACAATTTTACTAAATATACGATTTTAAGACTTAAATAAGGATTGTTTACATTGCGCATTAATAGGTTAGATTGCAAATATAAATAGGCCATATTGTAGTGCGACTAAAACTTTTGATACATTCGGGTGATCAAATTTATCGTTGATTTTAAATATGAATGAGTTAAAAATGTTTGAAATTAAAAATAGTGCTATCTATTTTCTATGACACATTAAATTTGTATAAATCTTTCTTTCAGGAAAATCTGAGAGTACAGTGAGGCGTATTGTAGATGAAGGCTACAAAAATGATGGCAAATTTGAAACCCTTGGCAAACACAGATCAGGCCGTCCTAAGAAAGAAATGGATGACTTTAACATATGTGCACTTCGACAAAAGATTCAGTTCTTTTACTCGGTAAAGAAAGAGGTACCAACCTTAAAGAAACTTCAGGTAGTTGCGAAAACTGATCTGGATTTTAAATGTAGCCTAGAAGTCCTGCGTAAAATTTTGAAATCGATTGGGTTTTCTTACTAGAAGTGTCAAAATAATAGAAAGGCTCTAATCGAACAAGCACATGTTGCAGCAAAACGAGAAGAGTACTTGGCAATTATTAAAAACAATAGAGTTTTGCCATAAGACTTGCAAAAAGGTATAATTTATCTTGACGAAACCTACATTCACTCTTCATATAAGGTAAAACTTTTTGTTTTTGTGTAATCAATCATTATAATTGAATATTTTTAATTTATAAATAAGTACATTTATTTTCACCAGGTTCGAAAATGTTGGCAATCTTTAAACGTGGAAGGCGTTACGGAAAATATATCGAAAGGAAAACGTTTCATAATTGTCCATGCTGGAAGCGAAAAGGGGTTTGTGCCAAACTGCTTACTTATAATTAGTGGAAAAAACAAGCTCGAAGACTACCATTCCGAAATGAATGCCCACAATTTAACCAAGTGGATCACTGAGAAGCTTATCCCGAATCTGCATGAGCTATCGATCATTGTCATGGACACGCCCCCTACCACTCCGTCGTGACAAATAAGGCGCCTATCTCAAACTCTCGCGTGGACGAAATAAGACTTTGGCTTTTGGAAAATAGTATAATATAATATAACCCTTCACTTAGAAAGCCAAACTTACTCAATTTGGTAAAAAAGAACAAACCCCGCCCCATCTATATCACTGTGATTTGAATCCTATAGAGTTCATTTGGGCTCAAGTAAAACAGAAAGTGGCTGAACACAATGTTGGGTCACGTGATGTGAAGCAACTAGCTGAAGAGGCCTTCAACAGCATTACACCTGAAAAATGGAAAAACTGTTGTCGTCATGTTGCAAACATAGAAAAAGAATATTATGAACGAGGAAGAACCCTATATCAAGATATAGATGAATTAGTCATTCGCCTAAGCGAAGATAGCAGCAGCGATGACAGCAGTAGCGAAAACGTTAGTGACGCAACTGACAGTGAAAACATTTTTTTTAAAGTAGAATATTTGGAATCAGATGATGAAAGCAATTGATTTCAAATTATGTTATGGGATATTTTTTATTAATAAAATAAAAATATATCATAATAAAAATATGTATGAACATTTTTCTTTTAATCACTCATTTTATTTGAAAGACAGAGACCATAAATTTGTGCTATCTGATTGTTTATGTAAACATATAAAGGTCGGAAAGAAAACTGCAGTGGGACAGTCATAGGGTGGTATTATTTATAATGAAAGTCGCATCTTTATCTATGGTTTCTGTATTTAGCGCTAACTCGTAGCACTACTTTAGTGCTATGTTGGAGCACTAATTTAGAGAATATATTTAAGGTAGTGGAGATTTACTTTAGACAGCACTTTGGAGAATAAGTTAGGGAGAGCAATGACAATGCGTGAAGTCGCAGTAATGAATGTGGAATGAATGTTCTTTATTAAAATATAATTGTGTATATATAATTGTAGTGTTTACATTAGTTAAACAGTGGTCACTGTGTGGGAGCGCGGCCCTCCGCCCGCGTCTCATATAACTGTTGACATTATATTTAATTTATAGTACTTAGAATAATATTCCTTTGTGCATTGTATGAGCGATTGGTTATCAAAGTGAAGGGTGTGCTACGTATGCTACAGGACTCCCCTTCAAGCGAAGCGTACCGGCAGTTTGATGATACGTCCTGAACGTGTCTGCTTGTTTTCAGCGGGATGTGACGTCAGGCTTGCTCTCGGTACTTCTGTTTTCTTGGTATCGCTGTCTGTAACTGGTGTGGTAGATGGTAAAGTTTCTTCCGAGATAACATATGCAGGTTTCAATCGATCTATCGAAATAATTGCTTGCCGATCGGGTAACTGTACTGTGTAAACTTTTTCTGTGCGGCTTATCACTCGGTAGGGTCCTTCGTATGGTGTTTGAAGTGGTTTCTTGACTGCGTCGGTTCTGATAAACACGTGGATGCACTTCAAAAGGTCTTGATGAATGAATACGGTTTTTTTGTTGCTGTGGTGTTTGGTAACGGCTTGCGGCCTGTTTACTTGAATTATGTCACGTAGTTTATCGATGTAAGTATAATTCATAGTAGGTGTGCAGGTCTTTTCTGTGAAAAATTCGCCAGGTAAGCGTAAGTTGTATCCGTATGTAAGTTCAGCTGCGCTTACTCCGGTGTCAGTGTTTAGAAAGGCTCGTAGACCCATTAGGATTGTCGGGAGCTCATCTATCCAGGAACTTGCGTTTGTCAGTTTCGCGCGTAATGCGGTCTTGAGGGTGCGATGCCATCTCTCGATTATGCCGTTGCTCTGTGGGTGATAAGCTGTTGTGCGAGTTTTCTTTATTCCCATTAGCTTCATTAGGTTTTGGAAAAGTTGACTTTCGAATTGGCGGCCTTGGTCGCTAGTTAGTGTAGTCGGACATCCAAATCTTGTGATCCAGTGTTGGTAAACGATTTGGGCTATGCGATCAGCTGATATTTCGTCGGTAGGAATTGCTTCGGGCCACTTAGTTAATCGGTCGATCATTGTGACTAAGTACCGATGTCCTTGAGATTTTGTAGGTAGAGGTCCTACGATGTCAACGTGTAAATGTTGAAAACGTTCGGTTGGCGGGAAAGATGTGATGTTTGAGTGTGTATGTCTTTGAACTTTGCTTTTCTGACAAGGTATACAAGTACGAGTCCAACAGCTGATGTCTGCGTTCATTGATGGCCAGAAATATTTTTGAGTGATAAGCTTGCGAGTCGTGCGCGTACCAGGGTGACTGATATTGTGCACGCTGTTAAATACTTGTCTTCTATAATGTTCTGGTATGTACGGTCGTACATAAGCAGTAGAGGTTTCGCAGTATAACTGGATGTTGCTGTTGGGTATAAATATTTGCTTGAGACTAATGTTGTCTTGTGATAATAATTCTTTGATGTTAGTATCCCTTTCTTGCGCGCTGGCTATGTCGGTATAATTGATTGTAGGTGGGCATGAGATTGTTTCTATGCGGCTAAGTGTGTCGGCGACGACGTTTTGTTTACCGCTTACGTGTCGAATGTCGGTCGTAAATTCGCTGATAAACAAAAGTTGCCTTGTTCGCCTGTTTGTTTCTGAGCTGGAAGGAGTCTTTGACATTACGTATGTCAGCGGTTTGTGATCCGTAAATATGATGAGATTTCGTCCTTCAAATATCTTGCGGAAGTGTTTGACTGCCATGTAGATTGCTAGTAGTTCACGATCGAATGTAGAGTACTTCTTTTGCGCGTCGGTGAATTTCTTCGAAAAATATCCGAGTGGTTGCCATGTTTCGTGTATGTACTGTTGAAGTACGGCTCCAGCTGATGTGTCGGATGCGTCGCAGAATAAAGCGATTGTTGCGTGGTGAGATGGATGGGCGAATAAAGCTGCGTTTATTATGCTGGCTTTACACTGCTCGAAAGCTTGCGTTGCTTCATCGGTCCACGTGATTTGCGTTTTATCTTTCTTCTTAACGTTGTGTAGATATGCGTTCAATGGTGCTTGTTGAGATGAGGCGTTTGGTATATGATCGCGATAGAAGTTTATCATACCAAGAAATCTTCTCAGCTCTTCAATGGTAGTCGGTTTGGGATAGTTAGTAATAGCTTCGACTTTATGTTTTGGAGGTTTGATACCTGGTGCTGATACTGTGTAACCAAGGAACTGAACTTCTGATTGGCCTAAGTTGCATTTGGCAGGGTTGATAGTTATTCCGTTTTGTTCGAGTCTCTTGAGTACAATATGCAGGCGTTCTCGGTGTTGGGTTTCATTTTCCGACGTTAGAAGTAGATCGTCGATGAATGGGAAAACAAAATCTAATCCTCGTAGTACTTCATGAATATATCGTTGAAATGTTTGTCCCGCGTTCTTTAAACCAGGGCACATACGTGGGAATTCATATAGTCCCATCGGTGTGATGATTGCGGTTTTTTCTATGTCTTCTTCTCGGACATTCAGTTGTTGGTAAGCACGGTTGAGATCTATCGTAGAGAAGATAGTTTTACCAGTTAGATGATGCGTAAAATCTTTGATGCGTGGCACGGGATATCTGTCTGGTACGGTGATAGAGTTGAGTCGGCTATAGTCACCACAAACTCTGATATCGCCATTCTTTTTAGGCACGATATGAAGAGGTGATGCCAATGGACTCTTGCTAGGTCTGCATAGACCTTATTCGATCATGTTTTCGAATTCCTTCTTTACAATCTCGAAGCGATGCAGTGGAATAGGACGGGCGCGGCAGTGTACCGGTGGTCTGCGAGTTTCAATGCAATGTTGCACATTGATGTTGCAGTTCAATTGCATTGATGTTAGTCGCGTTATCTCGGGATACTGAGCTAGGATGTCGTGGTATGACTGCGACATGTCAATACTGCGTACGGTAGGAACATCTGATACACGTACTGGGACATTGACCTTTAAGCTCGTGACGCCGTCGATAAGTCTGCGGTTTTTCAAGTCGACGATAAGTTGATGGTACTTGAGAAAATCGGCTCCGAGTATTGGTTTCGAAACATCTGCTATTATGAACTTCCATTTGTACGGGCGTCGTAGGTTTAAGTTGAGAGTTAATGTTTTTTCGCCATACGTAGCTATTTTTGTGTTGTTCGCAGCGTAAAGTTGAAATGGTAGCGGCGTTGCGACTTGACCCTTTCTTCTCGGTAGCACGGATATGTTTGCTCCCGTGTCGACCAAGAAAGATAATTTAGAGTTTTTGTCGGTGATGTATAGGCGGTGTGAATTTTCTTGAACGCCGGTGTCCGCCTCTGCCAAAGTTCGGTCTAGTTTTCCGAGTTTTGTTTGTTGAAAGAGCAGGGCGATGTGCAGTGACTAGCTTGTTCCTTGAAACGTCGGTGACAATAGCAGTGTGGTGATGGTGATGTTTCTCGGCTTCGCGATCGTGATGCGCTACGGCGGTGAGATGGGTAGCGGCGGCGGCGATAGTTGTGATCATTGTGATCATAAGGCGGTCTAGCTTTGAGCTCGGCTATTTCTAGCGAGAGTTTTCTTATTTCGTTGATGAGGTACTGCGTATCGGACTGCGACGCTGACGTAGGTGCTGCGAATGAGTGTACGGGTGCGACTTCTGTTGATGTTGTCTGCTCCATCATTTTGTCGGCGAGTAGAGCGAGTTCTTCGAGTGTAGTCTTGGTGCTGAATATTTCGCTGACTGCAAGGACTGACCGGACGTGTGACGGGAGGTGATTTGTCCACATGAGTCGTAGCGTGGAGTCGGGAACTTTGTCTCTGGCGAGGTTTCGCATGCGGCGGAGTAGTTGGGTGGGTTTCTGCTCTCCGAGTTCCATCTCTGACAGTAGTTTCTGGAACTGGCGGCTATCAGATTCTTCGTAGGCGGATATGAGCCTTTCTTTGATCGCCTTGTACTGATCTGTCTCTGGTAGGTTGTAGAGTAGATCCGTTATCTGCTCGATTTCTTGTTTTTCCAGCTGTGCTATGACCATCTGGGCGAGCTGTGCTTGGCCTTTCTTGAGGTCGTTGGTCGCGGCCTCGAAACTGATGAACCATAGTCGTGGTCGATCGCGCCAGAATGGTGGAATGCGCATGGTGAGCGATATGCCAGCAGCTTCAGCCATTGACACGGTGTGCGATGATCCTTGCTCTTCTGACTGGGAAGGATTTGACATTTTAATATTATTTCACGCACCTCAGGTACATCTGGTTCGAGGATGTCTCCGCTTCAGGTGTGTCTGGCTCGGGTTTTCTCCGCTTCGTGTGTTTCTTGTTCGGCGTCACCACTTTAGCGCTAGGTCGTAGCACTAGATTAGTGCTATGTTGGAGCACTAATTTAGAGAATATATTTAAGGTAGCGGAGATTTACTTTAGACAGCACATTGGAGAATAAGTTAGGGAGAGCAATGACAAGGCGTGAAGTCGCAGTAATGAATGTGGAATGAATGTTCTTTATTAAAATAGAATTGTGTATACATAATTGTAGTGTTTACATTAGTTAAACAGTGGTCACTGTGTGGGAGCGCGGCCCTCCGCCCGCGTCTCATATAACTGTTGACATTATATTTAATTTATAGTACTTAGAATAATATTCCTTTGTGCATTGTATGAGCGATTGGTTATCAAAGTGAAGGGTGTGCTACGTATGCTACATGTAGATTTGTTTTAAATAAAATCTACGGATTTTACGACTTTACCTTATCTATCCAGATTTAAAAAAGCGTCTCGTCATGTTCGTTAAAATATAAGAATACAAAATAATGTGCTAGTATCAAAATCAATTCAGTCACACTATACAGGGTTACTACGTGCACGACCGCAGCGCCCTCATTTTTTGTCATGACTTTGTAGACAGACTGTAATTAATATCATATGTACAAACTTTTCTTTAATTTAATATTAATCTAAAAACCCAGAGTGATGCAAAAATTGTCATTCTGGCTATTGGAGCTAGATAAATTACAAAGCAACTTACTAAGTTTTCGTAAGATATATACGTTCTTATCCAAAAAAGTTTTTTTCAGGGAAAAACCGACCTTATCTAGTTTACTTTTACGAAAAATACCTATGTATATACTAGCGCCCTGGCCTGGCTTTGCACGGGGTCCTTGACAACTGTTTTCTTCGACAAACGACGTTTAGCTATCATTTAATTTAATATATATATATATAAAAGTTTCATCTTGAATCAGACCTATGCCAGCCGTTTCGCTGCAATGAATTTCTTGGCTGCGTAATTTTAAACCTGTGATAACTTCTAAACATTTAAATGAAAAAAGTAAAGGGAAATTTTTGATCTACATTAAATGACCAAGGTAAATAACATACTTATTTGGATAAAGATTAGTATTTATTAGGAGAAATTACCTTTTGCAAATAAAGTAATATTTTAAATTAATTATTTAGTGATAAAAATGGTTACTGTGAGTCAACCATATGAGATAGATATATGCTGCTATCGCGGACTTTTTTGTAGGCCTTTTTATGATATATGCATTTCCGTAGTACATTATTTTAACGTAGGTATCTATTGACGTAGTACTTGCAATGTAAGCGCTTGAAAATCGTTTTTTTTTTGGCGGCATCGTCACAAAATATGGAATTTTCTCCATAATACAAATACTATTATCAATAAAAAAACTTAATTAGAATGTTTAAATTAACGTTGTATATGAAAATATAAAAAATAACCATAAAGAATAGAATCATACAATGGTGTGTATAACGTAATAAACGTGGTATCTAGGTAATTTATTTTGCTAAGTTCTGTTTTAGTTTTAACAGTCAATTTGATCAATACAGTGTGAAATTTGTATAAAAATCTGTATCGAGTGCTAATCTGTATCACACATCAAAAATATGTATAAATACAAAGAAATCTGTATGGCAACATTATCAGACAAAACGTGCGTTTTTTTCACCGCAGTGCGCGGTACTAGATACATTCCTATGTGACACAAAATATTTGCGGTAGACGCACCGCAACTTTGCAACGAGGGGCCACCGGTGACTCTACCGCACGCATTTATTCCACCGCAGTGCGCGCACTTCTATGGCACTCCATTCTCCACAGATTTTGCGTTTCCAAAACGCAACGCAGTGCACGGCCTAAGCTCACTACTAGTGTTGCTCGTTGTTCAGTCCGAAGTCCGAACGTCAGGTTACTTAGTCAGGTAGAATCCGATCCTACTCTTTGGTCCGATATAAAACTAAAATCATCATCATAATCATAAACTTTATTTCAAAAAAGGATATTTGTAATACATAAATGGGTACTAAATCTAAAATGTGAACTCGTAGTACTTATAATATTCTACAAATCTGTGGGTGTGGTTCTGCTCTCCTAGGTAAGCTGCAATACAGCCTGTGTTTAGGAGAAGCAGTGCCCGCCCCATTATTGAATATAATTTATTTTCTAACAATTAAATTAAGGACTAATATCAATCTATCCTTTAGTATATTTTACAATTAATAAAATAAAAAACTTAATCTTAATTTGTATAATAATTGTCTTAAACGTATGTGTGTTGTGTATTCGTGCGTGTTTATTTGTGTGTAGTGCATGTTTATGTATGTGGTATGTAATGCATGTAATGTGTATAGGTATGCGGTTGGAGTGTATGAAGAGTACAGCAACAATACTAACAATATAGATTTTAGGCAACGCTTAAATTTTTATTTTATGTAGGTACGAACATGACATAAATTCTTCTGTCTCGTCATATGATTTGCCTAGGAGAAATGAATGAATAATTGTTTTAAATTGACGTAAAGGTAGTTCATAGACCGGTAAGGAGGAGTTAATTTTATTGTAGAGGGTAGGACCAAGGTAATAATAGAATCTTTTTGTAAAGGTGAAGGTTATCGGAGGAACAGTACAAATGAAGTCCTTACGTCGTTTAGTTATGGGAATAAAAGGGGTTTCTTGATGTTGCTTGACTAAAGTTTTCATTATAAATAGTTGTCTTACATTTAGTTCGTTACAATCTCGATATAGTTGGGTTGTTGGGAAACGTATTGGCCGAAAGTTTGCTATCTTTAGAATTGCTCTGTGAGCTACTTCCAAAGGTTTCAGGGTGGTTTTAGAAATTCCGCCCCAACAGGCAATGCAATAGGTGATAATAGAAACACATAAAGCATAATAAACAGTTCGTATGACTTTTAGATTGGCGACGTAACGTAGATTTTTAAAAATGTAAATGAGTTTTCTAATTCTGCCAGTGATATGATTAACATGTGCTTTATATGAAAGATATCTGTCTATTGTTATGCCTAAATATTTAATGGAATCCGATGAAGAGATCAAAGGACAATGGCACGTTGTTTGCGGTTGGAATTGACAAGTATGAGCTTTTAAGATAAGGGGTATTTTAGGTTGAGAGGCTGAAGAAATCGAGAATGTCATGAATTTAGTTTTTGATGTATTGAGTGTCAAGGAGTGTGACTGTAGCCAGTCGAAAGCAGAATTAAAGCCTATCTGTGCTGCATTTTGAAGAGCTGGCCATGAGTCCGCTACAAAAGTGAGTGCAGTATCATCTGCAAAAGATATAATTTTGCCGTTATTGATGTTAAGATTACAGAGGTCATTGATGAATATCAGAAACATCGTTGGCCCCAAAATACTGCCTTGAGGCACGCCATATGAAATTGGTAGCTCACCACTCATGTAATCACCCATTTTGACTATCTGAGTGCGATTTGTTAGATAGCTCTTAAAAAGAAAAAAATGCGTCTCATTTAATTTTTATGATACTTTTTATATGATTATATTATTATTATTATTTATTTCTTATATTAAGCGTCAATAGCCTAATGGATAAGGCGTCGGACTTGTGATCGAAAGGTCCTGAGTTCGAATCCCACCCATTACAGGTTACACTATTGCCGTGAACCCACTCCACACACAAGCATATTTAGCTTAGTTGGAGGGGTTAACACGATTGCTAGAAATGTGAATTCTACCCACATTGCTAGTTAACTTAAAAAAAAATATGATATATGAGCAAATTTTGTTAAATTATTTCTAGAAAAATAAAAATAACCTACGATCTATAGGTACCTACTCAGACCTCCCAAATATACACAAAAAGTTTCATAAAAATAAGTCCACCTGTTACGGAAGAGTTAATTTCATTTCACTTGGAGAGTGTAGGGGAGAAAGAATGAATTTTTGGAAATTCCCTCACTTGAAACATATATATATATATATATATGTTTCACTCTATACATGGGTATTTTAATAAATAAATATTTGCAGGGGGAATATTATGAACTTGAAAACAACCACATAACAAAGAAGTTAGTAATAGTTAGTTACATAGATGCGGTTTTGTAGTATATAGGTAGGGGGGAGAAGGGGGGGAAACGGGGAGGTTTGGCACTTTTCCCGTAGGTTTGAGAGTTACTTGTTTACGAATCTGTCAAAATATACCCACCTCCCCATCCACCATCTGGGAGAACAATTATGTCAGTGAGTGAGTGAGTCAGTCAGTGGTAATTTAGCTTTATATAATATAACCAGTATTTGTGTGTTGCGCGAGGTGCAAGCACCTCGCGTGCTTGTGAAAAGAAAAAGAAAAAAAAGGGGGGGGGGTGATGGGGGGGAGAGGGGGTGGGGTTGCACAAGTAGTTCGACTAAAGCATTGCCCCTCTAAAAATCTGAAAAAAAAAATTTCCAAGTCTCTTAATTTCCGAGATCCGCCTAAAGGGGGTGAGAAGGGGGGCAAGGGGGGCGAGTTTGAAAAATGGTTTTTACTTTACCGAGCCTCCTCTATACGAATCCGTAAAAAAACAAAAAATACGGGTCTCGTGGTTTCCGAGATACGATAGGGAGGGGGGAGAAGGGGGGTGAAAAGGGGAGGTTTAGCACTTTGCCCGGAGGTTTAAGAGTTACTTGTTTACGAATCTGTCAAAAGTATTTGCGTGTTGCGCGAGGTGCAAGCACCTCGCGTGATTGTAAAAAAAAAAAAATGGGGGGTGATGGGGGGGTGCACAATTATTTTGACTAAAGCATTGCCCCTCTTAATGAATCTGACAAAAAAAAATGTTCCAAATCTCTTAATTTCCGAGATCCGCCTAAAGGGGGTGAGAAGGGGGGCAAGGGGGGTGACTTTGAATATTGGCTTTTACTTTAACAAGCCTCTTCTATACGAATCAGTAAAAAAAAAAAATACGGGTCTCGTAGTTTCCGAGATACGATAGGGGGGGGGGGGGGAGAAGGGGGGTGAAAAGGGGAGGTTTGGCACTTTTCCCGTAGGTTTGAGAGTTACTTGTTTATGAATCTGTCAAAATATACCCACCTCCCCATCCACCATCTGGGAGAACAATTATGTCAATGAGTGAGTGAGTCAGTCAGTCAGTGAGTGGTAATTTAGCTTTATATAGCATAACTAGTATTTGCGTGTTGCGCGAGGTGCAAGCACCTCGCGTGCTTGAGAAAAAAAAAAAAAAGAGGGGGGGGTGATGGGGGGGGGGGGTTGCACAAGTATTTCGACTAAAGCATTGCCCCTCTAAATGAATCTGAAAAAAAAAATGTTCCAAGTCTCTTAGATTCCGAGATCCGCCTAAAGGGGGGGAGAAGGGGGGCGGGGGGGGGGAATTTGAAAAATGGTTTTTACTTTACCGAGCCTCCTCTATACGAATCCGTAAAAAACAAAAAATACGGGTCTCGTAGTTTCCGAGATACGATAGGGGGGGGGGGACAAGGGGGGGGAAAAGGGGAGGTTTGGCACTTTTCCCGTAGGTTTGAGAGTTACTTGTTTACGAATCTGTCAAAATATACCCACCTCCCCATCCACCATCTGGGAGAACAATTATGTCAGTGAGTGAGTGGTAATTTAGCTTTATATAATATAACTAGTATTTGCGTGTTGCGCGAGGTGCAAGCACCTCGCGTGCTTGTGTAAAAACTAAAGCATTGCCCCTCTAAATCAAGTATTTGCGTGTTGCGCGAGGTGCAAGCACCTCGCGTGCTTGTGAAAAAAACTAAAGCATTGCCCCTCTATCTCAAGTATTTGCGTGTTGCGCGAGGTGCAAGCACCTCGCGTGCTTGTGAAAAGAAAAAAAGTGGGGGGGGCGGGGGTGATGGGGGGGGGTTTAGTATTTGCGTGTTGCGCGAGGTGCAAGCACCTCGCGTGCTTGTGAAACAAAAAAAAAAAAAGGGGGGGGGTGATGGGGGGGGGGTTGCACAAGTATTTCGACTAAAGCATTGCCCCTCTAAATGAATCTGAAAAAAAAAATGTTCCAAGTCTCTTAGATTCCGAGATCCGCCTAAAGGGGGGGAGAAGGGGGGGCGGGGGGGGGACTTTGAAAAATGGTTTTTACTTTACCGAGCCTCCTCTATACGAATCCGTAAAAAGAAAAAAATACGGGTCTCGTAGTTTCCGAGATACGATAGGGGGGGGGAGAAGGGGGGGGGAAAAGGGGAGGTTTGGCACTTTTCCCGTAGGTTTGAGAGTTACTTGTTTACGAATCTGTCAAAATATACCCACCTCCCCATCCACCATCTGGGAGAACAATTATGTCAATGAGTGAGTCAGTCAGTCAGTGGTAATTTAGCTTTATATAGTATAACTAGTATTTGCGTGTTGCGCGAGGTGCAAGCACCTGGCGTGCTTGTGAAAAAAAAGAAAAAAAGAAAGGGGGGGGGAGATGGGGGCTTAGTATTTGCGTGTTGCGCGAGGTGCAAGCACCTCGCGTGCTAGTGAAAAAAAAAATAATAAAGGGGGGGGGGGGAGATGGGGGGGTTAAGTATTTTCGTGTTGCGCGAGGTGCAAGCACCTCGCGTGCTTGTGAAAAAAGAAATTGGTATTTGCGTGTTGCGCGAGGTGCAAGCACCTCGCGTGCTTGTGAAAAAAAAAAAAAAAGGGGGGGTGATGGGGGGGAGATGGGGAGGGGGGTTGCACAAGTATTTCGACTAAAGCATTGCCCCTCTAAATGAATCTGAAAAAAAAAATGTTCCAAGTCTCTTAATTTCCGAGATCCGCCTAAAGGGGGTGAAAAGGGGGGCGGGGGGGGGGACTTTGAAAAATGGTTTTTACTTTACCGAGCCTCCTCTACACGAATCCGTAAAAAAAAAAAATACGGGTCTCGTAGTTTCCGAGATACGATAGGGAGGGGGGAGAAGGGGGGGGAAAAGGGGAGGTTTGGCACTTTTCCCGTAGGTTTCAGAGTTACTTGTTTACGAATCTGTCAAAATATACCCACCTCCCCATCCACCATCTGGGAGAACAATTATGTCAGTGAGTCAGTGAGTGGTAATTTAGCTTTATATAGTATAATAACTAGTATTATATAGTATAACTAGTATTTGCGTGTTGCGCGAGGTGCAAGCACCTCGCGTGCTTGTGAAAATAAAAAAAATGGGGGGGGGGAGATGGGGGGGTTTAGTATTTGCGTGTTGCGCGAGGTGCCAGCACCTCGCGTGCTTCTGAAAAAAACTAAAGCATTGCCCCTCTAAATCAAGTATTTGCGTGTTGCGCGAGGTGCAAGCACGTCGCGTGCTTGTGAAAAAAAAAAATGGGGGGGGGGGGAGATGGGGGGGTTTAGTATTTGCGTGTTGCGCAAGGTGCAAGCACCTCGCGTGCTTGTGAAAAAAAAAAAATAAAAAAAAAGGGGGTGGGGTGATGGGGGGTTTAGTATTTGCGTGTTGCGCGAGGTGCAAGCACCTCGTGTGCTTGTGAAAAAAACAAAAAAAAAAGTGGGGGGGTGATGGGGTGAGATGGGGGGGTTTAGTATTTGCGTGTTGCGCGAGGTGCAAGCACGTCATGTGCTGTCTTAAAAAAAAAAAAAGGGGGGGTGTTGGTGGGAGATAGGGGGGGGGTTGCACAATTATTTCGACTAAAGCATTGCCCCTCTAAATGAATCTGAAAAAAAAAAATGTTCAAGTCTCTTAATTTCCGAGATCCGCCTAAAGGGGGTGAGAAGGGGGGCGGAGGGGGACTTTGAAAAATGGTTTTTTCTTTACCGAGCCTCCTCTATACGAATCCGTAAAAAAAAAATACGGGTCTCGTAGTTTCCGAGATACGATAGGGAGGGGGGAAAAGGGGGGTGAAAAGGGGAGGTTTGGCACTTTTCCCGTAGGTTTGAGAGTTACGTGTTTACGAATCTGTCAAAATATACCCACCTCCCTATCCACCATCTGGGAGAACAATTATGTCAGTGAGTGAGTCAGTTAGTGGTAATCGAGCTTTATATAATATAACTAGTATTTGCGTGCTGCGCGAGGTGCAAGCACCTCGCGTGCTTGTGAAAAAAAAATAAAGGGGGGGGTGTGATGGGGGAGATGGGAGGGATTTAGTATTTGCGTGTTGCGCGAGGTGCAAGCACCTCGCGTGCTTGTGAAAAAAACTAAAGCATTGCCCCTCTAAATCAAGTATTTGCGTGTTGCGCGGGGTGCAAGCACCTCGCGTGCTTGTGAAAAAAAAAAAAAAAAAGGGGGGGGTGATGGGGGGGTTTAGTATTTGCGTGTTGCGCGAGGTGCAAGCACCTCGCGAGCTTGTGAAAAAAAAAAAAAAAAAAAAAGGGGGGGTGTGTGATGGGGGGGGGGGTTGCACAAGTATTTCGACTAAAGCATTGCCCCTCTAAATGAATCTGAAAAAAAAATGTTCCAAGTCTCTTAGATTCCGAGATCCGCCTACAGGGGGGGAGAAGGGGGGCGGGGGGGGGACTTTGAAAAACGGTTTTTACTTTACCGAGCCTCCTCTATACGAATCCGTAAAAAGAAAAAATACTGGTCTCGTAGTTTCCGAGATACGATAGGGGGGGGGGGAGAAGGGGGGGGAAAGGGGAGGTTTGGCACTTTTTCCGTAGGTTTGAGAGTTACTTGTTTACGAATCTGTCAAAATATACCCACCTCCCCATCCACCATCTGGGAGAACAATTATGTCAATGAGTGAGTGAGTCAGTCAGTGAGTGGTAATTTAGCTTTATATAGTATAACTAGTATTTGCGTGTAGCGCGAGGTGCAAGCACCTCGCGTGCTGGTGAAAAAAACTAAAGCATTGCCCCTCTAAATCAAGTATTTGCGTGTTGCGCGAGGTGCAAGCACCTCGCGTGCTTGTGAAAAAAACTAAAGCATTGCCCCTCTAAATCAAGTATTTGCGTGTTGCGCGAGGTGCAAGCACCTCGCGTGCTTGTGAAAAAAGAAATTGGTATTTGCGTGTTGCGCGAGGTGCAAGCACCTCGCGAGCTTGTGAAAAAAAAAAAAAAAAAATGAGGTGGGGGGGTGATGGGGGGGGGGTTGCACAAGTATTTCGACTAAAGCATTGCCCCTCTAAATGAATCTGAAAAAAAAAAAGATCCAAGACTCTTAGATTCCGAGATCCGTCTAAAGGGGGGGGAGAAGGGGGGCGGGGGGGGACTTTGAAAAATGGTTTTTACTTTACCGAGCCTCCTCTATACGAATCCGTAAAAAGAAAAAAATACGGGTCTCGTAGTTTCCAAGATACGATAGGGAGGGGGGAGAAGGGGGGGGAAAAGGGGAGGTTTGGCACTTTTCCCGTAGGTTTGAGAGTTACTTGTTTACGAATCTGTCAAAATATACCCACCTCCCCATCCACCATCTGGGAGAACAATTATGTCAATGAGTGAGTGAGTGAGTCAGTCAGTCAGTCAGTGGTAATTTAGCTTTATATAGTATAATAACTAGTATTTGCGTGTTGCGCGCGGTGCAAGCACCTCGCGTGCTTGTGAAAATAAAAAAAATGGGGGGGGAGATGGGGGGGTTTAGTATTTGCGTGTTGCACGAGGTGCAAGCACCTCGCGTGCTTGTGAAAAAAACTAAAGCATTGCCCCTCTAAATCAAGTATTTGCGTGTTGCGCGAGGTGCAAGCACCTCGCGTGCTTATGAAAAAAAAAAAAGTGTGGGGGGCGGGGGGGGGTGTTGCAGAAGTATTTTGACTAAAGCATTGCCCCTCTACATGAATCTGAAAAAAAAAATGTTCCAAGTCTCTTAGATTCCGAGATCCGCCTAAAGGGGGGAGAAGGGGGGCGGGGGGGGGGGACTTTGAAAAATGGTTTTTACTTTACCGAGCCTCCTCTATACGAATCCGTAAAAAGAAAAAAATACGGGTCTCGTAGTTTCCGAGATACGATAGGGGGGGGGGGGAGAAGGGGGGGGAAAAGGGGGGTTTGGCACTTTTCCCGTAGGTTTGAGAGTTACTTGTTTACGAATCTGTCAAAATATACCCACCTCCCCATCCACCATCTGGAAGAACAATTCTGTCAATGAGTGAGTGAGTCAGTAAGTGAGTGGTAATCTAGCTTTATATAGTATAATAACTAGTATTTGCGTGTTGCGCGAGGTGCAAGCACCTCGCGTGCTTGTGAAAATAAAAAAAATGGGGGGGAGGGATGGGGGGTTTAGTATTTGCGTGTTGCGCGAGGTGCAAGCACCTCGCGTGCTTGTGAAAAAAACTAAAGCATTGCCCCTCTAAATCAAGTATTTGCGTGTTGCGCGAGGTGCAAGCACCTCGCGTGCTTGTTAAAAAAAAAAAAAGGGGGGGGGGAAATGGGGGGGGGGGGTTGCACAATTATTTCGACTAAAGCATTGCCCCTCTAAATGAATCTGAAAAAAAAAATGTTCCAAGTCTCTTAGATTCCGAGATCCGCTTAAAGGGGGTGAGAAGGGGGGCAGGGGGGGGACTTTAAAAAATGGTTTTTACTTTACCGAGCCTCCTCTATACGAATCCGTAAAAAGAAAAAAATACGGGTCTCGTAGTTTCCGAGATACGATAGGGGGGGGGGGGGGGGGGAGAAGGGGGGGGAAAGGGGAGGTTTGGCACTTTTTCCGTAGGTTTGAGAGTTACTTGTTTACGAATCTGTCAAAATATACCCACCTCCCCATCCACCATCTGGGAGAACAATTATGTCAATGAGTGAGTGAGTCAGTCAGTCAGGGAGTGGTAATTTAGCTTTATATAGTATAACTAGTATTTGCGTGTTGCGCGAGGTGCAAGCACCTCGCGTGCTTGTAAAAAAAAAAAAGTATTTGCGTGTTGCGCGAGGTGCAAGCTCCTCGCGTGCTTGTGAAAAAAACTAAAGCATTGCCCCTCTAAATCAAGTATTTGCGTGTTGCGCGAGGTGCAAGCACGTCGCGTGCTTGTGAAAAAAAAAAAAGGGGAGGGGAAATGGGGGGGGGTGTTGCACAAGTATTTCGACTAAAGCATTGCCCCTCTAAATGAATCTGAAAAAGAAAATGTTCCAAGTCTCTTAGATTTCGAGATCCGCCTAAAGAGGGGGAGAAGGGGGGCGAGGGGGAGGACTTTGAAAAATGGTTTTTACTTAACCGAGCCTCCTCTATACGAATCCGTAAAAAGAAAAAAATACGGGTCTCGTAGTTTCCGAGATACGATAGGGGGGGGGGGGGAGAAGGGGGGGGAAAAGGGGAGGTTTGGCACTTTTCCCGTAGGTTTGAGAGTTACTTGTTTACGAATCTGTCAAAATATACCCACCTCCCCATCCACCATCTGGGAGAACAATTATGTCAATGAGTGAGTCAGTCAGTCAGTCAGTCAGTGAGTGGTAATTTAGCTTTATATAGTATAATAACTAGTATTTGCGTGTTGCGCGAGGTGCAAGCACCTCGCGAGCTTGTGAAAAAAAAAAAAAAAAGAGGGGGGGGTTGATGGGGGGGGGGTTTGCACAAGTATTTCGACTAAAGCATTGCCCCTCTAAATGAATCTGAAAAAAAAAATGTTCCAAGTCTCTTAGATTCCGAGATCCGCCTAAAGGGGGGGAGAAGGGGGGCGGGGGGGGGACTTTGAAAAATGGTTTATACTTTACCGAGCCTCCTCTATACGAATCCATAAAAAACAAAAAATACGGGTCTCGTAGTTTCCGAGATAGGATAGCGGGGAGGGAGAAGGGGGGGGAAAAGGGGAGGTTTGGCACTTTTCCCGTAGGTTTGAGAGTTACTTGTTTATGAATCTGTCAAAATATACCCACCTCCCCATCCACCATCTGGGAGAACAATTATGTCAATGAGTGAGTCAGTCAGTCAGTCAGTCAGTCAGTGGTAATTTAGCTTTATATAGTATAACTAGTATTTGCGTGTTGCGCGAGGTGCAAGCACCTCGCGAGCTTGTGAAAAAAAAAAAAAAAAGAGGGGGGGGTTGATGGGGGGGGGGTTTGCACAAGTATTTCGACTAAAGCATTGCCCCTCTAAATGAATCTGAAAAAAAAAATGTTCCAAGTCTCTTAGATTCCGAGATCCGCCTAAAGGGGGGGAGAAGGGGGGCGGGGGGGGGACTTTGAAAAATGGTTTATACTTTACCGAGCCTCCTCTATACGAATCCATAAAAAACAAAAAATACGGGTCTCGTAGTTTCCGAGATAGGATAGCGGGGAGGGAGAAGGGGGGGGAAAAGGGGAGGTTTGGCACTTTTCCCGTAGGTTTGAGAGTTACTTGTTTATGAATCTGTCAAAATATACCCACCTCCCCATCCACCATCTGGGAGAACAATTATGTCAATGAGTGAGTCAGTCAGTCAGTCAGTCAGTCAGTGGTAATTTAGCTTTATATAGTATAACTAGTATTTGCGTGTTGCGCGGGGTGCAAGCACCTCGCGTGCTTGTGAAAAAAAAAAAAAAAAAGGGGGGGGTGATGGGGGGGTTTAGTATTTGCGTGTTGCGCGAGGTGCAAGCACCTCGCGAGCTTGTGAAAAAAAAAAAAAAAAAAAAGGGGGGTTGTGTGATGGGGGGGGGGGTTGCACAAGTATTTCGACTAAAGCATTGCCCCTCTAAATGAATCTGAAAAAAAAATGTTCCAAGTCTCTTAGATTCCGAGATCCGCCTACAGGGGGGGAGAAGGGGGGCGGGGGGGGGACTTTGAAAAACGGTTTTTACTTTACCGAGCCTCCTCTATACGAATCCGTAAAAAGAAAAAATACTGGTCTCGTAGTTTCCGAGATACGATAGGGGGGGGGGGAGAAGGGGGGGGAAAGGGGAGGTTTGGCACTTTTTCCGTAGGTTTGAGAGTTACTTGTTTACGAATCTGTCAAAATATACCCACCTCCCCATCCACCATCTGGGAGAACAATTATGTCAATGAGTGAGTGAGTCAGTCAGTGAGTGGTAATTTAGCTTTATATAGTATAACTAGTATTTGCGTGTAGCGCGAGGTGCAAGCACCTCGCGTGCTGGTGAAAAAAACTAAAGCATTGCCCCTCTAAATCAAGTATTTGCGTGTTGCGCGAGGTGCAAGCACCTCGCGTGCTTGTGAAAAAAACTAAAGCATTGCCCCTCTAAATCAAGTATTTGCGTGTTGCGCGAGGTGCAAGCACCTCGCGTGCTTGTGAAAAAAGAAATTGGTATTTGCGTGTTGCGCGAGGTGCAAGCACCTCGCGAGCTTGTGAAAAAAAAAAAAAAAAAAATGAGGTGGGGGGGTGATGGGGGGGGGGTTGCACAAGTATTTCGACTAAAGCATTGCCCCTCTAAATGAATCTGAAAAAAAAAAAGATCCAAGACTCTTAGATTCCGAGATCCGTCTAAAGGGGGGGGAGAAGGGGGGCGGGGGGGGGACTTTGAAAAATGGTTTTTACTTTACCGAGCCTCCTCTATACGAATCCGTAAAAAGAAAAAAATACGGGTCTCGTAGTTTCCAAGATACGATAGGGAGGGGGGAGAAGGGGGGGGAAAAGGGGAGGTTTGGCACTTTTCCCGTAGGTTTGAGAGTTACTTGTTTACGAATCTGTCAAAATATACCCACCTCCCCATCCACCATCTGGGAGAACAATTATGTCAATGAGTGAGTGAGTGAGTCAGTCAGTCAGTCAGTGGTAATTTAGCTTTATATAGTATAATAACTAGTATTTGCGTGTTGCGCGCGGTGCAAGCACCTCGCGTGCTTGTGAAAATAAAAAAAATGGGGGGGGAGATGGGGGGGTTTAGTATTTGCGTGTTGCGCGAGGTGCAAGCACCTCGCGTGCTTGTGAAAAAAACTAAAGCATTGCCCCTCTAAATCAAGTATTTGCGTGTTGCGCGAGGTGCAAGCACCTCGCGTGCTTATGAAAAAAAAAAAAGTGTGGGGGGCGGGGGGGGGTGTTGCAGAAGTATTTTGACTAAAGCATTGCCCCTCTACATGAATCTGAAAAAAAAAATGTTACAAGTCTCTTAGATTCCGAGATCCGCCTAAAGGGGGGAGAAGGGGGGCGGGGGGGGGGGACTTTGAAAAATGGTTTTTACTTTACCGAGCCTCCTCTATACGAATCCGTAAAAAGAAAAAAATACGGGTCTCGTAGTTTCCGAGATACGATAGGGGGGGGGGGAGAAGGGGGGGGAAAAGGGGGGTTTGGCACTTTTCCCGTAGGTTTGAGAGTTACTTGTTTACGAATCTATCAAAATATACCCACCTCCCCATCCACCATCTGGAAGAACAATTCTGTCAATGAGTGAGTGAGTCAGTCAGTGAGTGGTAATCTAGCTTTATATAGTATAATAACTAGTATTTGCGTGTTGCGCGAGGTGCAAGCACCTCGCGTGCTTGTGAAAATAAAAAAAATGGGGGGGAGGGATGGGGGGTTTAGTATTTGCGTGTTGCGCGAGGTGCAAGCACCTCGCGTGCTTGTGAAAAAAACTAAAGCATTGCCCCTCTAAATCAAGTATTTGCGTGTTGCGCGAGGTGCAAGCACCTCGCGTGCTTGTTAAAAAAAAAAAAAAGGGGGGGGGAAATGGGGGGGGGGGGTTGCACAATTATTTCGACTAAAGCATTGCCCCTCTAAATGAATCTGAAAAAAAAAATGTTCCAAGTCTCTTAGATTCCGAGATCCGCTTAAAGGGGGTGAGAAGGGGGGCAGGGGGGGGACTTTGAAAAATGGTTTTTACTTTACCGAGCCTCCTCTATACGAATCCGTAAAAAGAAAAAAATACGGGTCTCGTAGTTTCCGAGATACGATAGGGGGGGGGGGGGGGGAGAAGGGGGGGGAAAGGGGAGGTTTGGCACTTTTTCCGTAGGTTTGAGAGTTACTTGTTTACGAATCTGTCAAAATATACCCACCTCCCCATCCACCATCTGGGAGAACAATTATGTCAATGAGTGAGTGAGTCAGTCAGTCAGTGAGTGGTAATTTAGCTTTATATAGTATAACTAGTATTTGCGTGTTGCGCGAGGTGCAAGCACCTCGCGTGCTTGTAAAAAAAAAAAAAGTATTTGCGTGTTGCGCGAGGTGCAAGCTCCTCGCGTGCTTGTGAAAAAAACTAAAGCATTGCCCCTCTAAATCAAGTATTTGCGTGTTGCGCGAGGTGCAAGCACGTCGCGTGCTTGTGAAAAAAAAAAAAGGGGAGGGGAAATGGGGGGGGGTGTTGCACAAGTATTTCGACTAAAGCATTGCCCCTCTAAATGAATCTGAAAAAGAAAATGTTCCAAGTCTCTTAGATTTCGAGATCCGCCTAAAGAGGGGGAGAAGGGGGGCGAGGGGGAGGACTTTGAAAAATGGTTTTTACTTAACCGAGCCTCCTCTATACGAATCCGTAAAAAGAAAAAAATACGGGTCTCGTAGTTTCCGAGATACGATAGGGGGGGGGGGGGAGAAGGGGGGGGAAAGGGGAGGTTTGGCACTTTTCCCGTAGGTTTGAGAGTTACTTGTTTACGAATCTGTCAAAATATACACACCTCCCCATCCACCATCTGGGAGAACAATTATGTCAATGAGTGAGTCAGTCAGTCAGTCAGTCAGTGAGTGGTAATTTAGCTTTATATAGTATAATAACTAGTATTTGCGTGTTGCGCGAGGTGCAAGCACCTCGCGAGCTTGTGAAAAAAAAAAAAAAAAGAGGGGGGGGTTGATGGGGGGGGGGTTTGCACAAGTATTTCGACTAAAGCATTGCCCCTCTAAATGAATCTGAAAAAAAAAATGTTCCAAGTCTCTTAGATTCCGAGATCCGCCTAAAGGGGGGGAGAAGGGGGGCGGGGGGGGGACTTTGAAAAATGGTTTATACTTTACCGAGCCTCCTCTATACGAATCCATAAAAAACAAAAAATACGGGTCTCGTAGTTTCCGAGATAGGATAGCGGGGAGGGAGAAGGGGGGGGAAAAGGGGAGGTTTGGCACTTTTCCCGTAGGTTTGAGAGTTACTTGTTTATGAATCTGTCAAAATATACCCACCTCCCCATCCACCATCTGGGAGAACAATTATGTCAATGAGTGAGTCAGTCAGTCAGTCAGTCAGTCAGTGGTAATTTAGCTTTATATAGTATAACTAGTATTTGCGTGTTGCGCGAGGTGCAAGCACCTCGCGTGCTTCTGAAAAAAACTAAAGCATTGCCCCTCTAAATCAAGTATTTGCGTGTTGCGCGAGGTGCAAGCACCTCGCGTGCTTGTGAAAAAAAAAAAAAGGGGGGGGAAAATGGGGGGGGGTGTTGCACAAGTATTTCGACTAAAGCATTGCCCCTCTAAATGAATCTGAAAAAGAAAATGTTCCAAGTCTCTTAGATTTCGAGATCCGCCTAAAGGGGGGGAGAAGGGGGGCGGGGGGGGGGACTTTGAAAAATGGTTTATACTTTACCGAGCCTCCTCTATACGAATCCATAAAAAACAAAAAATACGGGTCTCGTAGTTTCCGAGATAGGATAGGGGGGAGGGAGAAGGGGGGGGGAAAAGGGGAGGTTTGGCACATTTCCCGTAGGTTTGAGAGTTACTTGTTTACGAATCTGTCAAAATATACCCACCTCCCCATCCACCATCTGGGAGAACAATTATGTCAATGAGTGAGTCAGTCAGTCAGTCAGTCAGTCAGTGGTAATTTAGCTTTATATAGTATAACTAGTATTTGCATGTTGCGCGAGGTGCAAGCACCTCGCGTGCTTGTGAAAAAAACTAAAGCATTGCCCCTCTAAATCAAGTATTTGCGTGTTGCGCGAGGTGCAAGCACCTCGCGTGCTTGTGAAAAAAAAAAAAAAAAAAGAGAAGGGGGGGTGATGGATGGAGTTGGGGGGGTTTAGTATTTGCGTGTTGCGCGAGGTGCAAGCACCTCGCGTGCTTGTGAAAAAAAAAAAAAAAGGGGGGGGGAATGGGGGGCGGTTGCACAATTATTTCGACTAAAGCATTGCCCCTCTAAATGAATCTGAAAAAAAAAATGTTCCAAGTCTCTTAGATTCCGAGATCCGCCTAAAGGGGGGGAGAAGGGGGGCGGGGGGGGGACTTTGAAAAATGGTTTTTACTTTACCGAGCCTCCTCTATACGAATCCGTAAAAAGAAAAAAATACGGGTCTCGTAGTTTCCGAGATACGATAGGGGGGGGAGAAGGGGGGGGAAAAGGGGAGGTTTGGCACTTTTCCCGTAGGTTTGAGAGTTACTTGTTTACGAATCTGTCAAAATATACCCACCTCCCCATCCACCATCTGGGAGAACAATTATGTCAATGAGTGAGTCAGTCAGTCAGTCAGTCAGTGGTAATTTAGCTTTATATAGTACTAGTATTTGCGTGTTGCGCGAGGTGCAAGCACCTCGCGTGCTTGTGAAAATAAAAAAATAATAAATAAAAAAAGGGGGGGGGAGATGGGGGGGGGTTTAGTATTTGCGTGTTGCGCGAAGTGCAAGCACCTCGCGTGCTTGTGAAAAAAACTAAAGCATTGCCCCTCTAAATCAAGTATTTGCGTGTTGCGCGAGGTGCAAGCACCTCACGTGCTTGTGAAAAAAAAAAAAATGGGGGGGGTGATGGGGGAGATGGTTTAGTATTTGCGTGTTGCGCGAGGTGCAAGCACCACGCGTGCTTGTGAAAAAATAAAATGGGGGGGGTGATGGGGGGAGATGGGGGGTTTAGTATTAGCGTGTTGCGCGAGGTGCAAGCACCTCGCGTGCTTGTGAAAAAAACTAAAGCATTGCCCCTCTAAATCAAGTATATGCGTGTTGCGCGAGGTGCAAGCACCTCGCGTGTTTGTGAAAAAAACTAAAGCATTGCCCCTCTAAATCAAGTATTTGCGTGTTGCGCGAGGTGCAAGCACCTCGCGTGCTGGTGAAAAAAACTAAAGCATTGCCCCTCTAAATCAAGTATTTGCGTGTTGCGCGAGGTGCAAGCACCTCGCATGCTTGTGAAAAAAAAAAAAGTGGGGGGGGCGGGGGTGATGTTGGGGGTTTAGTATTTGCGTGTTGCGCGAGGTGCAAGCACATAGCGTGCTCGTGAAAAAAAAAAAAAAAAAATAGGGGGGGGGGAAATGGGGGGGGGGGTTGCACAATTATTTCGACTAAAGCATTGCCCCTCTAAATGAATCTGAAAAAAAAAATGTTCCAAGTCTCTTAGATTCCGAGATCCGCCTAAAGGGGGGGAGAAGGGGGGCGGGGGGGGGGGACTTTGAAAAATGGTTTTTACTTTACCGAGCCTCCTCTATACGAATCCGTAAAAAGAAAAAAATACGGGTCTCGTAGTTTCCGAGATACGATAGGGGGGGGGGAAAAGGGGAGGTTTGGCACTTTTTCCGTAGGTTTGAGAGTTACTTGTTTACGAATCTGTCAAAATATACCCACCTCCCCATCCACCATCTGGGAGAACAATTATGTCAATGAGTGAGTGAGTCAGTCAGTCAGTGAGTGGTAATTTAGCTTTATATAGTATAACTAGTATTTGCGTGTTGCGCGAGGTGCAAGCACCTCGCGTGCTTGTAAAAAAAAAAAAAGTATTTGCGTGTTGCGCGAGGTGCAAGCTCCTCGCGTGCTTGTGAAAAAAACTAAAGCATTGCCCCTCTAAATCAAGTATTTGCGTGTTGCGCGAGGTGCAAGCACGTCGCGTGCTTGTGAAAAAAAAAAAAGGGGAGGGGAAATGGGGGGGGGTGTTGCACAAGTATTTCGACTAAAGCATTGCCCCTCTAAATGAATCTGAAAAAGAAAATGTTCCAAGTCTCTTAGATTTCGAGATCCGCCTAAAGAGGGGGAGAAGGGGGGCGAGGGGGAGGACTTTGAAAAATGGTTTTTACTTAACCGAGCCTCCTCTATACGAATCCGTAAAAAGAAAAAAATACGGGTCTCGTAGTTTCCGAGATACGATAGGGGGGGGGGGGGAGAAGGGGGGGGAAAAGGGGAGGTTTGGCACTTTTCCCGTAGGTTTGAGAGTTACTTGTTTACGAATCTGTCAAAATATACACACCTCCCCATCCACCATCTGGGAGAACAATTATGTCAATGAGTGAGTCAGTCAGTCAGTCAGTCAGTGAGTGGTAATTTAGCTTTATATAGTATAATAACTAGTATTTGCGTGTTGCGCGAGGTGCAAGCACCTCGCGAGCTTGTGAAAAAAAAAAAAAAAAGAGGGGGGGGTTGATGGGGGGGGGGTTTGCACAAGTATTTCGACTAAAGCATTGCCCCTCTAAATGAATCTGAAAAAAAAAATGTTCCAAGTCTCTTAGATTCCGAGATCCGCCTAAAGGGGGGGAGAAGGGGGGCGGGGGGGGGACTTTGAAAAATGGTTTATACTTTACCGAGCCTCCTCTATACGAATCCATAAAAAACAAAAAATACGGGTCTCGTAGTTTCCGAGATAGGATAGCGGGGAGGGAGAAGGGGGGGGAAAAGGGGAGGTTTGGCACTTTTCCCGTAGGTTTGAGAGTTACCTGTTTATGAATCTGTCAAAATATACCCACCTCCCCATCCACCATCTGGGAGAACAATTATGTCAATGAGTGAGTCAGTCAGTCAGTCAGTCAGTCAGTGGTAATTTAGCTTTATATAGTATAACTAGTATTTGCGTGTTGCGCGAGGTGCAAGCACCTCGCGTGCTTCTGAAAAAAACTAAAGCATTGCCCCTCTAAATCAAGTATTTGCGTGTTGCGCGAGGTGCAAGCACCTCGCGTGCTTGTGAAAAAAAAAAAAAGGGGGGGGGAAATGGGGGGGGGTGTTGCACAAGTATTTCGACTAAAGCATTGCCCCTCTAAATGAATCTGAAAAAGAAAATGTTCCAAGTCTCTTAGATTTCGAGATCCGCCTAAAGGGGGGGAGAAGGGGGGCGGGGGGGGGGGGACTTTGAAAAATGGTTTATACTTTACCGAGCCTCCTCTATACGAATCCATAAAAAACAAAAAATACGGGTCTCGTAGTTTCCGAGATAGGATAGGGGGGAGGGAGAAGGGGGGGGGAAAAGGGGAGGTTTGGCACATTTCCCGTAGGTTTGAGAGTTACTTGTTTACGAATCTGTCAAAATATACCCACCTCCCCATCCACCATCTGGGAGAACAATTATGTCAATGAGTGAGTCAGTCAGTCAGTCAGTCAGTCAGTGGTAATTTAGCGTTATATAGTATAACTAGTATTTGCATGTTGCGCGAGGTGCAAGCACCTCGCGTGCTTGTGAAAAAAACTAAAGCATTGCCCCTCTAAATCAAGTATTTGCGTGTTGCGCGAGGTGCAAGCACCTCGCGTGCTTGTGAAAAAAAAAAAAAAAAGAGAAGGGGGGGTGATGGGGGGAGTTGGGGGGGTTTAGTATTTGCGTGTTGCGCGAGGTGCAAGCACCTCGCGTGCTTGTGAAAAAAAAAAAAAAGGGGGGGGGAATGGGGGGCGGTTGCACAATTATTTCGACTAAAGCATTGCCCCTCTAAATGAATCTGAAAAAAAAAATGTTCCAAGTCTCTTAGATTCCGAGATCCGCCTAAAGGGGGGGAGAAGGGGGGCGGGGGGGGGATATTGAAAAATGGTTTTTACTTTACCGAGCCTCCTCTATACGAATCCGTAAAAAGAAAAAAATACGGGTCTCGTAGTTTCCGAGATACGATAGGGGGGGGAGAAGGGGGGGGAAAAGGGGAGGTTTGGCACTTTTCCCGTAGGTTTGAGAGTTACTTGTTTACGAATCTGTCAAAATATACCCACCTCCCCATCCACCATCTGGGAGAACAATTATGTCAATGAGTGAGTCAGTCAGTCAGTCAGTCAGTGGTAATTTAGCTTTATATAGTACTAGTATTTGCGTGTTGCGCGAGGTGCAAGCACCTCGCGTGCTTGTGAAAATAAAAAAATAATAAATAAAAAAAGGGGGGGGGAGATGGGGGGGGGTTTAGTATTTGCGTGTTGCGCGAAGTGCAAGCACCTCGCGTGCTTGTGAAAAAAACTAAAGCATTGCCCCTCTAAATCAAGTATTTGCGTGTTGCGCGAGGTGCAAGCACCTCACGTGCTTGTGAAAAAAAAAAAAATGGGGGGGGGTGATGGGGGAGATGGTTTAGTATTTGCGTGTTGCGCGAGGTGCAAGCACCACGCGTGCTTGTGAAAAAATAAAATGGGGGGGGTGATGGGGGGAGATGGGGGGTTTAGTATTAGCGTGTTGCGCGAGGTGCAAGCACCTCGCGTGCTTGTGAAAAAAACTAAAGCATTGCCCCTCTAAATCAAGTATATGCGTGTTGCGCGAGGTGCAAGCACCTCGCGTGTTTGTGAAAAAAACTAAAGCATTGCCCCTCTAAATCAAGTATTTGCGTGTTGCGCGAGGTGCAAGCACCTCGCGTGCTGGTGAAAAAAACTAAAGCATTGCCCCTCTAAATCAAGTATTTGCGTGTTGCGCGAGGTGCAAGCACCTCGCATGCTTGTGAAAAAAAAAAAAGTGGGGGGGGCGGGGGTGATGTTGGGGGTTTAGTATTTGCGTGTTGCGCGAGGTGCAAGCACATAGCGTGCTCGTGAAAAAAAAAAAAAAAAAATAGGGGGGGGGAAATGGGGGGGGGGGTTGCACAATTATTTCGACTAAAGCATTGCCCCTCTAAATGAATCTGAAAAAAAAAATGTTCCAAGTCTCTTAGATTCCGAGATCCGCCTAAAGGGGGGGAGAAGGGGGGCGGGGGGGGGGGACTTTGAAAAATGGTTTTTACTTTACCGAGCCTCCTCTATACGAATCCGTAAAAAGAAAAAAATACGGGTCTCGTAGTTTCCGAGATACGATAGGGGGGGGGGAAAAGGGGAGGTTTGGCACTTTTCCCGTAGGTTTGAGAGTTACTTGTTTACGAATCTGTCAAAATATACCCACCTCCCCATCCACCATCTGGGAGAACAATTATGTCAATGAGTGAGTCCGTCAGTCAGTCAGTCAGTGAGTGGTAATTTAGCTTTATATAGTATAATAACTAGTATTTGCGTGTTGCGCGAGGTGCAAGCACCTCGCGTGCTTGTGAAAAAAAAAAAAAGGGGGGGTGATGGGGGGAGATGGGGGGGGGGGGCTTAGTATTTGCGTGTTGCGCGAGGAGCAAGCACCTCGCGTGCTTGTGAAAAAAAAAAGTGGGGGGATGATGGGAGGGGGGTTTAGTATTTGCGTGTTGCGCGAGGTGCAAGCACCTCGCGTGCTTGTGACAAAAAAAAAAAAGTGGGAGGGGGGGAGGTGATGGGGGGAGATGGGGGGGGTTTAGTATTTGCGTGAAGCGCGAGGTGCAAGCACCTCGCGTGCTTGTGAAACAAAAAAAAAAAAAGGGGGGGGGTGATGGGGGGGGGTTGGCACAAGTATTTCGACTAAAGCATTGCCCCTCTAAATGAATCTGAAAAAAAAATGTTCCAAGTCTCTTAGATTCCGAGATCCGCCTAAAGGGGGGGAGAAGGGGGGCGGGGGGGGGGGG